>OZ010616.1:57410930-57470930 GCA_963932145.1 Acanthosepion lycidas | reverse complement strand
TCTATCTTTCTATCTATCTATCAGACTTTCTTCCTTATCTATTTATCTATCTATCTATCTATCTATCTATCTATTTCAATCTGTTCATTTCTTTGTCGCTATCTCTCATTCTTTTTATATCTATCTATCTATCTATCTATCTATCTATCTATCTATCTATTTATGAGACTTTGTTCATTATCTATCTATCTATCTATCTATCTATCTATCTATCTATCTATCTATTTCAATCTGTTCATTTCTTTGTCGCTATCTCTCATTCTTTTTACATCTATCTATCTATCTATCTATCTTTCTATCTATCTATCTATCTATCTATCAGACTTTGTTCATTATCTATCTATCTATCTATCTATTTCAATCTGTTCATTTCTTTGTCGCTATCTCTCATTCTTTTTATATCTATCTCTCTATCTATCTATCTATCTATATCTATCTATCTTTCTATCTATCTATTTATCTATCAGAATTTGTTCATTATCTATCTATCTATCTATTTCAATCTGTTCATTTCTTTGTCGCTATCTCTCATTCTTTTTATATCTATCTATCTATCTATCTATCTATATCTATCTATCTATCTATCAGAATTTGTTCATTATCTATATATCTATCTATTTCAATCTGTTCATTTCTTTGTCGCTATCTCTCATTCTTTTTACATCTATCTATCTATCTATCTATCTATCTTTCTATCTATCTATCTATCTTTCTATCTATCTATCTATCTATCTATCTATCTATCAGACTTTGTTCATTATCTATTTATCTATCTATCTATCTATCTATCTATTTCAATCTGTTCATTTCTTTGTCGCTATCTCTCATTCTTTTTATATCTATCTTCTATCTATCTATCTATCTATAAGACTTTGTTTCTTATCTATTTATCTATCTATCTGTTTATCTATTTCAATCTGTTCATTTCTTTGTCGCTATCTCTCATTCTTTTTACATCTATCTATCTATCTATCTATCTATCTATCTATCTATCTATCTATCTATCAGACTTTGTTCATTATCTATTTATCTATTTATCTATCTATCTATTTCAATCTGTTCATTTCTTTGTCGCTATCTCTCATTCTTTTTATATCTATCTATCTATCTATCTATCTATCTATCTTTCTATCTATCTATCTATCAGACTTTCTTCCTTATCTATTTATCTATCTATCTATCTATCTATCTATCTATCTATTTCAATCTGTTCATTTCTTTGTCGCTATCTCTCATTCTTTTTATATCTATCTATCTATCTATCTATCTATCTATCTATCTATCTATCTATCTATGTATTTCTATCTGTTCATTTCTTTGTCGTTATCTCTCATTCTTTTTATATCTATCTATCTATCTTTCTATCTATCTATCTATCTATTTATGAGACTTTGTTCATTATCTATTTATCTATCTATCTATCTATCTATCTATTTCAATCTGTTCATTTCTTTGTCGCTATCTCTCATTCTTTTTACATCTATCTATCTATCTATCTTTCTATCTATCTATCTATCTATCTATCAGACTTTGTTCATTATCTATCTATCTATCTATCTATCTATCTATTTCAATCTGTTCATTTCTTTGTCGCTATCTCTCATTCTTTTTATATCTATCTCTCTATCTATCTATCTATATCTATCTATCTTTCTATCTATCTATCTATCTATTTATCTATCAGAATTTGTTCATTATCTATCTATCTATCTATTTCAATCTGTTCATTTCTTTGTCGCTATCTCTCATTCTTTTTATATCTATCTATCTATCTATATCTATCTATCAATCTATCTATCTATCTATCAGAATTTGTTCATTATCTATCTATCTATCTATTTCAATCTGTTCATTTCTTTGTCGCTATCTCTCATTCTTTTTATATCTATCTGTCTATCTATCTATCTTTCTATCTATCTATCTATATCTATCTATCTATCTATCTATCTATCTATCTATCAGACTTTGTTCCTTATCTATTTATCTATCTATCTATCTATCTATCTCTCTATTTCAATCTGTTCATTTCTTTGTCGCTATCTCTCATTCTTTTTACATCTATCTATCTATCTATCTATCTTTCTATCTATCTATCTATCTATCTATCTATCTATCTATCTATCAGACTTTGTTCATTATCTATTTATCTATCTATCTATCTATCTATCTATTTCAATCTGTTCATTTCTTTGTCGCTATCTCTCATTCTTTTTATATCTATCTTCTATCTATCTATCTATCTATAAGACTTTGTTTCTTATCTATTTATCTATCTATCTATTGATCTATTTCAATCTGTTCATTTCTTTGTCGCTATCTCTCATTCTTTTTACATCTATCTATCTATCTATCTATCTATCTATCTATCTATCACACTTTGTTCATTTTCTATTCATCTATCTATCTATCTATCTATTTCAATCTGTTCATTTCTTTGTCGCTATCTCTCATTCTTTTTATATATATATATATATATATATATATATATATATATATATATCTTTCTATCTATCTATCTATCTATCTATCTATCAGACTTTGTTCATTATCTATTTATCTATCTATCTATCTATCTATCTATCTATCTATCTATCTACCTATTTCAATCTGTTCATTTCTTTGTCGCTATCTCTCATTCTTTTCATATCTATCTATCTATCTATCTATCTATCTATCTATCTATGTTCATTTCTATTTATATATCCCCTTAGTCTATTCATTATCTATCTATCTATCTATCTACCTATCTATGACTATCTGTTTCATTCCCTCTATCTATATATGACTCTCTCTATTTCTCTCTCTCTCTCTCTCTCTATATATATATATATAATATATATATATATATATATATATATATATATACACATAGGCATACAGACATGCATATATATATATATATATATATATATATATATATATATATATGCATGTCTGTATGCCTATGTATCTATGTTTGTGCATATATATCTCCTGTTCATATCAATCTACATATTTCCAACTATTATAATTAAGAACCTTAATAATATTATTAATTATAATAATAATAATAATAATAATAATAATAATAATAATAATAATAATCGACATAACAGCAACCTGTTTAACCTAGAGCATTTCCGGTTCAGCTCAAATGCATAAAATCCAATTTAAAAAGATTACCTGATCAAAGAAAAAGGAGGTAAACATACCAAGTGGTGAATGTTCACTGATCCGGCATACCGCAAAGAAGATCTGAAAGAAAATAATTTTTAAAAAAACCTGATAAGTATAAGTCGTACCAGTCGTTATCGGAGCACTGTGAGCAGGCCAGAAGAATTTAGGGAAACAGACAGATGTCCCTTTTCTATAAATACTTTCATGGTAATTGTTCTGATGAACTTTCCGTTATGGTACTTAGACTTTATGAATTTAAGCGCAGTACTTGATTGGCGGAAAGGTCTCATCATTTTACAGTTGAATTGTCTAGATGTAACTATAAGTTCTATCCTAACAGTTTCTTCTACCGCCTTTCTCACTTATGGAACTCCGCTCCACTTTCTGGCTTCCCCAGTCATTTTTGATCTTCACAAATTTAAACGCCAATCGTTATCTTCTGTTTTCTTGATCCTTGTTCTTTTATTATTCTCTCTCCTTAATAGATTTTTTTTATCATATTCTCTAACACTCAGTAAATGCCTTGCATCCTAGTGGCTTTATTGCCTTTGGTCTTCAAAAATTTAAATGCAATGTCAATCATTATCTTCTGTCTTGTTGTTTTTTGTCTTCTCTCCTTAATAGTAGTTTTTCTCATATTCTCTAACACCCAGTAACACCTTGCATCTTAGTGGCTTTATTGCCTTTGATCTTCAAAAACTTAAATGCAATGTCAATCGTTATCTTCTGTCTTCTTAATTCTTGTTCTTTTCTTCTTATTTCTCCTTAATAGTAATTTTTATCATATTCTCTAGCACTCAATAACCCCTTGCGTCTTAGTGGCTTTATTTTCTGTGATCTTCAAAAAATTAAATGCAATGTCAATCGCTATCTTCTGTCTTCTTAATTCTTGTTCTTTTATTCTTCTCTCTCCTTAATAGTAGTTTTTCTCATATTCTTTAACACTCAGTCACCCCCTTGCCTTGCTTGGGTGAAATGATTAAAAAAGTAAAACGGAATAACTAAAAAAAATTGGATCCATACAGATAACAGAATTGTAGGAAACGGTTAGCTTACTGACAATGGTGCTAGAGGGATTTGCTGTCGCTATATGTCCATTGAAGTCTATTATACATTACTGGTGTGGATACGCAATAATAATAATAATAATAGCAACAATAATATTAATAATAATAATAATAATAGCAATAATAATAATAATAATAAAGCAAAGGTAATCGCCCAGACATCGTGATTAGAGACCGAAAAGATAAAATGCGCCTTCGTATTGATATTGCAGTCCCTGCAGACTGCAATGTATCTTTATAAAAAAGCTATGAAAATACAAGGATCTTGAAATGGAAATCTCAAAAATGTGGCACATGAGAACATCAACAATCCCTGTTGTAGTTAGAGCAATCGGATTGATTGCAAAAGATTCCAATAGACTCACTGACCGGATTCCTGGTAGCCCATGCCTTAAAGAAATACAAAACGATCTCTCTCACGACTACAACCCACACCTTACGAAAGCCTTTATCAATGTAAAATATGAGTGATTTTTTTTTTCAAAATTGCTCAGTAGAAAATGTCATTATACCATTTCTAACCTTAGGTCTCTGGTTGGGACCCGGAAAGAAATAAGTATAATCAATCAAAGGAAATAATAATAATAATAATAATAATAATAATAATAATAATAATAATAATAATAATAATAAACTAATGAATATACCCACAAACATAGCAAGGGAGAGATATATGTGCACTAGAAGATATGCAAGAAGCACAAAATCGAAACCAGTGATAGATGGTATGAGAACCAACCAGATACAGTTACACAAAATAACGATAAGAACTATCCTCTGGGACATATCTATTCAAATTGACAGGGATATAAAAATCAAAAGACCTGATATTATCATAAAAGACAAGAAATTCAGGCAGTATATGCTTATTGACATAGCCTATCGTCTGAGAGAAAAACCTCCTTGAAAATTATTAAGACATTTTCCAAATACAAGGACCAGGAGATCGAGATTAACATGATGTAGGGAATGAAGGCTGAGAGCTCTGGGCCTTGTGAGAAATGGAATAAACACTTTTACAAACAGTATTCCAGGTAACATCAACATAGAAGTTACCCAGAAGATCGCCCTACTGGGAACCTCCCATATAATAAGAAAAGTACAATTAATTAAATGATAATTCTCCTATAGGACTTAAGGACCATAGTTTGGACACGACTCTATGGGATACAAAACAGGAAACATAATATACACAAATAATAATAATAATAATAATAATAATAATAATAATAATAATAATAATAATAATAATAATAATGGGGGAAAAACTGCAAGAAACTTGTATGAACATCACCCAGACCCAATTAAACAAATGGGACCTGTAATAATTTTATGGAACTTTACAATACACAGAAAGAAAGAGCAATCAAAGCTAATCGCCCAGACATCGTGATCAAAGACTAGAAGAACAAAATATTTTTTCTTATTGACATGGCAGTCCCTCCAGATTGTAATGTATCTTTGAAGATCTTCAAAAATCTATCAAAATACAAGAATCTTGAAATGGAAATCTCAAAAATGTGGTACATGAGGACATCAATAATTCCAGTTGTAGTTGAAGCCCGATGTCTGATTGGAAAAGATTCAGATAGACTCATTGAAGCGAATACTGGTAGCACATTCTTTAAAGATATGCAAAAAATTGTACTCACAAGTACAGGTAACAATTTACGAAGAGCTTTATCTATGTAAAATGTGTGTGATTTTAGGTTTTCTCTTATTTTATTTTTTTACAGAAATGATCAGTGGAAGATGTCATGAAGCCATTTCTGACCTTAGGTCTCTGGTTGGGACCCGAAAGGAAACGTGTGCACAACATAAATCAAACGAAATAATAATTAAAAAATATAATAATAATAATAATAATAATAATAATAATAATAATAAAAAGAAGAAGAAGAAGAAGAAGAGGAGGAGGAGGCGAAGAAGAAGAAGAAGAAGAAGAAGAAGAAGAAGAAGAAGAAGAAGAAGAAGAAGAAGAAGAAGAAGAAGAAGAAGAAATTGTGACAAAACTACTGCTATAGCTATAATAACTAGAGTCCTGGGTACGATCAAAAAAGTTACAAACAAAAATGCTGTTATAATCCCTGGCAAGAAAAGATTTTTAAAATTGCAGCATGTGTAACAGCTCATCTATTCAAGAGAGTATTGTCAATTAAGGCAAATATAATATCTGTAGATGTAGCACTTAACATCAGAATTTGTACATAATTTTAAATTTAAACAGAACGCAGATTTGTCCTCTTTTCTTTTATCCTAGTTCATCCACAGTAAAAACTGTATTGAAAAGAAACAGCGTCAATAATAATAATATTAATAATAATAATAATAATAATAATAATAATAATAATAATAATAATAATAATAATAATAAATGTGGCACTTAAAAAACTAAACTGTTGTAGTTGGGGCTTTGCAACTGACAAATTAAAAAAATTCTGGTTCTAACAAGCACATCCATATACTACGACAAATTTTGTCTATTTAAGTTTTTTTTTGTTGTTTTTTCTTCTTTTTTTTTTGTTGATAGCTGTCTTTTGTTTAATTAAATGAAAACAACAAAAAATTACACCCTCGCTTTGCCCTAGCTCATTGGTTATCACCAGTCATGGGATTACAAAGGAAATGCAGGTAAAAAAATGTTTTTAATAATAATAATAATAATAATAATAATAATAATAATAATAATAATAATAAAGCTGTTCACAGTCACATGTCAAGACTATGTCTATTGTCATTGGAGCTGTAGGGTACTCTCAAAATAATACCATGACAATATTGGAATTGCACCCAGTATAACCATGTAGCACAAAACAACCATGTTAGACCCAGTAAATATCCTGCATAAAGCTAATTGCTGTCTGAAATCTTGATACTTAACAGAGAATCACTTAATGTCTTAAGAACATCACCGCGAAAATTTCAATAATAATAATAACAACTAGTTTTAACCCATGAAAATTTCACGGTTTTCCTATGTGAATTTTCTGTTGAATCTTAAGTTAATGATTGAATAAGCTCATTGCAAGTTCTTCGACAATAAAATACCCGTAGAAATTGCCCTCATCACACTGTTAAATATTTGAGCTTAGCAACTTTAACAAAATATTGCAATAGCAATCATAAATATGAATGCTGGTCGTTATTTTAACAGATAAGGTGGTACAAATGAAAAAATTTGAAGAAAACTTTTTTCCATTTCATGGAAACAGAATTTTGACACATCTATCTTCCCTTCTTTCTTTCATTTTCTCCCTGAAACCAAGTATCGTTTTTATATGTATTTTGTCTTCTCAAGCGATCAAAACAGAATAGTCCATTATTTATGAGGTATTAACAGGAAACGTTAAACTCTTCTTTCTTTCACTGAAACCAAGTAGCGTCACTAATATATATTTTGTTTTTCCACGTGATCAAAAGGGAATAATTCATTTTTCATGAAGTATTGGCAGTGGCTTAACGGTCATGCAAAATAATGAGGGGTGGAATAAGCACAATTATATAATAATTAATAATAATAATAATAATAATAATAATAATAACGACTGGATGGGACCTATCCAAATGAATGAAATTTGACCAAATATAAACCAATGGTTTATGAAAATGTGACAATTTGACTTAAACATAGAATTTGCTGAATATTTGAAATTCAATCCTATCAACCACTCTAGGCCAGAATACTAGATCTAATCATTTTGAACAAAGAGAAAAATTGTAAAATTGTGGATGTTTCTAAATACTTCCATGGTAATTGTTCGAATGAGCTCTTCGCTATGTTACCTAGACTTATTGAATTTAAGCACAGTACTAGAATGGCATCGAGATCCCATCAATTTACAGATGAGTTGGCTAGATGTAGCTGTAAGTTCTATGCTAACAGTTTCTTTTCTCGCACTTCTCACTTGTGGAACTGCTTTCTGGCTTCATGCTTTCCAGCCAACTTTAATCTGCAAAAATTTAAATGCAATGTCAAACGCTATCTACTGTCCTCCTGATTACGCTTTCATCTTCTTGCTCATTATTAATGTTTCTGTTCCTAATTATTCCACACTCTGTAACCCCCTTGTGTCATAGTGGCTTTATTGACTTGCTTGTGGAATTCCTTTCCAGCTCCATGCTTTCCAGTCAACTTTAATCTTCAAATATTTAAATGCAATGTCAATCACCATCTACTATCTTCCTGATTACTCTTTTCCCTTCCCGCTCATTATTAATGTTTCTGTTCCTAATTCCTTCACACAATGTAAACCCTTATGGCTTAGTGGCTTTACTGCCTTTCTTGGGGTGATACCCATTAATAATTAAAAGCTAAAAATCACATCGCATGTCTATCGCTACTTCCATGACAAATATTCAGTCTTTAATTCCACCAGTTCAGATATTTACAGCTAAAACCCGCCATGTTAAATCCACTTTCTTTCCCTCTGTATTCCATTTGTAAGGAGGAAATTTCACTCTGACAACCTTTTCCCAAGAACAGCTACTCTCTGAAACAGATTTCTAGGTGGATGCTTCCCCAAACACTACACTCGTAACCACTTCAAGTTTAGAGTCAGTAGTTATCTATCCGTCATATCCTCGCATTCTTAACTTCCTAGTTCCTCCACTTATATTCATATCACGCACCTCATTCAGTAAGCCTCTTGGGCCTTGTATTCGGTGAGAAACATTAGCACAAAAACGAGGAAGCAAATATAAGAGAGCAGTTTAAAAGAAGGTACCTCCACTAATTCGGTATACAAATTTAAAAATGAAATATCTTTCTTGGCACTTTCATTTTAGCTTTAATTGAAAGCTAAAGGATTTCAAATTTACTATTTTCAGTAAGCAAAATACTCTGTGGTATATTTAAAGCAGAAATGATATTGCTCGGAATAGATTATTTTCTGTAAAACTGATAAAAATCGGCCATTTTGACACATTTGTAAACAAAAGTTAATTCTCATTTTTTAAATCTTGCAAAATATATATATATTTTATCAATTTTTTTCTTTAATATATATTGTCTTTAATATATACTATTCATAAAAGCAATTAAAAGCTTCTCTAATTAAATAATGTCTTAATTTTATTGCGTTTTTTTTTTTTTTAATTTTTCCATTCAGAACGGATTTTCGGTAAGACAGGGTTCGATTTTGAAAAAGAAAACCGGTTATTTAAATTCTTCAATGAATCTGCTTTTAAACTAATATAGTCACTAAAAAATACCACGTTGAATTTCTCAAGTCTTCATAAAATTAAGTGGGGCATAGCATATGTAAAACAAAATATTTTTACCAAGATTTTCTTAAAATTAATTTCATAAACAATTTCATTCATTTATAAATAAGTCCTGAAAATTTCACTAAAATCCGACAATTATTTGATTTTTTCAAGAATTTCCAAGTTAATGTGTCTGTCACCGCAAAAAAGAAGCGAAAATTTGCTATACTGAAGGTTAGTACTGCCTCTGACATAAGAAAAACAAGTTTGTAATCAAATTTTCGAATGTTCTAAAAAGGAGAAAAAATTTAATTAAATACTCAAAAATATACTTATCATTCCTCTTAATAATATCTTAAAGATTTTGACGATAAAACTATGTTTTCATTAGGTTTGGGGCATGTTTTCATCATGGCATGCTGATTTTTTAGCGATTTCATGAAGATAAAGGAATTCCAACAATAAGCACATTAGGAACAATAATACACCGCGAGCTGTACAAAATATTGGGCTTAATCATTTCTCAGTCTAAAAATGGCTAATTATTTTTATATTAGGTCGTCACACATAAAATGGCGCATAAACATGTGTTGGTTGTTGATCTGGTCATCTAACGAACTAACCTCCTTAGTATATAAAAAATCTTGACTTATTCCTGATTCTTTTTCTTTCCAGATAATTTTTCCTTTCAATATATTGTTACTCATAATCCCCAATGAAAATGATTACAATGAAACAATATCAAGTAATCTTACTGTATGGGTGCTTATTGGGTGATTCTGCCTCTGAAGCATTTTGGAATATCAAGGCAGCCTTTTGTAATGGTATTGTTGAAATCAGAACTGTACAGAGATGGTTTCAGAAGTTTTGTTCAGGAGATTATCATCTTGAAAACAATGTCCAGTAATCTTTCTGAATGAGTAAAAAACTGGGAAAAACAACCATTTTTGCATTGAATCATTGCATGCGATAAGAAATGGATAGTCTTTGACAACAGTAAGAGAATTGGCCACTGGTTAGATGCAAGTGAATCACCAAAACAATACCCAAAACCTCCACTGCACCCTATTTAAGTTAATGGTTACTGTATGGTGGTCTTTCAAAGGGGTTATTCATTATTCATTCTTGCCTCAAGGGAAAACAATAACAGCAACCTTAAATTGTGGAGAAATTGAATGCATGCATGAAAAATTGAAATAGAAACATCCTAGACTTGTAAATAGAGATGGCCCAAGTTTGCTGCATGTCCGCACGCTTCTCAATCAACTGTCCAAAAGCTGCATGGCCTGAATTATGAAATTTTGCCTCATCCTCCATATTCTCTTGATATCTCTCCTACTGATTATCACTTATTTAAGTATTTTGATCTTTTTATAAACAATAAAACATTCTCCAATAAGAAAGAGCTAATCAAAGTATTTGAACTGTTTATAACATTAAACGATGAGAATTTTTGTTTAAAGATGGGATCAAGAATTTAGAGATATGTTGAAGAACAGTCATTCATCAATATGGCGCCTATTTCAACTAAATAAGTTATTTAACATTTCAGAATTGTTCTATTCATTTCCTACAAAGCGCGTCATTTCAGGTGTGACAACCTAATATAGACATATTGTTTTGTGCGCATCAATGTATACCTGCTTTAGTACCCCCCTGTATACATATATGCTAAAATGTAAACACATTTCTATCAGTATGTGCATTTTTAGATGTGCGTTTTTTCGTATGTGCGCATGTGCAAAAAGATGCCGCTCGGTGTAATTCTTTTTGTAAGTAAACATATATATATATATATATATATATATATATATATATATATATATATATATATATATTATCTTAGTACTCAAAATTAAACTAATGAATACACGCACAAATATGTACGCATGCATCTATCCACTAAATTATGTATGCATGTATTCAGTTACTTTCCAACGGTACTGGGCGCTGGAATCGCTCTCCATCCCGGTAAGATCAAGAAGTCACATCTCTAGCCAATCGTCAATGATGAGATTCATACCTGGTTTTCTTTAGAAAGCAAATTTCCAAACCGTTCCGCTACGCGCAACACTAGGAAGTGAAATTTGATAGATGGAATTGTTCGAAAAAGCCGAAATTGTGCGAAGCTTTGAGAGTACTGGTCTTACAAAACAAAACTGATGATGTCGGATTATGCGCTCTTTCCCAGAAACTGTAACTAAGATCCGTTCAGCACAGTTGCAGTATAAAATGCAAGTGAGACCTGTGGATGTTGAACAAAATATAAATGTTCCTGAGCAGGCTTCTGCATAAGGGTATGTATGTAGGTATGTATGTATGTATCTATCTCTCTCTCTCTCTATATATATATATATATATATATATACATATATATGTGTGTGTGTGTGTGCATGTATATATTATATGTATGTATGTTTCTGTCTATGTACGTATATATGTATGTATTATATATGTATGTATGTACATATGTATTTATCTGTATGTATGTATTTATGGATGTATATATATGCATGTATTATATGTATGTATGTATGTATGTATGTATGTATATATGTAGGCATGTATGTATTATATATATGCATTATACGTATGTGTGTATTATATGCATGTATGTATCTATATATGTATGTATATATGCATGTATTATATGCATGTAATTATCTATATGTATGTATGCATGTACATATGTATATATGTATGTATTATATGTATATATGTAGGTATTATATGAATGAATGTATATATTTATGTATGTATATATGCATGTATTATATGTATGTATATGTGTATGTATATATGCAGGCATGTATGTATTATATATATGCATTATACGTATGTATGTATTATACGTATGTATGCATTACATGTATGTATGTATCTATTTATATATGTATTTATATATATATATATATATATATATGTATGTGAAAACCTAATTGCTACTGATATAGAATAGGAGTTCAATATTAGAGTAGGTACATAAAAACGGTGATCGTCAAAATAAGTTGTCTGTAAAGTATCAGTTTAATGTTGACTTTTAAGGTGTAAGTGTGTATAACTAGTGTACCATCAACTTAATGACCTTTGCACAGCGTATTCTGTTTGAATACTGAAAGATCCGTACTCTATATTTTTATCTCAATAGATAAAGCCACCAGACGCTGAGTACTTTAGAACAGTTTGTTGCGTAGAGGTACATGCTTGGTTTGCGACCAGACCTTTGAAGACGTTTTCTTAGACCTTGAGCAAGTTTTATTACACCTTATACCCACCCACACAAGCCGGCAAGTTGGTGCTTTTTCTAGAATAGGTGAATCTTAAAGCTATCGGGTATTTGCTATTTATTGACTGATATCATCAATGTGTGTGTGTCTGTGCCTGTCTATATGGCGGGCGGGGGAGCGTGCGCGCAGGCGTATGTGTGTGTGTTTGGAGTGCTGAAAACTTCTCGGCTCGACCAAGAAGCACTTCACAAAAACATCCGATGTTTGGTCTTTTAAATTTAGGAAAGTGGGTTGTGCCAAGACTTTTCAGTACACTCACCTTGTATTTATGCATATATACTATTCGCTATTAATGTATTCTAAAAGAGGCAGTTATTGCATCAGAACAATATTTAAGAGAATAAAATAAAATAAAAGAATGTTCACCCTGTACAAGGCACGGGAGCCACTCGAGTTAGAGTAATATAACAGTTAGCAGAATATAACAGTTAATCCTAGACTTGATCAGGTTAAAATTGTAGCGATAAGGAAAACATCCTCTTGGGAGTCAGTTCTACAGAGCAGTGGTTCACGTGAAGAAACTGCTCGGGTATAACTTACTTCTCACCGATAAAATACGTAGGGAATGAGGATGTTTCGCCAGAATGCGCGTAGCATCGCTGGTTCTAACCATGATGGTTAGAACTCGTAGAACTAAAGAATGTAGCTCGTCTGAGCATTTTCCGTGGGAAAAAGCTTTAGCGCAGTGAGACGATTGCAATGTCTCGTCTATGAGAGGGAGGTCGCAGGGTAGAAAATAATCCACGCGCCCAAGGATGCGAAGACGCTTTTGGACTCTATCGGAACTAGAAAATGAAGACTGGGTAACTCCAGACCAAATATGACAGCAGTAATCCATTTTCGGAATTTTTGAATCGACCATTTTTCCTGCATCTCTAGCAATAGACCGTATATACGTGTTACAGTGTAGGTCTTGATTGAATTTCAGGCCCTAAAGTCAAAAATACTATTAAGATACTACTTAGTTCAGATCAAAATAATTAACTTAATAATTGCATATGTAATTATACACAGAATTAAATATTGACTTTCAATTTTAAACATTTTTTCTAAAATATTGTTTTTAATTTCTTCTCATTTTTCACCGCCATCTTTATTCTGTTTAAAATGTTAAAATGGAGGTAAAAGCAATTTTAATTATTACTGTTATATTAAATATAAAGAAATAAAACAATATGCAAGAATTCTAAAGACGATTAATATTGTTACTATATTCTCATATGATAATTATATTTAATCAATTTTGCAATTGCTTATATTTTACGTTCTATAAGAATAATTTAGCATTTTTTTTGTTCTAACAATTTACTCTATCACCGCATGTGATAAAGAATAAAGTGTTTATTTTAAGGAAATGGATTAAATCCAACATATTTTTATTTTTGATTTATTTTGTTTAAACGTTATTTTTGATGGATACTCATATTTGAATAGAAGCTCTGTTTTTTAATTAAACAGTATTTTTATGCAACTACATCTACTACCTATATGGCAATATTTGGGAATTTTTGTCGTAAGTCCTACGAGGCTGAGCAGTTAGGTTATGTTATATCGAATGACGGCCCACCATAGGGCATGCAGGTTCGAATCCTGCTTGAGGATGCATATTTTTTCTGACAAGATTTCTCGAATAGAAAGACAAGATTTTCTCGCTAGTAGATTTAGTTGGATAAAAATACTGTATAATTAAAAAAAAAACAGAAATTCTATTTGAATAGGAGTATCTATCAAAAATAATGTAAATAAATTAAAAATAACAAAATAGGTTTCTAAAGAAACACACCTCTTTAAAAATAGTCTACTCGCTTTTTTTTGTTTTTGTGTTTTGTTTTTTTTTCACGTTATTAAGCTGACCAAATCGCGAATATAAAGAAATATACCGTATATATTCGAGTCTAGTGCAAGGTAAAATAGGGTGTTGCATTATACACAGGTAATTTTTGGAGGGGTTAAAAATCGTGCTTTTTCGGAGACGAGTTGCACTATACAGAGAAAATAATTTTGAAATGGGTAAAATAGAGTGTCGCACTATACACAGGCAATTTTTGAAGAGATTAAAAAATGCTAGTAAGGTCAGAAAATGATATAAAGGATATAAATATATATATATATATATGAAATAAATATAATGATATTAATATATATATATAAATGATATAAATATAATGATATAAATAAATATATAAATGATATAAATATAATGATATAAATATATATAAAAATGATATAAATATATATGGAAATGATATAAATATAATCATATAAATATATATATAAATGATATACATATAATGTTATAAATACATATATAAATGATATAAATATATATAAATAATATAAATATATATATATAAATGATATAAATATAATCATATAAATATATATATAAATGATATAAATATGTATATATAAATGATATAAATATATATACATAAATGATATAAATATATATAAATGATATAAATATATATATAAATGATATAAATATATATGTAAATGATATAAATATAATGATATAAATACATATATAAATGGTATAAATATATATAAATAATATAAATATATATATATATATAAATGATATAAATATATATGTAAATTATATAAATATATATATAAATGATATAAATATAATAATATAAATACATATATAAATGATATAAATATATATATATAAATGATATAAATATATATGTAAATGATATAAATATATATATAAATGATATAAATATAATAATATAAATACATATATAAATGATATAAATATATATATATAAATGATATAAATATTATGATATAAATATATAAATGATATAAATATATATATAAATGATATAAATATATGTAAATGATATAAATATATATGCAAATGATATAAATATATATATAAACGATATAAATTTATATATAAATGATATAAACATAATGATATAAATATATATAAAAATGATATAAATATAATGATACTAATATATATAAGTGATATAAATACTAAATTATTTTTTAAATTTAACATTAAGTTATTTGTAACTTTGTAACTAAGTATATGCTTTATTACGTGGATTGACTATATATGTATGTATCTATTCATGTATGCATATATATGCTCTGTCTACCTAATTTCATTCACAATTGGGTCAACCTGTGGTATGGTTTTCAATCACTTTACGAAGGTGCAGCACGCTGAGATCGTCCCCACTCCAGACCGATAGTTGTGCTAACACGAAGTCACGTCATCGTGCCCAAGGGTTTGAGTGTGCTCTTTCCTAGAAACTGTAACTAAGGTCTGCTCAGCATAGTTGAAGTATAAACCACAGGTTGGCTCTGTGGGTGCCAAACAAACACAAATGTGCCTGAGCAAGAGTTTGCAAGAGGGATTGGCTAGCCGCCCTAGTAACAGGTATCCTCGAATATGGCCAGCTATGATTATTATGCATATATATATATGTGTATGTGTGCATGTGCGTATAAATATGTATATATTCATATATTTATATAAGTGTATATGTGCGTATATATATATATATATATATATATATATATATATATATATATATATATATATATATATATATGTTGATTTATTTATTTTAAGCCAACATTTTTAGTACTTCAATATAACGTTTGAAGTAATATATATGTGTGTGTGTATACTTATGTATGTATTGATATATATATATATACATACACGCACACATGTATGTGTGTGTGTATTTAAATATATATGTCAGGCCGGTAACTGATACTGTTTAATTAAAACATTTACTCAAATAATTTTTATCCATAAAAATAACCTATAAACAGAAAATATATTAAAATATTTGTCGGGTGGAATCTATTTCATATAATATATATATATATATATATATATATATATATATATATATATATATATATATATAAATTGGAATCAAGTACAGGTGGACCGGAATCAGACAGAATGTTTGGATAAAAAACAAGTAAGAAACGTTTATCGATCTAAAATGTTTCCATTTTTTAAAAGTGAAACCTATAAAACTGTTTCATTATTCTATCTAGCTTGTATTATATGTTTGGAGATCTTAAATATAACGCAGCGTAAATTTTAATGATAAATTAATTATTTATTATACCAGTTGCATTATTCTATCTAGCTTGTATTATATCTTTGGAGATCTTAAATGTAACGCAGCGTAAATTTTAATGATAAATTAATTATTTATTATACCAGTTTCATTATTCTATCTAGCTTGTATTATATCTTTGGAGATCTTAAATGTAACGCAGCGTAAATTTTAATGATAAATTAATTATTTATTATACCAGTTTCATTATTCTATCTAGCGTATTATATCTTTGGAGATCTTAAATGTAACGCAGCGTAAATTTTAATGATAAATTAATTATTTATTATACCAGTTTCATTATTCTATCTAGCTTGTATTATATCTTTGGAGATCTTAAATGTAACGCAGCGTAAATTTTAATGATAAATTAATTATTTATTATACCAGTTTCATTATTCTATCTAGCTTGTATTATATCTTTGGAGATCTTAAATGTAACGCAGCGTAAATTTTAATGATAAATTAATTATTTATTATACCAGTTTCATTATTCTATCTAGCTTGTATTATATCTTTGGAGATCTTAAATGTAACGCAGCGTAAATTTTAATGATAAATTAATTATTTATTATACCAGTTTCATTATTCTATCTAGCTTGTATTATATCTTTGGAGATCTTAAATGTAACGCAGCGTAAATTTTAATGATAAATTAATTATTTATTATACCAGTTTCATTATTCTATCTAGCTTGTATTATATCTTTGGAGATCTTAAATGTAACGCAGCGTAAATTTTAATGATAAATTAATTATTTATTATACCAGTTTCATTATTCTATCTAGCTTACAACAAGTATTATAGGATTGGTGCCTTTGCTTAAAACTCCTAAATGTGTTGGCAAATATACGTTTAGGGATATTACTTAGATATCAAGTACCGAAAATCTGAATAGAAATTAATAACATTTTTATACCACACTTATTATTCTGTCTAGTTTGCAACAAATATTATAGGATTGGCGCCTTTGATTAAATATCAAAACTGTGACATTTAATGGGAAATAAAGTACATTTTGGCAACAGCTGCATTATTAAACCTGCTCTTCAACATGAATTATGTGTTTGGAGGTCTTACTTAAATGTCAATCAACGAAAATTTAAATTCAAATGAATTATTTTTCTATACCTTTTTGATTGTATTTCCCCTGCAACAAATATAAAAGGATTGACTCCTTTGCTTAAAACTCATAAATTAATAGGCAAATAATGTGAATTTTGGCAACAGCTACGTTATTAAACCGGGTGTGCAACAAGTAATATGTTGGATATCTTACTTATCAATCAGATTAAATTTGAATGCAAATTAATTTTTCATACCAGTTACATTATTCTATCTAGCTGGCAACAAATATTATACGATTGACGCCTTTGATTAAATATAAAAACTCCTAAATTTAAAGGTAAATAAAGTATATTTAGACACCAGCTACATTATTCAACCAGGTCTACGAGAAATATTAAAGGTTAGGAAATTTTACTTGGATATTAAGCATCGAAAATTTAAACACAAATGAATAACTATTTTATACCACTTTAATTATTCTATCTTGCTTGCAACAAACATTATAACATTGGTGCCTTTGCTTAAAAATCTTAAATTTGTTGGCAAATTATGTATATTTCGACAACGGATTCATTATTAAATCTGGTCTCCAATAATTATTATGTTTTGAAAACTTAAATGTCAAGCAGCGTATAATTTGAATACAAATTAATTATGTTTCATACAGGCTTCATTATTTGATCTGGTCTGAAAGAAGTAATATATATTTCCAGAACTTATGTTGGTATTAAACTAAGGAAATATGAATAAAATAATTTCATTTTGATAGCAGTTTCATTACACTATCTTGTTTCTAACATTGGATATGTTATTTCGGTATCAAAATTCGTCCCATAAAAGATAAATAATTTTGCGTTAATATAATACCAATTCCATATTAAAAACTGGCATTTAACATCTTTTATTTGCATTTAGACTTATACATATAAATATATATATATATATATATATATATATATATATATATATATATATATATATATAAAGGTGAACATTGAAGTCAACACTCAGAGGCGACAGGCTGTTTCATGCTGGACGCAATAGTCAGGCCGCCTGACGATTGCGTCCACCATGAAACAGGCTGTCGCCTCTGAGTGTTGACTTCAATGTTCACTTTTATATTTATGTTTACATACGCTCTATCTCTGTTATTGAGCACTTTATCCCATAAATATAGCACACCTTAAAACTATATTTCTCCATATATATATATATGTGTGTGTGTGTGTGTGTGTGTGTGTGTGTGTGTGTGTGTGTGTGTGTGTGTGTGTGTGTGTGAAAATATTGTAGAAAATAGGAAAGAAACTGGTTTGGTAAATAATCCAAAGTTCCTTAGTATTTTTGTTATTATTTTTAAAAAATAGTGATCGATACGAAAGTAGAGCATAAATATAATTATTTTGGAATCATATTTTTAAATAAATAATTATATATATATATATATATATATATATATATATATATATATATATATATATATTGTGTGTGTCAGTATCATTGTTTTACATGATTAAAAACTTGTTTTATAAGATTAGAGATCGTTTATCAAACAATCATCGTAAATTTGGAGATAAATATATTTACTTCATTTTGTATACCAATATCATTTTTCTATCAGAGTAAACATGGCTAGTATAGCACTTAAGAATGCTCAAATGAAAAATGCCTTTCCTTACCTGATTTTCTCCACAATAGTCCCTGATTAGTGTAAAATGAAGGGCACCATCCAATGCTTAACCTTATTTATCGTTCATTTATAGGAGAATCCCCCATCAGAGCAAAAACTTGTTTTCTATAATTGGAGACCTTGCTTATCAAACAATCATCGTAATTTTGAAGAGAAATATACTTATATCATTTTTTACACCAGTTTCATTATTCTGTTTTATCAAAAGTTCTTTGTTGTGATTGACGACCTCGCTTATCGAACAATCCTCATAATTTTAGACCATAATAAATTTACTTCATTTTGTATATCAGTTCCATTATTCAATCAAACTAAAAATGTGTATCGGTATCATTGTTTTACATGATAAAAAACTTGTTTTATATGATTGAAGAGATCGCTTATCAAACAATCCTCGTAATTTTGTTACGAAATATATTTACTTAGATTATTTACATTATTCGTTCTATTATCCTCAACTTTACTGCCATATTCACAATGTTTCGGCCGTTGTACTCTCCCGCCATCTTCAGGTGATTGGAATTTCGAACCGAACCCTTTATTTCGTCCACCGGGGGTAGATTGTTCTAGTTTTACGTGCCATGTGTGGTCTAGCGTACGTGATGATTCACAGCACATATGGTAGGCCACAAAAATCTCCTGAGCCGGCCAAGCATAGAAATGAATTCAGTATAGGAACCAGTAATAAGTAGTGCTAGAGAAAAGCAATTAATAACAACAAAAATTGCGATATAAGCTTTGGTAATAAAAAAAATTGCAATAATAATAACAGAAAATTGCAATATGAGCACTATTAAAAAAAATTATGAGACATTAGGTTTATAAGTTCCAGAAATTCGCGTCCATATGTTTTCAAGGACCCGTGACTAAATGGACATAGGCGTTGGTTAGATCCTTTGACTAGACCCAAATTGTTGTGAGTTCAATAACAGGCTACAGCAATCGTTAAGTTAAAAGGAAACGTTGATGGTGGACGAAAGAAAGTGTTTTGTTTGAAATTCCAATCCCCTGAAGAAGATCGGGGCATACAACGGTCGAAACGGTGTAAATATGTCAATGAAGATGAGGATAGCAGTTCAAATAATGTAAGTAATATCTCAGAGATATAGACAGAAATATATTTACTCCATTTTGTATTTCAGTTTCATTATTTCATCTTATTAAAAACTTATTTTATATGATTGAAGACCTCATTTATCAAACAATACTCGTAATTTTGGATTTAAATAAATTTACTTCGCTTTGTATACCAGTTTCATTATTCAATCTGACAAAAAGAAAACTGTATTTTTCACCGTGCTCATCACTCACAGCACAAGATTTTCAGTGGAAAGAATCAAGATGCAAATCTAAGTAGATCTTAAACGACATGTTACAGCCAAAATATTTGTATATCTTCAGGATGTCTTCCACAAATTTCCGCCAATTGTCTGCTCTTTCTTTACTTTAAGTTGGTTGCCATTAACTTGAATGCAGTTTTTATTTCCTTTCCCCATAGCACGCTATCACAGTTTTCATCCAAAAGAAGTTTACAAATCTGTCGACCAAAAAGATGTCTTCTCTTATCTTTGCTTCACTTTTCCTGGGAAATTTATTCTGCGCATATTTGAATACTGCCTTTGTTTTGTCCATAGCTTTCAGGGAAATTTTCATGAGAGCCATATGATGTGAAGAGGTGGCAACAAAATTTTCTTTGACTCATCTAGTTCAACTTATTGTCTTAGAAGATAGTTTCTCTTGATTTAAGAGAACTTCTGTCTCGGCTGTCATATTCACAAAGAAAGTATCAATAATAGATATATTCACCTTGCAGACCTAGCAAGAGAGCAACAACCTTCAAATCTCAGCAAAGTTCCCAGATACGTAGATCATAGTTGATACTTTTCAGTAGTTACTTCAAAGTGTCATAATTTTCTTTCGTCTGGACTGCATGACCAATCGAGATTGAAGGTAAAACGTTACCATTGTGGAACAAAACAGCCTTGAGTCTTGTCTTCAAGAAATCAATGATCACCCTCAATTCCTTTGAATTGTAACTGATGTTAAGTGATTGCGTAAGAACGCTGATATCATTGCAGTACACGAAACCACTTTCCGTGAGGAAGAATGGGACTCAATCCTTGTGGCAATCACGAAAATGGGAAATCCATACATCACCAATTAATAGATTCCACTGCTGTAATCTGGAACAATCCTTTAGGTTACTTGATTTATATGATTCAGAGACGAATGTTGGACAATAATCTTGGTCATATGAAGTTAGTTGTTCAGGCTCTGAGGTTTCATTATATCCCCCATCATCTGACTCAATTTCATACAATTCCGGTCCTTTTTGGTCATCGGAAACAGGACGCACATTTTGGAATGTTTGCATATTACACTGCTCATTTCTTTTTCTTTGACAGTCCCTTAGTAGTTGGAGGCACCATGCAAAAGTATCAATCAGTGGCATTATCGGTTGGCTTTAAACTATGGGCACTGCAAAAGACAGATTTTTTTTTCTTTCTTATTAGCTATTGGCTGTTGCACAAGTATTACAGCTTATGTAATCTTGGTCTCCAATTTTGCATACAAAATACAGCTTTTCTTACAACCGGTGTTATATTTCGCTTTTGAGATGCAAAAGTTATTTTACAACACAAATAGCAGAAGTTCGCGGGTCATCTTGTACAATTCAGTTAAATGTGTAGAAAGGTGAATAATTAATCGTTTTTTATAAAAATAATTATATATACTATGGTTATTCGAAGAAAAAGAATTAATCTGGCAAGCACAACAAATTTGAAACAATATTCATATAACACTTGTATAGTATCTTTAAATCTATTGCCAATCAACAATTTTGGATATCATTTTTATTTCCAAGGTCCCAAAATTAGCTGAGATTAGCTATTTTTGCTTCTGAAGCTTTTATGTAATAGACTAGTGTTATCAAACATCTCACGCAATGTTGAAAAGAAATAAATTTACTTCATTTTATATACTAGTTTTATTATTCTGATTAAAAACATGTTTTATATTATTGAACACCTCGCTTATCAAGCTATACTTGTAATTTTGAAGAGAAATAAATGTATTTCATCTGCATATCTGTTTCGATATTCTACCTGATTTTAAAATTGTCATCTAATGTTGGTAGATTACACGTCTTTCAAAATTCTCGATTCTGAATAATTTAGTCATATTTTCATTTTATTAGGTTGGTGCAAAAATAATGACGTAATAATGTCGTTTTTTGACGTTAAAAAATACGCCAAAAAACGACATTATTACGTCATTATTTTTGCACCAACTTAATAGTATGCACAATTGTCAGCCTTATTTATCATTGAATCCTGGTAATTTTTTAGATAAATAATTTTACTTCTTTTTCATACCATTACATGATTCTCTCTTCTCTAAAATGGTTTTATAGGACGAGGGATATTATTTATCAATCAACCCTCGGAATTTTGATGTCAAATAAATTTTCTTCATTTAAATATTTGTAGTATCTCGTATAAAATGTGTTTCATAATGCAGATTGAGAATCCTTTATCCGAAATTCTTGGGACCGGGAGTCCTTCGGTTTACAGATTTTTTTTTTTTTTTGATTTTGGAATACAGGCTATTTAATTTGTATATAGCATCTATAAAATGGAGCAGCTTAGGAATGGGACACAAGCATAAACAAATTTAAGTTTTATGTACTAGAAATTCAACCACGAGACCTAAGAGAGGAAGAGAAGGAGATGTTGAGACAAGGTATAGAAAATAAGAAAATGAAAGGGAGAGTGTAGTAGAAGAGAGGAGAGAGGAGAGAATATATAATGATTTTTATATTTCAATGTATTAAAACAATGGTTTTATGATAATACTTTTACTTGAGTAAAATAGGCTTTCAATCACATATCCCCTTACATTTCATAACACAGCTTATGCATATACCCTGAAGGTAGTTTTATATAAATAACATCAAAATAATAAATTTTGTGTACATACAGATACAGGTAATGACGTAATGCTCACACGAATTTTTAAATGGCGATATTTCACGTAAAAATAATGTTTCTGCACGTGTACAAAAAACATGATCACTACAGAGAAAAATATATAAATGCAAGACTTTTTGACATTTTCAATAATATCTTTACTGAGCACGAATCACCTGGTAAGTAATCCACGAGCGAAGGTGTGGCTGTGGCGATCGCTAACAAAAAACTGGCAACTATGCAGCAGGGATAGGGAGCCCCCACCCAGAGCAAATAAGGTAATTTGCAATAGCTACACATAACCTCCACAGTGCTTTCTGAAATTTTCTATTTGTGTCAAGTCATGTGTGCACCTGAAAAACGTTCGGATTTGGAAATTTCTCATCAAGGATACTCAGCCCGTATTACAAAGGATATTTATTAATAAACCTTCGGAATTTTGAAGACAAATAAATCTCCTTCATTTGCATAACTGTAATATCTCGTTTAGAATTTGTTTCATAATATTACAAATTGTATTTATCAATCAAACCTCGTATATTTTGCGAGCAAATACAGGTATACCTCGGGTTACGTCGTTTCGAGTTAAGTCGTTCTCGATTATACGTCGTTTGTCAAAAAAATGTATGGAAAAATAAAAATCAAGTTTAAGTCATTTTATTCGACTTTACGTTTGTCCGCCACAAATATTGAAGTCATAATATCCTAGAACAGCGTTAAAAGCACATAAAATCATGTTACTGTAGAATAAATAAGAATAAAAAATATATAGAATAATATTAAAATACATACATTTACAATAAATGTTAATATAATCATCATAAATCCTAGAGAACGAAATATGAAAACATCTGTGAGCGGTCTTTTGGCGTTTTCCACGGTAGTTCCAATAACTACCGTTTGGTGTCGTTGTTAGCGCCACTCTTGATTCCTGCAAAATTGCCGTTTATAGTGTGGTTATTTCGACTTTTGTCGTTTTTCGATATAAGTCGTGACCTCAGGAAGTAATTAACGACGTGGTGTGAGATATATCTGTATATTTATTTCAATTTAACATCAGTTTCATTATTCTATTTGGTCTGAAACTTATTCTATATAATTGGATAATTTATTTATCAATCTAACTTCGTTCTTTTCACGATATATATTATTTCATTTTCATAGCAATTTCTTTATTCTGTTTAGTTCAGAACTTGTTTTATATGATTTGAAATCTTACTTACCGATTGACACCTAATTTTGATGAGAAACAAATTTAATTCATTTCGATATCAGATTCGTTATTCTATCTGGTCTAAAAATTGTTTCCTAAGATCCTATAAGTTTCGAACCATATTTATCAACGAATCCTCATAATTCCCATGAAATATAAACTGAAATCATATTAATAGTATTTCCTTTATCTTATACAGAAAACATATTTGTAGGAGTAGATATCTTACTACCGCAATGTTGAATAGAAATAAGTTTGCTTTATTTTCATATCAGTTTCATTATTTATCATGGTATGAAGTTTCTTTTATGTCATTGAAAGCCTATTTTACTCAAGTAAAAGTATTATCAAAATCATTGTTTTAATACATTGAAATATAAAATCATTATAATTTCTCTCCTTCTCTCTCCACTCCTCTCCTTCATTCTCCCATTCCTTTTTCTTCCTTTCTATGCCTTGTCTCAACATCTCTTTCTTTTCCTCTCTTAGGCATCGTGATTGAATTTCAAGTACATAAAAGTTGAATTTCGAGTACACAAAGCTTGGCTATAGAATACGGAATACTTGAATTTCGAGTACACGAAATTTGAATTTGAAGTACACAAGCCTTGAATTTCGAGTACATAATACCTCAATTTTGAGTACGCATGATTTGGCTTTACAATATGCAAAGCTTGAATTTCGAGTATACAAAACTTGGTTTTTGAATACGCAGAACTTGAATTTCGAGTACACAAAACTTGAATTTCAACTACACAAAACTTGAATTTTGCATACGTACATCAACTGCCTTAATTTATTCCTTGATTTTATTTTCATAAATTTTGAATTTTAACATCAGTATCAAATTGTAGATATTGAAGGAAACAACAATTACATTCTGTTAGTTACTTAGAATAATTAATAGGCTAGTCATATCTCGGTATTAGTGCTATATCATTGATGATGACACTCCACATCTTCCTTTTCTTTAATATCTTTAAAAGGTATATTGCCATGATCCTAGCTAACACAAAACCTTCATACAACGTGGCAAATTCATTGTATTTTGTTTAGGGGTTACACGAAGTGTTACAACCAACTATTTTCTTAGCCCCAAACTAACCGTTCGTCCCCAACTTATATAAAAGGTTTCACACCTGGTCAAAGAGCATCGGAATACTTTATCTTTGCTTAACAATATATAAAGAAGGTATGAAATTTCTTTTCATATTATTTAAATAGAGGACCACTAATTTAGATGACAAATGTACGTTTCAGTATCTTTCTGTAATTTATTAGTTGTTTTATGTTAATGGAGTATTACAAAGCAACGTATTTTAAAGTTACAAGCAGTAATGGATCTACTATGAAACTAATAAAGGTTAAGCTTCAATGGCCCTCTTCCCAGAGGGGACCCTAAAGCAACTTTTTTCAAATGGCTAATGTTGGCCTTAATACTTATTTCATTGTTCAAATTTTAAAATTGGCCAAATTTTAGAATTTTCTTGGGGGCTTGCAGTGCCCGAATCCCAAGTTGCATGTGCTCTTTGACCTCGCCAGAATCTATTTATAGAATACATTTTGGTAATTTCATGATCTTGGAAGATCTTTGTGGGTTCATGAATTGTACACTTCCAATTATATCGATTACAAGCAGCGGTTTCCACTCGGGATTTTCTGTCTATCTCACTACCCTACTTGTTCTCTCTCCACCAATCGCTTTGCCTCTCTTTCTCTTTCACTCTTTCTTTTTCTCTCTCTCCCTCCTCTCTCTTTCTCTCTCTTTCTCTATTTCTAACTCTCCATTTCTCTCTCCCACTCTTTCTCTCTTTCCCCTGTATTTCTCTCTCTCCTGTCCCCTCTCTCACACCTTCTCTCTTTCCCCTCTCTTTCCCCTTTCTTTCTCTATCCCTCTTTCTCTCCTACCCCCTCTCTCTCTTTCTCTCTCTCTTTCTTTATCCCTCTCTCTCCTACCCTCTCTCTCCCACCCTTTCTCTCTCTACCTCTTTCCCTCTATCTTTCTCTCTCTTCCTCTCTTTCTAACTCTCCATTTCTCTCTCCCTCTCTTTCTCTCTTCCCCTGTCTTTCTCTATTCCTCTTTCTCCTACCCTCTCTCTCCCACCCCTTCTCTCTCTTTTCCCCTCTCTTTCTCTATCCCTCTCTCTCCCCATCTCTCTCCTCTCTCTCTGTTCCTCTCTTTCTACCTCTACATTTCTCTCTTTCTCTCTCTCCACCTTCTTTCTCTTTCCCCCTCTCTTTCTTTATCCCTCTCTCTCACGCTCTCTCTCCTATCTCTCCCATCCCTTTTCTCTTTCCCCCTGTCTTTCTTTATCCCCCTCTCTCTCCTTCTCTCCCTCTCTCTGTTTCTCTAGCTTTTCTCACACACACCAAGCAGGTTAAGCTATTCCCAGCTCTTTCATAGTGACCATAATTTTGGGAAAGGTCTACCAATATGACTCTCCTTGTGGCTAATGAAGCCTGCATTAGAGATACATGCTCTCTTACATACATCACATGTAAATTGATGGATTGCTTGATTATCACAGTATGCTTGACATTTTCCAAAACCTCAGGACACCAAAAATCTAGGACCGCCACATTACGAGGTAATATTGTGGGCACATTGTGGTGAGAGAAAAAAAAAACGTTTTTGCAACTTCTATGTAACATTGTAGCAACGCCATTTTGTTAGTTGGGATTGTCCTTGGTAACGATAGTCTAATAGTTTCCCGTTACTTTCACCTTGTTGACCTACCAAGGCAAAACATTACACGCCTCGAAAGGAAAGACAATATTGTCTTTATATATATTGTTCATAGAAGCAATTAAAAACTTCTCTAATTAAATAATGTTTTAGTTCTATTGTGTTTTATATTTTTCCATTCAAAACAGATTTTTGCTAAGACGGGGTCCAAGTTTGAAAAAAAAAACGGTGATTTAAATTCTTCAATGAATTCTGCTTTTAACTAATATAATCACTAAGAATTATTACAGTGAATTTCTCAAGTTTCATAAAATTAATTACTTTAGTAGTAACATGTGTAAAAAATATTTTACTTTCAAAAATAAGTTTATTCATTTGTGAATAAGACCTGAATATTTCACTAAAATCCGACAATTATTTGATTTTTACAAGAATTTCCAAATTAATGTCTGTCACCGCAAGAAAGAGGTTACAATTTGCTATGTTAGTATGTTAGTACAACAGCAGACGCGAGAAAAACAAGTTTTTTAATCAAAATTTCGAATGTTCTAAAAAGAAGCAAAAAATTTAATTAGATATTAAAATATGCACTAATCACTCCTCTTAATAATATCATAAATATTTTGTCGATAAAACTGTTTCATTATGTTTCGAGCATTTTTTCATCACAGAATGCTGATTTTTAGCGATTTCGTGTAGGTTCCTAATATTAATTATTATTCAGAGAAAGAAAAACTTTGAAGTTATCTTTAATTTAAATTAAGACTCAAGATATCCTTGATATTGATGGGCAAGCAGTTTTACGTTCATTCTTGCTGGAAACAAAACTTAACATTTTACAATATTAATAAAAAAAAGCATGATCGTAAAAACAGAATTAGAAAGCTTTCGTTAAAATTTATAAAATAACATTTATAAAAATATCAATTAATAATATTTTACTTTAAAAAGCTCTAACAAAACAAGACAGTTTTTATGTTTTTTGCGCTTCAAGAAAAATCTTACGGTCATACTTTAAAACTGCCAAAGACCGTAAAAATTAATGACGTTTTATTCCATGTTATAAAATGTCTGCAATGAATAAATCAGAAACATAATGTTACGCCCTTAAAGAAGTTACACTTTGTTAGCAGAGAGGACAAATAATTAGTCCAACTTTATTTTTATAGAAAACTATCAGCATTGCTATAATAGGTGAGGGTATTCAGTAGAAAATGCACCCATAAAATGAAGCCTATGTCTGTCTATATGTATAGGCGTATGTTCGTTCGCATTTCTTTTCAGACTTAGGCGTGGGGCCGTACATTTTTATGTATGTAATATATATGTATATGTATATATATATATATATATATATATATATATATATATAACTGCCCCAGTTTGTTAGCATTTCAAATATGATGATTATACATACAAAATTCTATCGGAATATATATATATATATATATATATATACAGTGTAACCCGGATATAAGAAGAAACCCGGATATAAGAGAGATTTTATCTGGTCCCAAATTAGAGCCTGTGTTAATGTATATAAATTAGACCCTAATATAAGAGAAACTCGGATATAAGAGACTTCTTCTCCGGTCCCGACAACTCTCTTATATCCGGGTTACACTGTATATATATATATATATATATATATATATATATATATATATATATATATATATAGATATATATATATATAGTGTATATTTGGGCAACAATGCATCATTTATACATGTTTCATTAAAGACGACTGACAAGGTAGTGCGATTAAGCTTTTTATTTAATTTTTATTGAGTTTGTACAAGTGTTTTCTTTTCTGAGCACAAAGTGTGTAACAACTGTCCAAAATTTCTACATATCAGAGCGCTTTCGGCTATTCTTTTAGCCATTAACAAAGACGATTTTTACTTTTATATTTTTAAATGAATGTGTGTTTTTTCTTATGTATGTGTCGGAAATTATGAGAATGTTTTATTTTCCAAACACGGTCACTACATTGTGGCAATGTTCGTAGTTAATGTTGGATTTTACTTTTTTATTATTAGGTCTTCCATTATTCCCGTTGGGTTCGTTATATTCAGTCATCAGCAAATACCATTGGGAAAAGTATGAATCCACCTCTTCCCCCTCCATCTATGAGTTAAATAGTACGAATTCTATCAATAAAGTATTATCAAAAAAAAGAAAATAAAATTAGGTACAAAATATTTAGATTTTGATTTTGGCATTAGATAACCTGCTAAACAAAATTTTATTTTTGAAACTAGACCTGATCAGAGTTTTTTAAAATTATTTTTAATATTTCTTCAGCTTTAAGCATTACTTTCATATTCTAATAATACTGTTTTATTTTATTTTATAAATTATTCAAGTAATTAATTTCATAATTACATTTGTAAAATGAATTATTTGTACAGAAAGGGGCTTAGATAGCATAACATAGCAATAAAGACTATTTTACCAACCATTTTTTAAAACTAAATTAAAAACTTATATTTTCATAATAAACAAAAATAAAAGATCAATAACCCATATAAGTGACTTTGGATAAAGATTTGACGTCTCTAGCAATGGTCATCTTTGTTAATAAATTAATTAAATCTCGAAAGTTATAAATTCTGTAAACATCAGTGTATTTTATCAAATAAACTAGGCAACTAAAGTCACGCAGTATAAAAGAAACGTTGCTGTTATCTAACGGATGCAAAAGAATTCGCATGATGTGATATTTTTTCGCGATGAGTAAGAATTTCAATTGCTAGATAATAATATACAATACTCAATTACATTTTTCTGCACTGAAATGGCAAATGCAGTAAAGACAGACCAAAGCGACCACCCCGAATCGACTGAAATTGTTATGTATTCACACCAGATAAACCCTCTGGGGATTGGGGGTGGAGACATCACGTGATTGAAATAAGATAATCTCTTCCGGACGAATGGCGCGTCTCTCCTGATAAGAACGCTGAACGTGTTATTGTTGCTACCGCAGCCGATTCGAGTTCGTTCCGATAATCCTAACCTTAAATTATATTGCAACCAAAACTGGAGGGGGAGGGGTGCGCATACATTTATTTTTTTTTAAGCTGGCGGTTTTCTTTGAATAACAGTATTTGACCCATTACCCAGATCAGAACATTCAATCTAATAATTTAATTCTTGCATATGTTATAAGATTTTCATTTTTTTTTTTTTTTTTTTTTTTCAGTTCTCAATAAATTTGTTAACATTAAAATGTTATTTCACGGTAGATTGAAGATTGATGTATTTGAAGTTCTCTATCTTTCTCCCTCTCTCTCTCTCTCTCTCTCTCTCTCTCTCTATCTATCTATCTATCTATCTATCTAACTCTCTTTCTCTTGATTATATACTGATAACTACAAATGCTTAAAAGATTTTCTGTGAAAAAATCTGGATTATACATGCATAATTGCTGCAACTCGATTTCGAATAATGCCATGGCTTGATTGATCCTCAAATATAGCCAGCGAGGATATGGATTTCCAGTCTCATATTCTCTTGCGTATATGTGATAACATTGACGCACTTATTACAGTAGGTGTTACAGTAATATTTTGGTGAACTTTCTTATGATGTTTTAGTCCGCCAACTGAAGCACATTCTTTTCCCCACTCACTGCATGTAGAAATGCTGTATAACACGTACTGAATAATGTCTTCTCTCCATACATGATGTCTGTTGACTCGTTAAATGAGTATGACCACCGTTGACAAATTTGATCAATGTTTTTATTCTTGTAAGAACGACAATGGCTCTTGAAGTTATCAAGTTGGTTTGCAATGCTTATTGTAAACATTGCAAAAAAACTGTACAGGGTCTTTGAAAATTCTGTTCGGATTTCTCGCGGGTTTTCCGATGACGAATGAGATCGGGGCGGTTTATGGGGGTTTTCTGTAACACCAGCCCATCCCCAGCATGTTTATTCCAAGATACATACATACATATATATATATATATATATATATATATATATATATATATATATATATATATATATAATGGCTGTCGGCTCGTTAAACAGATATGACCATCGTTGACGTGTTTGACCAATGTCTTTGGTTCTTCTGATAACAATAATTGTCCTTGACGCCTGCAAGTGATTTACAATGCTTATTGCAGATATGGAAAACTGTGCTTTTTTTTTTTTTTGTAAAGTCAGTTGAACTTGTTCATGGGTTTTCATGTGACGTATGAGACCGGGCGGTTTCTGCGTGTTTTCTGGTTCTCCAGTCGCACAGTCCTCTCTGGTCTTTTGAACAGGAGTAAAGGTTTTTCCCTTGTTTCTTGTTAAGGGTTAGGTTTCCAATTCCTTCTAAAATTCTTTTCATTCTCTTTTATAGTATATATATACTTCTTAGTAGTATAATGACCTATTAAAAAAAACATAATTTATGAAAAGTCTACCAACATTACCTGTCTTGTAGTTAACGAGGACGGTATTAGAAAGACACACTCTGTCATATTCATCACATATAAGTTGATGGATTACTAGATCAAATCCTTTCCTAGTTGCGCGCTTGACATTTTCCAAACTGATTGCATGTTCTTGGGAGATCATCTTCATGATATCATCAGGATATCATCAGGATATCATCATGAATTGTACGTTACCACTTATTTGGATTACAAGCAGCAGATTCCCACTAAGGATTTTCTGTCTCCCTCTATTTCCCTCCCTCCCTCTCTCTCTCTATTTCCCACCCTCCCTCTCTCTGTCTCTCTTCCCTATCTCTCTCTCTCTCTCTCTCTGTTTTCTGTGGGTTTTCTAACACACTCTACAGGTTAAGCTATTTCCAGCTATTTAGTAGCGGTCATAATTTTTTATTCTTCTTGTGGCTATGGAAGCCTGCATTGGAGATAAATGCCCTCTTACATAAATCATATGTAAATTGATGGATTGCTTGATCAATGATTTCCACTTTCCTAACTGTACGCTTGACATTTTCCAAACTCGTTGCATGTTGTTGGAAAGTCTTAGTCCCTTCATGAATTGTATTACCTCCAATTACTTCGGTCACAAGCAGTCGTTTCTAACTCAGTTGTCATCTATATGGTAAGCTGTTCTAGATTCTTTTACATAGTTATATATATATATATATATATATATATATATATATATATATATATATATATATATATATATATAGGAACTGAGGTGTCTGACCCTCTTACGCCGTAAAAAAGGGTCCCCGTAGGCGCGAGTCAACAGCTCGTGTCGATCAATATATATATATATATATATATATATATATATATATATATTTCTAGTACTGTCAAATCTAATCAAACATTTGAGGAATAAAAAATATGGGATCATATTAAACATAAGATACAATAATATCCACGTTTAAAATGTAAGGTACCTTTCGACCGACATATTTTCAAACACAATCATCGGTAATCTAAAACGGAGTACTAACAAGAAAAATTATTATTAATGCCGTAATAAAACAGGATGGTAAGGGGGGGAACAAAAAAAAATTGTTTTACCTCAAATCATGTAACCGTTTCCCCGAATAAGGCCAACTTAAACTTCATCTCCCGTTGTACGCAAAGGGCCGGCATACGTATGTTGATGATAACAGACTCCAAGATGTCGAGGTGGAGTCTGTCCCTAGCCCTGTGCAATACCGAAAAGAAATGGGGAGAATACTTAGTTCTACAAACACCAGAATTTAATAGATGTTCACCGATAGTAGAGGCGTGAGTCTGCGAACACCCGGATGTCACAAGCTCATGCCTGCGCACACAGCCCGAGACATGTTGGGCGATTCTAACCTCAAGCTCCTGGATAGTTTTGCCCACATAGTCGAGCCCGCATCGACATTTAAATTAATAAATAACTAAATTATTATGGTAGGTAGGCAAAACATCCTTACGGCAAGGGGGGAAAGCCCTCCTAGTAGTAAATATGTTCCTGACTGTAACGGCATTGTAACACCGTTTAATGGATGAAGAGATCTTATCGGCGTATGTCTGACTCTCATGACCAATCCAAGGGACCCTGACATATATAGGACATTTGGAAGGCCCGTATTTCTTAATTTCATTGAACTTCCTGATCTTACGTTCAATGACTGTTTTAATAACTAATTCGGGGTAACCGTTCTTAAGAAACAATTCCTTAATTGTTCTCAATTCGGCATCAAGTCTACACTCAGAACAAATCTTCAATGCCCTATGGGTAAGACAACTTATAAGGTTAACCTTTCTGGTTCTGGGAGCAAAGGAATCCCAGGCCAAATAAAGTCCTGTAAAAGTGGGCTTCCGGTACACGCTCGTTAAGAAACCCGAGGGAGTTCTCTCCACAAGGACATCAAGAGAAGGTAAACAATTGTTCTCTTCAACCTCCATTGTAAATTTAAGTGCAGGATGGAGATTATTTAATGATGAAAAGAACACTTCCGCTATTGCACTACCAGAAAATGATGCGAACGTATCATCCACATAGCGGAAGTAACAATACAGTTTGTTAACCCTCTCAAATAGTCGCCTTTCATGAAAACCAACAAAAATGTTGCCCATCACAGGACCCAAGGGACTACCCATCGCCACCCCGTCGATTTTCTGATACATGCAATTGTCAAAACTGAAGGAGACAGACTTGATCGCCATCCCCAACAATTCAACAAACACACTCTCAGGAAACAACGGAAATTTACCAGGGCCACGATACAAGAAGTCCGCACAAATGTCAATAGTTTCATCAATTGGAACATTCGTGAACAAACTACTTATATCAAACAACACAAAATACTCAGTGTCGCTGTTTGGATTTAAATTTTGTATATGATCAACAAACTTAAACAAGTCAGGCACACAATACTCAGAATAGAATTCTAAAACCGGATCAAGAACATCCAATAACCACTTGGCGAGATTATGTTGGGCGGAACCCAACATAGATAAAATTGGCCTTGAACATATTTACTACTAGGAGGGCTTTCTCCCCTTGCCGTAAGGATGTTTTGCCTACCTATCATAATAATTTAGTTATTTATCAATTTAAATGTCGATGCGAGCTCGACTATGTGGGCAAAACTATCCAGAGGCTTGAGGTTAGAATCGCCCAATATGTCCCGGGCTGTGTGCGCAGGCATGAGCTTGTGACATCCGGGTGTTCGCAGACTCACGCCTCTGCTATCGGTGAACATCTATTAAATTCTGGTGTTTGTAGAACTGAGTATTCTCCCCATTTCTTTTCGGTATTGCACAGGGCTAGGGACAGACTCCACCTCGACATCTTGGAATCTGTTATCATTAACATACGTAGGCCGGCCCTTTGCGTACAACGGGAGATGAAGTTTAAGTTGGCCTTATTCGGGGAAACGGTTACATGATTTGAGGTAAAACAATTTTTTTTGTTCCCCCCCTTACCATCCTGTTTTATTACGGTATTAATAAAAAATTTTCTTGTTAGTACTCCGTTTTAGATTACCGACGATTGTGTTTGAAAATATGTCGGTCGAAAGGTACCTTACATTTTAAACGTGGATATTATTGTATCTTATGTTTAATATGATCCCATATTTTTTATTCCTCAAATATATATATATATATATATATATATATATATATATACATAATTATTTATTTAAAAATATGATTCCATCGCTTTATAAGAGTTCTCATGTTTCAAAATAAGAGGCGAAAACTTCAATATAATTATTTGAATTAAATTGAATTAGAACTTTGGATTATTTACCTAACGAGTTCTTTCCTATTTTCTATATATTTTCACACACACACACACACACATACACACACACAGATATATATATATATATATATATATATATATATATATATATATATATTCTTACATGCATATGTATATAATTTTAAAAATATTTTTACATTTAATTTCAAAATCCCTTTAATTAAATTAACTTTAAAAAAAAATTAAATTTACATTTTCGATTCAGCTAATACAAGGCCCAAGTGCCAGTCAGAGAAGGGTATTAATGAGTTAGATTCTTGTAAATGATGGGAAAAAGAAGAAGTAAGAAATGCATATGACGTGGAGGATGTATATCAGTTGGTCCTGAAATTAAATACACCAAGATTATAGTTGGCAGTCAGGGAAATATCCTTTCAGGAGTCTGTTCCACAAAGTAAATTCTGGGAAAAATTTGTCTGAATTGAACTTACTCCTATGAAAATAACACGAAAGGAATGGAAAAGGTTTGCTACTGTGGACACGTTGCACAGTGTGTTCTCGCTGTGAAGCTCCAAGCAGGTGTAACTAAGAAAGATAACTCTTCCGGACATCTGCCTTAGCAGTAGTGATAGGCTAGTGAGAAACTTTGGAATAATGATTTCAGGGTAGAGAATAATTCATCACCTACACGGAGGAGTAACTGCTTTTGAATTCTGTTGAGGACTGGCCAGTAACTGACTAAGTATGTCAGCAATTCTCCATCTTGGCTTCATCTGACGTTTGTAAAGATAGACCATAGTAGCATGAGTTATATGCACAAATATACGTGTTCCATTTAAGGCCGATATTGAATGAAACAGGATCTAACAGAATTTGAATTCGGCAAACTGATTCCGCCCATAAGTTGTCATAAAATACATTTACGTAAAATAAAAATGACTAAACTATAGAATATCTACTCACTAACAACTTTAATTTGGCATGTCCTACTTATGAAAGAAAGTATGTGATTAGTGTTCTGATTATGATGTAGAACGCTATGGATTTGGTCCTTTTATAGCGAGTTATGTTTGATCTCTTGAATTCTACTTTCTATTCTTTGTTTAACACCACCAGTTTTATGACTCAAAATATCAAAAACAACGCCGACAGTAAAAATGGGAGGATTATCCTTTGAATTATGTAGATCAGAATACATCTTTCTCAACAAATAAAATGTTTTACAATATCTGAAATGCAACTTTATGAGAAGATACTGTTTCTATTTCCAAAAAAGAAACATGTATATTACTTCATGTATATTACTTCATAAGTCTATCTGGCAATTGTTGATCACGTACTACCTCTGAACCCTGGGAAGTGTTTTGAGACCATCACTAACTCATCAACATTTGTTTTTTTTCAATGTACATTTATATACATTACAAATCAAACTAAGCACAACTTATTATTAAAGAAAGATAAATTTTAGCGAATTTTAACGTCATTCTGTGGAATTTTTTTGTTTAAATCCATTTTTTTATCATGCTAAGTCTAAAAACACACAAAATAAAATTCACTTTTATTTTTTATTTATAATGTTGAATGTGTTAAAATTATTCAACTTTTTAACAAGAAAAAATCTGAAGTTGATGTTAAAAATTGCTACAAATCATTGTTGATTTATTTAAGATGGAATTATCTATTATGACATGTCTCTAATTTGTATTTAGATACGTTGTATTTATTTTCCTGCGATCCCTGTTAATATTGCGATATCGTAGTATCTTGTGATGATAAGTTGTAATGAATGAATGGCTTTTGAATTAGATTAGCTAGGTTTAGGATAGTCAGTGTTGACCAGTCTCAACCCACTCCACTTCGTTCTTGTGCCAAAATAGTAATTATATTACAATAAATCAACATTGTATTTATTTTCAATTTTTCTAATTGAATTTCTCACCCATATTGCATATGATCCATTATTGTAGATAATTAGGTTACAATAAAATATGTATTTTATATAAACGCTACTTTATGAAAATAGAGATATAGCACAGTCACGGAGAGCTGTTCATTTTTAAGAGTTTGTCCAGTTTTACATTAGGATTTTAGAATATTTCTACATTTTGCTCTGTACGCGTGTGTACACTTATATTATAATTACTACATATAATTTGTGGAAGGTATATATGTAGGCGAATATGTGCATCATGGCCGGCGCGTACTATCTCCAAACCCTCTACTGAGGGGAGCCTAAATGGGTACCCCGGGCAGTGCTTTGTGACAAGCTATCTTATCAACATTTGCTTTTTTTTCTACCTACATTTTATATACGTTACAAATTAAACTAAGCGCAACTGGCTATTAATAATAAAGGATGAAAATCTTTCACAGATCTTAACGTCATTCTGAAGTCTTTATTTTGCGTTCAAAAAGAACGATAGACTTATAGATATGTACGATAGATTCTGGAGAGAAAAATTGTCTCGCAGAACACAGTGAATCAACTTTCTTAGAAGCTGACCTAACAATGGATTCAATATAGTCTTTCTACTTCGTGTCAGCTGAGAACTTTAACTCGACAAGACACAATAGTCTTGATAATTTCATGAAGACTGAGACTTGAAACTATGGGTGGGTATGTTAACCAACTTGTTTTTAGTTTGGTTCTGTCTACTAACCCTTTATTTTTATACTTTTTTTTAGTTTGCCTATTCTTCTTCATACTCAAAAACTCTTACGTCTATTTCTTCCTCTTCTTATGGGGCCTGATTTTTTGATCAGCTACGGTGGGGCTGTAATTCAGATGATCTTGTCTTTAAGTCTGCTCTACAGGATACTTTTTCATCTCTACCCCTCCAGAGCTTCTTTGGTTGAGTTTAAAAAGCAAGTATAAACTGATAGAAAAAATCTGTTACCTATTTTCTTGTGTACTCCCTCCCTGTCTGCCTTTCTTTCTTTCTTTCTTTCTTTCTTCCTTTCTTTCTGTCTTTCATTCTTTATTTATTTATTTATTTCTCTCTCTTTTTCTCTCTCTCTCCCTGTCACACACACACACATAAACAATAACAAAAAGATTTCTATAAATTCTCGATCTTATCATTTTTACTAGTTTTTACAATTTTTATTTTCATTTTACTTTCATCTTTAAAATTTACAATGACTCATCGTGTAAATCTTAAAAATTAAGTTTTTGCTTCTGAAGGTTTTTTTTATTCATTTTTCGCTTATCTTTCATTTCATACGGTTTTTTCTTTAAATCCCTCTTTTTTTCATCGGTAGTTTCTACTTTCTACATAAAGTAATTTTTTATTATTCCTTTCAGTTTTATTTTTTATGGATAGTACTAGAGAATGAATACATAAAAAATAGATTAACATTTTGAAAATGGCTTACTTGCGTATGCTAAGAAAGTCGGTTCACTGTGTTGTGCGAGATGATTTTTTTTTCTCTCCATAACATATCCTACATATCTGCAAATATACCATTCATACATGCTTAGAATATTGCTGCTACATATCGTCCGGTGTCCCTGCTATTTACCTTGAGCTCCTTGATTAAGTCCAAAGAAGAATCAGCTATATTATTGGTCCTGATCTGGCAGCTCAGCTCTAGTCACGCTCCTACTGCCGTAAGGTTAACTCTCTGTGCCTTTTCTATAAATACTTTCATGTTAATTGTTCGGAGGAAATATTCGCTATGGTACCTAGAGATTTTGAATTTAAGTGCAGTACTAGACTGGCGTCAAGAGCTCATCAATTTATATTTGAGCTGGCTTAGATGTAGCCGTAAGTTCTATGCTAACAGTTTCTTCTCTCGAACTTCTCGATTGTGGAACTCCCTTCCTGGCTCCATATTTTCCAGCTAACTTTAATCTGCAGAAATTTAAATGCAATGTCAATTGCTATCTACTGTCCACTTGATTACTCTTTCCCCTTCCCGCTCATTATTCCACACCCTGTAACCCCTTGTGTCTTAATGGCTTTACTACCTTTCTAGTGGAACTCCCTTCCAGCTCCATGCTTTCTAACCAACTTTAATCTGCAAAAATTTGAATACAATGTCAATCGCTATCTACTGTCATCCTGATAACTCTCTTCTCTTCCTGCTTATTATTAATGTTTCTGTTCCCAATTCTCTCGCACACAGTAACCTCTTTTATCTTGGTCAATTTACTACCTTGCTGGGGGTGAAATTGATTAAAAATATTTATTTACCCTCTAGGCATTTTATAAGCTATCATCTTGTACTTTTTTTTTTTTTTTGAGAACAACCTGACATAATTTAGGATTTATTTAAAGTTTTAGAATGTTCGTGTATGTTTTGTTTTTAAGGTTTGTATTAAATCTACTTATTTTTAAAATTTGATTTATATTTGAATTTTTAAATATCTTTTTATTCATAGACTTTCTGAGTTTCCTTTCTTAATTTTAACTTTCATTTTTAAATATTTCAAACTATCGTACTGCATTTCTTCTTGCATGACGAATTTAAAAATGAAAAAAATTATCATAAGTCCAAAATTCGTTCAAAGCTTAAAACCTTAAAATTATTGCAGTTTGTTAAAAAAATAAATAAATAAATAATAATAATAATAATTAACTTTAGCAACAACAACAACACATACTGAAAAATTGTGTTAGTCCAAAATGGACATCCTGCGATAAATATCCAGAAACAATTGACCATATTGTATTAGGTTGCACGGTATTAGCACCCACTTAATATAAAACACGGCACGACAGAGTGGGCCAATATCTGCACTGGAAAATCTGCAACACTTACGGAAAGGAAACTGCAAGAAACAGCTTTGAACAATACCTAGACCCGGTTAAGGAGATAGGACCTGTAACAATTTTATGGGACTTTACAATACACACAGAACAATCAAAGCTAATCGCCCTAACACCGTGATTAAAGACCGCAAAGTCAAAATGTGCCTCCGCTGCAGACTGCAATGTATATTTGATAATCTTTAAAAAACTATCAAAATACAAGGACCTTGAAATCGAATCTCAAAAATGTGGTACATGGGAACATCAACAATTCCTGCTGTAGTTGGAGCCATCAGATTGATTGGAAAGATTCCAGTAAACTCATTGAAGGGATTACTGGTAGCCCTTGCCTTAAACAAATACAAAAAATTGTACTCATAAAGTACAGCCAACACTTTACGAAGAGCTTTATTTATATAAAATATGTATGATTTTTCTTTTTCAAAACTGCTCAGTGGAAATTGTCCTAATGCCATTTCTGACCTTAGGTCTCTGGTCGGGACCTGGAAAGAAATGAGTATACACCAGAAATCAAAGGAGGAATAATAATAATAATAATAATAATAATAATAATAATAATAATAATAATAATAATAATAATAATAACAACAACAACAACAGAATACTAATGTACCACTGAGAAAAATCGTGGTATGGAGCGAAGAGTTTAAATGTCATGTTTGATCTCCTTCAAATCAGGTGGTTATAGTTCGGACGGTCAGAACAACTGGTAAAAGTAAGTACACGTCAAAAGAGGTTGTTTTAAAATACTTTAATATTAATATCCGTTTATTGTTAGAGTTTATAGGTTTTCTAACAAAAATTAGCCTTCTCAAACATGTCCCCACAATTTTTTTTTACTTTTTTTGCCCGTGTTTATTGTAAAGTCCTTTTTATATATATATATATATATATATATATATATATATATATATATATATATATATATATATATATATATATATATATATATATAAAAGTCTTTTATATTTAGGAAATAAACTCCTTCTTGATTTACGTCTATTCCTTTTTAAAAATATATTACGTTTCGTTTAAATGCTTAAAACATTGAATATCTTAAAGTCCATAAAACTACAAAAAAGAGACATTGTTAAAACGTGTTTATTTTTCAGTCAATTTTAAATTGTGTTTTTAATTTTGTATTTTATGCCTTAAATATTTCTCCTGTCAAATATTTATTAGGTTGGTGCAAAAATAATGTCGTTTTATCACATAGTAACATATGTGAGAAAACGACATTATTTTTTGCACCAACCTAATAAAATAACATTTATTCTACTACAGTGTAACCCGGATATAAGAGACCCTGATATAAGAGAAACCCGGATATAAGAGAGATTTTATATGGGGGCCCCAAATTAGAGCCTGTGGTAATGTAAACAAAACAGACCAAACCCGGATATAAGAGAAACCAGGATATAAGAGAGATTTTATATGGGGGTCCAAATTAGAGCCTGTGGTAATGTAAACAAAACAGACCAAACCCGGATATAAGAGAAACCAGGATATAAGAGACTTCTCCGGTCTCGACAACTCTCTTATATCCGGGTTACACTGTATTTAAAACATTTAACGATTTCCTATTCATCATTACTGAATTCATTCACTTCATTTATTTATTTTACTTCAACGTCTTCCAAATGTTAAAGCTTCAGCAGGTATATTCAAATATTTTTGAAACCTTTTGTAGTATATTTCTAAGAAAAAAAGCTACTGAAAGCAATTTTAGAATCCTTCAAGTTTTTAAATATTTCTGCACATTTTTTAAACATAGCAAAATATTTCTGTGGCTTCTTCCAACATGTTAAAGATTTGGCAAGTATATTCAATTAATTTAAACCTTTGATTGCATATTTGGAAGAAACAGCTACTGTATGCAATTTTACATTCCTTTAAGTGTTTAAATGTTCCCGCACACATTTTAAATACGTCAAAAGATTTCTGTGTTTTCTTCTAATATATTAATGTTTGGCAATTTATTGATTTACTTTGAAACATATAATTGTATGTTTCTAAGAAAAAAGCAACTGAAAGCAAATTTAGAATCCACGCGTGTTTAAATGTTTTCCGCTCACATCTTAAATGCATCAAAAGTTTTCTGTGGTTTCTTTGGATATACTAAAGCTTGAAAAAGTATATCCAATTACCTTTTAAACCTATTGTAATCTACTTTTTAAAAAAAAGCTACTGAAGGCAATTTTAGATTCATTCAAGTGTTTAAATGTTTCCACATACATTTTAAACACATCAAATATTTTCTTCCAACAGGTTAAAGCTTCTGCAAGTATATTCAATTACCTTTTAAACCTGTAATAGTCTATTTCTGAAACAAAGCTACTGAAAACAATTTGATTCCTTCATGTGTTTAAATGTATCCGCAGATATTTTAAACGCATCAAATGTTTTCTGGTGTTTCTTCCAACATGTTAAAGCTTCAGCAAGTATATTCGATACTTTTGAAACCTATTGTAGTATATTTCTAAGAAAAAATCTACTGGAAGCAATTTTAGAATCCTTCACGTGTTTAAATGTTTTCGCATACATTTTAAACACATCAAAAGATTTCTATGGTTTCTTCTAATATATTAATGCTTGGGCAAGTATATTCATTTACTTTTGAAACCTGTAATTGTATATTTCTAAGAATACGCTACCGAAAGCAATTTTAGAATCCTTCACGTGTTTAAATGCTTTTGCATATATTTTAAACACATCAAAAGATTTCTATGGTTTCTTCTAATATATTAATGCTTGGGCAAGTATATTCATTTACTTTTGAAACCTGTAATTGTATATTTCTAAGGATACGCTACCGAAAGCAATTTTAGAATCCTTCACGTGTTTAAATGCTTTTGCATACATTTTAAACACATCAAAAGATTTCTATGGTTTCTTCTAATATATTAATGCTTGGGCAAGTATATTCATTTACTTTTGAAACCTGTAATTGTATATTTCTAAGAATACGCTACCGAAAGCAATTTTAGAATCCTTCACGTGTTTAAATGCTTTTGCATATATTTTAAACACATCAAAAGATTTCTATGGTTTCTTCTAATATATTAATGCTTGGGCAAGTATATTCATTTACTTTTGAAACCTGTAATTGTATATTTCTAAGAATACGCTACCGAAAGCAATTTTAGAATCCTTCACGTGTTTAAATGCTTTTGCATACATTTTAAACACATCAAAAGATTTCTATGGTTTCTTCTAATATATTAATGCTTGGGCAAGTATATTCATTTACTTTTGAAACCTGTAATTGTATATTTCTAAGGATACGCTACCGAAAGCAATTTTAGAATCCTTCACGTGTTTAAATGCTTTTGCATACATTTTAAACACATCAAAAGATTTCTATGGTTTCTTCTAATATATTAATGCTTGGGCAAGTATATTCATTTACTTTTGAAACCTGTAATTGTATATTTCTAAGAATACGCTACCGAAAGCAATTTTAGAATCCTTCACGTGTTTAAATGCTTTTGCATATATTTTAAACACATCAAAAGATTTCTATGGTTTCTTCTAATATATTAATGCTTGGGCAAGTATATTCATTTACTTTTGAAACCTGTAATTGTATATTTCTAAGGATACGCTACCGAAAGCAATTTTAGAATCCTTCACGTGTTTAAATGCTTTTGCATATATTTTAAACACATCAAAAGATTTCTATGGTTTCTTCTAATATATTAATGCTTGGGCAAGTATATTCATTTACTTTTGAAACCTGTAATTGTATATTTCTAAGAATACGCTACCGAAAGCAATTTTAGAATCCTTCACGTGTTTAAATGCTTTTGCATACATTTTAAACACATCAAAAGATTTCTATGGTTTCTTCTAATATATTAATGCTTGGGCAAGTATATTCATTTACTTTTGAAACCTGTAATTGTATATTTCTAAGAATACGCTACCGAAAGCAATTATAGAATCCTTCACGTGTTTAAATGCTTTTGCATACATTTTAAACACATCAAAAGATTTCTATGGTTTCTTCTAATATATTAATGCTTGGGCAAGTATATTCATTTACTTTTGAAACCTGTAATTGTATATTTCTAAGAATACGCTACCGAAAGCAATTTTAGAATCCTTCACGTGTTTAAATGCTTTTGCATATATTTTAAACACATCAAAAGATTTCTATGGTTTCTTCTAATATATTAATGCTTGGGCAAGTATATTCATTTACTTTTGAAACCTGTAATTGTATATTTCTAAGAATACGCTACCGAAAGCAATTTTAGAATCCTTCACGTGTTTAAATGCTTTTGCATATATTTTAAACACATCAAAAGATTTCTATGGTTTCTTCTAATATATTAATGCTTGGGCAAGTATATTCATTTACTTTTGAAACCTGTAATTGTATATTTCTAAGAATACGCTACCGAAAGCAATTTTAGAATCCTTCACGTGTTTAAATGCTTTTGCATACATTTTAAACACATCAAAAGATTTCTATGGTTTCTTCTAATATATTAATGCTTGGGCAAGTATATTCATTTACTTTTGAAACCTGTAATTGTATATTTCTAAGAATACGCTACCGAAAGCAATTTTAGAATCCTTCACGTGTTTAAATACTTTTGCATACATTTTAAACACATCAAAAGATTTCTATGGTTTCTTCTAATATATTAATGCTTGGGCAAGTATATTCATTTACTTTTGAAACCTGTAATTGTATATTTCTAAGAATACGCTACCGAAAGCAATTTTAGAATCCTTCACGTGTTTAAATGCTTTTGCATACATTTTAAACACATCAAAAGATTTCTGTGGTCTCTTCTAATATATTAATGCTTGGGCAAGTATATTCATTTACTTTTGAAACCTGTAATTGTATATTTCTAAGAATATTCTACCGAAAGCAATTTTAGAATCCTTCACGTGTTTAAATGCTTTTGCATACATTTTAAACACATCAAAAGATTTCTATGGTTTCTTCTAATATATTAATGCTTGGGCAAGTATATTCATTTACTTTTGAAACCTGTAATTGTATATTTCTAAGAATACGCTACCGAAAGCAATTTTAGAATCCTTCACGTGTTTAAATGCTTTTGCATACATTTTAAACACATCAAAAGATTTCTATGGTTTCTTCTAATATATTAATGCTTGGGCAAGTATATTCATTTACTTTTGAAACCTGTAATTGTATATTTCTAAGGATACGCTACTGGAAGCAATTTTAGAATCCTTCACGTGTTTAAATGCTTTTGCATACATTTTAAACACATCAAAAGATTTCTATGGTTTCTTCTAATATATTAATGCTTGGGCAAGTATATTCATTTACTTTTGAAACCTGTAATTGTATATTTCTAAGGATACGCTACTGGAAGCAATTTTAGAATCCTTCACGTGTTTAAATGCTTTCGCATACATTTTAAACACATCAAAAGATTTCTGTGGTCTCTTCTAATATATTAATGCTTGGGCAAGTATATTCATTTACTTTTGAAACCTGTTATTGTATATTTCTAAGAATACGCTACCGAAAGCAATTTTAGAATCCTTCACGTGTTTAAATGCTTTTGCATACATTTTAAACACATCAAAAGATTTCTATGGTTTCTTCTAATATATTAATGCTTGGGCAAGTATATTCATTTACTTTTGAAACCTGTAATTGTATATTTCTAAGGATACGCTACTGGAAGCAATTTTAGAATCCTTCACGTGTTTAAATGCTTTCGCATACATTTTAAACACATCAAAAGATTTCTGTGGTCTCTTCTAATATATTAATGCTTGGGCAAGTATATTCATTTACTTTTGAAACCTGTAATTGTATATTTCTAAGGATACGCTACTGGAAGCAATTTTAGAATCCTTCACGTGTTTAAATGCTTTTGCATACATTTTAAACACATCAAAAGATTTCTGTGGTCTCTTCTAATATATTAATGCTTGGGCAAGTATATTCATTTACTTTTGAAACCTGTAATTGTATATTTCTAAGAATACGCTACCGAAAGCAATTTTAGAATCCTTCACGTGTTTAAATGCTTTTGCATACATTTTAAACACATCAAAAGATTTCTATGGTTTCTTCTAATATATTAATGCTTGGGCAAGTATATTCATTTACTTTTGAAACCTGTAATTGTATATTTCTAAGGATACGCTACTGGAAGCAATTTTAGAATCCTTCACGTGTTTAAATGCTTTTGCATACATTTTAAACACATCAAAAGATTTCTATGGTTTCTTCTAATATATTAATGCTTGGGCAAGTATATTCATTTACTTTTGAAACCTGTAATTGTATATTTCTAAGGATACGCTACTGGAAGCAATTTTAGAATCCTTCACGTGTTTAAATGCTTTTGCATATATTTTAAACACATCAAAAGATTTCTATGGTTTCTTCTAATATATTAATGCTTGGGCAAGTATATTCATTTACTTTTGAAACCTGTAATTGTATATTTCTAAGAATACGCTACCGAAAGCAATTTTAGAATCCTTCACGTGTTTAAATGCTTTTGCATACATTTTAAACACATCAAAAGATTTCTATGGTTTCTTCTAATATATTAATGCTTGGGCAAGTATATTCATTTACTTTTGAAACCTGTAATTGTATATTTCTAAGGATACGCTACTGGAAGCAATTTTAGAATCCTTCACGTGTTTAAATGCTTTCGCATACATTTTAAACACATCAAAAGATTTCTGTGGTCTCTTCTAATATATTAATGCTTGGGCAAGTATATTCATTTACTTTTGAAACCTGTAATTGTATATTTCTAAGGATACGCTACTGGAAGCAATTTTAGAATCCTTCACGTGTTTAAATGCTTTTGCATACATTTTAAACACATCAAAAGATTTCTGTGGTCTCTTCTAATATATTAATGCTTGGGCAAGTATATTCATTTACTTTTGAAACCTGTAATTGTATATTTCTAAGAATACGCTACCGAAAGCAATTTTAGAATCCTTCACGTGTTTAAATGCTTTTGCATACATTTTAAACACATCAAAAGATTTCTATGGTTTCTTCTAATATATTAATGCTTGGGCAAGTATATTCATTTACTTTTGAAACCTGTAATTGTATATTTCTAAGGATACGCTACTGGAAGCAATTTTAGAATCCTTCACGTGTTTAAATGCTTTTGCATACATTTTAAACACATCAAAAGATTTCTATGGTTTCTTCTAATATATTAATGCTTGGGCAAGTATATTCATTTACTTTTGAAACCTGTAATTGTATATTTCTAAGAATACGCTACCGAAAGCAATTTTAGAATCCTTCACGTGTTTAAATGCTTTCGCATACATTTTAAACACATCAAAAGATTTCTATGGTTTCTTCTAATATATTAATGCTTGGGCAAGTATATTCATTTACTTTTGAAACCTGTAATTGTATATTTCTAAGAATACGCTACCGAAAGCAATTTTAGAATCCTTCACGTGTTTAAATGCTTTTGCATACATTTTAAACACATCAAAAGATTTCTATGGTTTCTTCTAATATATTAATGCTTGGGCAAGTATATTCATTTACTTTTGAAACCTGTAATTGTATATTTCTAAGAATACGCTACCGAAAGCAATTTTAGAATCCTTCACGTGTTTAAATGCTTTTGCATACATTTTAAACACATCAAAAGATTTCTATGGTTTCTTCTAATATATTAATGCTTGGGCAAGTATATTCATTTACTTTTGAAACCTGTAATTGTATATTTCTAAGAATACGCTACCGAAAGCAATTTTAGAATCCTTCACGTGTTTAAATGCTTTCGCATACATTTTAAACACATCAAAAGATTTCTATGGTTTCTTCTAATATATTAATGCTTGGGCAAGTATATTCATTTACTTTTGAAACCTGTAATTGTATATTTCTAAGAATACGCTACCGAAAGCAATTTTAGAATCCTTCACGTGTTTAAATGCTTTTGCATACATTTTAAACACATCAAAAGATTTCTATGGTTTCTTCTAATATATTAATGCTTGGGCAAGTATATTCATTTACTTTTGAAACCTGTAATTGTATATTTCTAAGAATACGCTACCGAAAGCAATTTTAGAATCCTTCACGTGTTTAAATGCTTTTGCATACATTTTAAACACATCAAAAGATTTCTATGGTTTCTTCTAATATATTAATGCTTGGGCAAGTATATTCATTTACTTTTGAAACCTGTAATTGTATATTTTTAAGAATACGCTACCGAAAGCAATTTTAGAATCCTTCACGTGTTTAAATGCTTTTGCATACATTTTAAACACATCAAAAGATTTCTATGCTTTCTTCTAATATATTAATGCTTGGGCAAGTATATTCATTTACTTTTGAAACCTGTAATTGTATATTTCTAAGAATACGCTACCGAAAGCAAATTTAGAATCCTGCATATGTTTAAATGTTTCCGCACACATCATAAACGCATCAAAAGTTTTCTATGATTTCTTCCAACATCTTAAAGCTTGACAAGTATATTCAATTACCTTTTAAACCTATTGTAGTCTATTTCTAAAAAAAAACAGCTACTGAAAGCAATTTTAGATTCTTTCAAGTGTTTGAATGTTTCCACAGAAATCTTAAACACATCAAAAGTTATCTGTATTTTCTTCCAACGTGTTAAAGCATCAGCAACTATATTCATTTAATATTGAAACCTATTGTAGTATATTTCGTAGAAAGAAGCTACTGAAAGCAATTTTAGATTCTTTCAAGTGTTTAAATATTTTCGCGTAGGGATAATCCTATTTAGCAAAACCTTGTTGTAAACTTCTGCTGCAATTTGCATGAGTGTTATATCCCCTATAGTCTGCCGTACTTGTTAGTTCGCCATTTGAAATGTGAACATCTGAGTAATTACATGTCCCAGAAATATAAATAGACATCATGGTGAACAATAAGAGATTTATTTATCAAATTTCGAACAGAAGATTCAAAGGGATGTAGATTTTATAACCGATTTCACAAAGCTTCATAAATATTCAATATGCGCAGCCCCTGTAACATGACAGACGTCAAATCGGTAGTCTAGCTCCTGCCAAACACTCAGTAGTATGTCTTGCGTAACAACTTTCAGCGCTTGTATGAAGAGGGGAATAATAACCTGTTCTTTCGTATAACCCCATAGGAAAAAAATGGGATCAAGTCAGGTGAGCTTTGTAGTCATTTGAACAGCATATTGTCACTAATACTGGCACGCCCAATCCACCTTCCTCGTAGATTCTCATTGAGATAAGTCTACACAGTCAACTAAGGTTTTACACATTTATTTAAAATTTGAGATCATTTCAGTGAGAATTGGCTATAAAATAAGATTACAAAATAATGTCAATTTGGGGAGGGACACCCTGTATATTAACAAAGGAGCAACTGAACAATTATCCAAAAAGAAGTTAAATAATTTTTATTTATTTATTACTAGAAAATCGATCTATGAGTTACAAATCTACTACTAAGACCGGGAAACCATTCCTCTTACTTACAGAGAGAAAGTTGTTTAGGCTTAAAGCAGTGCATCCCAACTTTGGCCAGGCCCCACCTAAGCATCTCTAAAATATTGATGAACTCACCGTGATATGTAATTCTTATTATCCAAAATGTGAGCTTCTATTCACGTGGAGGAAGGCTAGAAGGGGCATTAACTTGACCAAAAAACAATCTTCCGAAAAACATGGGATTTATGAAAGAAAAAATAAAAGGAAAGAACAGTTGAAGTACCGGGAAAGAAGTTAATAAGAAATTGCTAAAAATGTAATATATACACATGTATGTATGTGTGTGTGTGTGTGTGTGTGTGTGTGTGTGTGTGTGTGTGTGTGTGTGTTTGTGTGTGTGTGTGTGTGTGTGTGTGGCTTGGGAGACACGGTTTTAATATAAAGCCGCTCGAGAACCTTCGAATGGAAAGCTGAATATGCTCTGCTGAGGATTGAAGAAAAAAAAAGAAACTATCGAAAGACAAAGCATAAATCGGATTTTTTATTAGGTAGATACCTACAAAGATACGCTGAAAAAAGAGCATACCATGATGAAAAAAATGTCCCACACTTGATAAAAAGAAAGTCTTATCGTTAAAATATTTAGTTATTACTAAGAAAAAAAAATAAAGTATTTTTTTATTATTTAGTTGAGTTTTTAATTCTTTCTAGCACGCTCGAAATTTTGGTTAAAAATTTTGATTTTCTTGCTTCTACGAGGGGACCAAAGATTATTATAGAAAATTTTAGGGTCTTTTTGCGGTAAAAAATACATTGATTTAGAAATTCATGCAGAAATCAAATAAGCTTCACATTTTAATAAAACTTCCAGAACTTATTCAAAAATTAATAAAATCTTTTTTAGAAAATCTTGGTAAAAATAATTTTTTACATCAGTTAATCCTGACTTAATTTAAGTCATTTTAAATTAGTTTTGAAATAGAGCAAAGTATTTTACTTATTGAAAATATTAAATTTAATCTATTAGCTTGAAATTAAAATTAAAATAAAAGCTTCAAGAAATTTTTTTAGGTTTAAAAATTCGTTTTAAACCTTAGATATCACGAATCTGCAATTGCAGACTCGAATATATTGAAAACGTATGTAAAGTGTCCTACTGCCTTTTAGTGATCTTAGCGGTGCGTCTAAATTCTGATTAGTTCCGCCGATATATTCAACATCACACTGACATTTAAAATTATAGATCACCAAATTAAAATGTTTGATTGGGACAGAACGTGTTTCTGAATCGATTTCATAATAGGTTGAGAAGTGAAAACAAACTGTGTATTGACAGAAAAATATGAATACTGCACATTTTTTGAGATTAATTTTTATGCTAACCTTATCAGTAAAAGTTAAATTGCAAATAGATAGGCTATTTTTCGAAACCATGCAAGTTGAGTTTAGTAAACTCAAGTTGTACAATTTAAGTTTATTGAATTCAATTGTACAATTTAATTTGGCTATAGGACAATTAAGGATCGATAAGCAAAATCTTGAACAGATTAAATTTTCATTGTTTAAGTGTCCAAATGAGTATATCATTCAGTAAAAGAAGGTTTACGCAATATAGAATTAAAAATTACGTTTCTAACATGTGCACCAACACATCCAGAAAAGAAATTGTTAAAAGCCTTATTTCAAAATGTGTTGTTTTTCTAAACACTAAGACAGATTCATCAAATTTCTGACTATTTTTTATAACTAATAGCAAAAGATTTTTTTTCATCCTCTTGAAGTTTCGTGGAGCATAGAAGAACCTCTTGCTAGTCCAGAGTACGATGATAAACTGCATGCGGCAGCAAGGCCTCTGATCGGGAGAATGAAGGTTTGGAGGAGTGTGGGGCCACCTCTTAATTACCACTCCTGGGTCTGACAATAAACTACATCCGGCAGCAAGGCCTCTGATCGGGAGAATGAAGGTTTGGAGGAGCGTGGGGCCACCTCTTAATTACCAGTCCTGGGTATGACAATAAACTACATCCGGCAGCAAGGCGTCTGATCGGGAGATTGAAGGTTTGGGGGAGTATAGAACCACCTCTAAATTACCATTTCTGGGTATGACGATAAACTACATCCGGCAGCCAGGCCTCTGATCGGGAGAATGAAGGTTTCGACGAGTATGGAACCACCTCTTAATTACCAGTCCTGGGTATGACGATAAACTACATCCGGCAGCAAGGCCTCTGATCGGGGAATTGGAGGTTTTGAGGAATATGGAACCACCTCTTAATTGCTGTTGTTCCCAGGTCGACCCTGACCCGGGATGATAGCACTTGTTAGGGTCCCAGCTATGGTCAAATAGTGAACCCCCAAGGAAAACGCTACAAAGGTATAAAATATTTTTTAGTAAAAATATCGGCAATGCTTTTTTATATAAAAATTTACCAACAATACTAACAAATTGTAGCAACTTCATTCAAATCCTTTTAAAATACTACCAAACAACAAATGGACTCTTTCATTGACATTAATCGATATAATATCTGAAAATTTCTTAAATCAAGCTGTATTCCAAAATATAACTTTAACAAAACTACAACATAAAGGGCACATATCACCGCCTCTAGTAATTATGTCCACACAAACATGAGTATGTGCGTGAAAGCTGAGTATCATCTGCCATGTATTCAATTGTGAAAGCAGAATAACATATCATATTTTTTATTACTTCCAAGCTCCGAAGAAAATTAAATTTCGGCATTAAATGACCCATAAGGAATTGATATACCGTTAAACAGACAAATCAATCTTATTATGTAAATAACATATTCTTTTAGTTTATTTTACATCTTGAAATTATTTCTTCAAACACTTGCAAAAGACTAAAAGTATTATTCTTGTATAATTTCAAAACACTAACTATCAATCAGTTTATAAAATTTTCATTAAAGATCAACATACTGTTATTACAATTGCCTAAAAGTGGCATGAAATTAGAACTCGTTTTTTATATTTTAGCATACAAAACTTTTAAACTGCTAAAAATCTAGTATTTTTATATATTAGGAAGAACATCAAATTCTTTCACTTTAAGTTAACATTTATTTTGTCTAACATTTTACATAGAATTTAACCCTAAAATATCTAAAACACTGTTTTAAGAAATTAAATTTTCAAACTACAAAATCTTTCCTAATACTAACGTTTTAAGATGTGTTTCCATCTTTTACCAAAGTCTGACTTTAAAATTCTAAAATAGAATTTCGTTTATGACCCACAAACTTTCATGCATTATTTATCGGCCAAAATCTTTTATAATATAATATTTTGTTATCGAAATACTTATTTTTCAAACTGTAGACAAAAGTTTTGAAAATTCTTGTGATTCTTCAAAGTTGTTTCATTAAGGAAAGAAAATAAATGAAACAAATTATTGCCAGCTCTTCTCTTTTTGAATTTGTAAATTACTTTCACGCCCTACGATTAACTCCAAGAAGGACAGAAACATCTCAGTTAAATATTACATTCCTTGCTTCTATGATTTCAATTTCCAATACTTTTTTTTATTTTCAAGATTCTTCTATGTATCAGTTTTCTTCAGGACATGGGCCAACTTCAGGGCGCGGGCAATTATGGTTTTCCATAACTTCCTGAACTTTGTAGCTCTTAGAACAGTTTGTATTTTTGCCCTCTCCCCTAATCCATGTTCTGCCAACCATTTACACAAGCTCCTCCTCCTCCTCCTCCTTCTTCTTCTTCTTCTTCTTCTTCTTCTTCTTCTTCTTCTTCTATGCTGTATGTGTTATATACCGTACATAACTGATATGTCCCAGTCCTCATAAATATGTTGGACACTATTGTAAGTTAGACACTATTATAAGTGGGGGTAGTAGGCTGTCTAAGTAGTCCACCATTAGAACAACCAGCAATGCACATAACTACTGATGGAACTGGAATTCTGAAAACCGAAGTAAAAGCCGTACTGTCCAAATTGAACAGAAACAAAGCGGCAGGGCAAGACGGAATTGTAATAGAAATGCTGACAATCTTAGATGTCTTTGGCACAGACAAGATCACCGAAATTACAAATAAAATCTAAAAAAGCGGGGATATACCAGAAGACCTCAGTAAATCTATCTTCATAACTATGCCTAAGAAAATCAGGTGCAAACGAATGCAAACTCAACCGAACATTAAGCCTAATGAGACCCGTGACAAAACTCATCATCCGTATTCTAATGAATAGAGCGCGCAGTGGAATCAGGCCAGAGATAGGACAAGAACAGTGCGGGTTCGTTAAAGATACCAGAACAAGGAACGCTATATTCATGCTCGGAATGTTATCAGAAAGAGCGATACAAATGCAGAAGGGCGTGTACCTATGTTTCATAGACTACGCAAAGGCCTTCGACAAAGTACGCTACGAGGATCTGCTGGAACTGCTCAGCAATCTTGATATATTCTGAAAAGGTATCAGATTAATCAAGAACCTATACAGGCAGCAAACAGCATGCATGCGTATAGGGAACGAGTTCAGTGAATATACAAAAATAGAAAGGGGTGTAAAGCAAGGATGCATCTTCTCACCCGACCTGTTCAATCTATACAGCGAGGCAATTCTGAGAGAATTGGAAACCCTATTGGGATTTAGCATTGGCGGCCACAATCTTAACAACATAAGATACGCAAATGATACAGCACTGATAGTAGACACGATAAAGAAATGGCAAAATCTCCTACAGAAAATAACGACGGACAGTGAGAAGAAAGGACACTATAAGAAAACGGAATGTAATGTCATCAGTAAGAGGATTAGGACGAAATCCGATTTGCGGGTTGGGAACACTAGAATTAAGCAGACGTGGAAGTTTAAATATCTGGAAAACGTTATGACAGAGGACGGTAAGTGCGACACTGAGATCCGTAAACGTATTGGGATAGCCAGGGACACATTCCAAAAACTGGGCAGAGTATTGCGAGACAGAAGGATTCTTTTGGTAACAAAGAAAAGAATAGTGGGCATCTGTCCTTCTTTCCAGCAGCGAATTTTGGATGATTTCCTCAAAGATGAAGAGATGTGGTTCTACAGAAGGATGCTAAGTATATCATGGACTGAGCGTATAAACAACGATGAGGTCTTAGAGAGGTTTCAAACAAGGAGGAGACTTATACTTAACATCGGGATAAGACAGCTCAAGTTTCTGGGACACATAATGAGAAAGGAGGGTTTGGAGAATCTGATACTCATTTGTCGAATAGAGGGAAAGAGAAACAAGGGAAAACAACGCGTATGTAAGACGATCATTTCAAGTCTCCTAAGCTGCCAGATAATATTCGAGGTTTGCAATTACAGATTAGAATTAATGCTATGAATTCAAAACGAGGCTCATCATCAATTGAACTTGATACTAAACTGAACAGATCATTAATGACACATTAACGGCATTATGAATCATGTATCAGAGAAAGCTATGCAAGAAACATGCTGAAAAATATGATTATTGTACACAGAATAGTACACCATATTAAGATCTAAATGAGTAAGATTTCTTTTTTAAAGTTCAGATGTTGCTTATCATTCTGTCAGGTTAATCTTGTTCCAAAACGAATTTCTAATAATAAGGATCTGTCAGCATATATATTTTCATTGTTAAAAATATACGATTTGTCAGAATATTTTAAATTTCTGGACTTATAGTGGTAAGTTCAATAAAGTAACTAAATTACGATCCTCCTAGGGGTTATAAAAAGATTATTTTTCAGTAGTAACCCGGAATCTATTCAGAGTCAACTGATAAATCATACCTGAAAAGACCAAGCCACGATTCAAGAATGCCAGCTTGTTTACTACACTTAGCGTTTTATAATAGTTTGGTTGGCAGTGAAACACCAAGCAAAGCACTAACATCAACAACGACAAATAATCTTTTTAAAGTTCATGTCGCGCCGGTGGTAAAATAAAAAAAATCCTGCTAACGATCACAACAGTGGCGGGGATTAAATTGTTAGTTAAAATATAATCTCTCAGTGAACATTTTATCCGATTAATTGTCATTTCCACAAACTCTAAAAACATATTTTCATCAAAAAAGACATATTACAAATATGAAGATTTTATTTGTGGTCATTGTGTCGCGGCGTAGCTGAACGCGTTACCAACTGTTTGCATGTGTCTTGGTTGCGTATCAATATCTCAGTCTTTCTGAAGGATCTACCAATTAGGATCTACCAATCCATTTACATGACTCTCATTTTGTTTAATATGGAACCTTGCAGAATGGCAGTGGAAGGGTTGTGGTCCATATCATTTCGTCTTCTTGACGGTGGATAAAGCGATCACATTTTCTTATATTTCACAAAACAATACGCTTACGACCACATCATGTCGAAACACCGGTTCCCGTATGAATTTAAGCAATGTCGAGCTTGGGCAGTACCTAAATGTGTGACCGCTTGGGAGTAGCTGTTACTGTAAGCTTGGATGTGCGGTCGGTGTAATGGATAATAGCTCGGAATTTTAAAATGGAGAGCCGAGTTCCAGTTCTCGTTGTGTTTGTTATATTCACTTGCACACAAATACCCTTGGGAAACATATGAATCCACCTCTTCTCCCCACAGCAATCGGTTAATGAATATAACTTGTATTATTTTCTGGTTTAAATAACCTACAAAAGTTTAATAAGCCGTAGAAAACGAATCGAATCAAACGAAAGAAGTCAAACAAATAATCAAATTGCTTCTATGACATAAAACTGATACATATTAACTTTTTTCACATATTTCACATTTATGTCTGTTTTCACATATTTTCCATTTAAGCTCTTCACATATTTCACATTTTATTTTGTTTTTTATCACATATTTCACATTTAATTTTTTTCACATATTTCACTTTTTTTGTTCGTATATTTTCCATTTAAGTTCTTCGCATATAGCATATCTTCTTTAATATTTCGCCACATATTTAACATTTAAGTTTTATCGCATATTTCACCTTTTTTCACATATTTCACATTTAAGTTCTTCATATAATTCACATTTTATTTTTTTATTATTTCGCATTTAAATTTTATCACATATTTTACATTTCATTTTTTCACTTATTTTATATTAGGTTGGTGCAAAAATAATGAAGTAATAATGTCGTTTTTGACGTTAAAAAATACGTCAAAAAACGACATTATTACGTCATTATTTTTGCACCAACCTAATATTTACGTTTTTTTCACATGTTTCACATTTAAGTTTAAATTTATGTTAATTGATCGCAGCTTTTAGGGTACATTCGGAATCTTCTCAAAATTTATAACAATTAGTTTGGTTGTTATTATTATTAAGCTTTCAAAGGAAACTATAAAGTTTCCTTTGGAAGCTTAATAACTAACAAACTTCATTTCGTAAACTTAATATGATAGAGATTAGTCAATTTGATGAGTTATTATACACATTATTATTAGAATCTGCATACTCAACTATCTCAGAATTTTGAACTTAATCATTTATTCAGTTCTATTTTCCATGCTTAAGTGATATATTTATCATTTTATACTTACCAGTACTATTCATCTTTGAGCAGATTCTTTGTTTCTTCCACTGAACCAGAGTATGTGACGTTTTAGTACTACTGGGCTCATGATGCGGAAAGAGTTGGATGAGCGTAATGGTGATTACGGAGGTACAGCAGCTCGGGAATCTCACACTGATTGTCCTGAGAAGAAAATAACGCCCACATTTGTTGGTGAGGCCCTCTGACACGACACGAAGGTCTACATTAAGTACCTTGAAGAGGTAGTGCTGCCCTGGATCAAGAGAGTTGGTGCTGGAATACCATATGTCTGGCAACAGGACTCTGCACCATGCCACACAATTCGTTCGTGAATAAACAAAGGCAAATGTTGACATTTAGAAATCTGTTCTTATAGACACAGAAATATGATGTAGTTAAGAAATAATCTGATGGTTACGAATTGGAATTAAAAAATATTCAAAAATGTCTCGAATTTAAAGAAAGGGAACTAAATTATGAAGGTCATGAAGTGATATAAATTTAGACTTCTTGAATGAAAGAGCATGTTATTATTATTCTCATTATTATTATTATTATTATTATTATTATTATTATTATTATTTCCTTTGGTTTCTGTTGTATACACATTTCTACATATGATCATATACATTTTACATAAAACTCTTCATAACATGTGACCTGTACTTGTAAGTAATTTGGGGGTTATTTCTTTAAGGCATGTAATCCCTTCAATGAGTCTATCGGAACCTTTTCCAATCAATCTGAGGGCTCCAAATACAACTGGAATTATTGATATCCTCATATGCCACATTTTAGAGATTTCCGCTTCAAGATCCTTGTATTTTGATAGTTTTTTGAAGATCTTCAAAGATACATTACAATCTGAAGGGACAGCCATGTCAATAAGAAAGCACATTCTGTTTTTGTGATCTTTGGTATTTCTTTAAGGCATGGGCTACCAGGAATCCCTTCAATGAGTCTATTGGAACCTTTTCCAATCAGTCTGAGGGCTCCACCTACAACTGGAATTATTGATGTCCTCATGTGCCACATTTTTTGAGATTTCCATTTCAAGGTCCTTGTATTTTGATAGTGAAGATCTTCAAAAATACATCACAGTCTGCAGAGACTGTCATGTATATTAAAGAGCACATTCTGTTTTTGTAGTCTTTGAAGAAGATGTCTGGTCAGTTAGCTTTAATTGATCTGTCTGTGTCTGTTGTAAAGTCCCATAAAATTGTTACAGGTTCTATCTGTGTAACCGGGTCTGGATGATGTTCATACCAGTTTTTGGCATTTTCCTTCCGATTAAGTATTCTGAAACTGTTTTGCACCACAGAGACAGCCAAAGTGTTCATGGCTGGTATTCTGTTTTGTGAATTCAAATTGATATTTATCACCAGATGCACATGCCTGTAGTATTCTTTCCTTACTTTCTCTTTCATTTACGTATGCTGTATTCAATCTCCTTCGTTAATTCCTAGGCATTTATAGCCTTCTTCTTGTTCCAGTACACTAATCTTTTTGACAAAATCTAGATCTATTAAGTGTTTATCTCTAATCCTCCCTTTCCTGAATACTACTTTCGCACATTTATCTAATCCCTAATCTATACTGACGTCATCACTGAAACATTTTTACAGTATTGACCATACCCTAGAACTCATTGTTGTCTTTGGCAAAGAGTTTGATATTATCCATGTATTAGGTTGGTGCAAAAATAATGTCGGTTTGTGACGTTAAAAATACGTCAAAAACCGACATTTTTTTTGCACCAACCTAATAGAATAGGGGATTAAACACTTTCTTTTTTACTTTCAGTTCGCACTTACTCACTATTTAGTTCATGTGAAAGGGGGATTAAGGACAGTAGGGAAAGGGAGTTTCCTTGAAATATTCCTCGTCGAATATTTAAACAGTTGGAAGTAGCAATACCATTTGTGGGATCTGAGTATTATTATTATTATTATTATTATTATTATTATTATTATTATTATTATTTCTTACATTTTTCACGATTTGTTGTTTGATATAAACTATTAATAGACGTTTGGCGAAATGATCAGAATGTTACCGTTCCTACTATGGTTTATTTTTTAAAACGGTGACGTCTTCATAGTATTGGCCTAGGGAGACAATCTCAGCGTGACACGGCCTTTTTGGAAAGTGTCTGAAATCCATGCAACGATTTGGCCCAGTCCTTGAGAGCGAAATCTGGTAGACGATACTGTTCGGATCATGTTGATAATTGTGATAGCACAAAGTCATCACTCGGACCCTCTTCAAAAACGGTTGATCACTCCAGATTAAACGTTCTCTCCTAAAAACCGTCCAAATAATAAATATTACTGTTTTTGTTTGTACCATTTTTCATAATGCCCATGGCCCCAATTAATATTGGTATAACACTAGTTTAAAGGGACCACATTTTGTTTATTTCCATTCCAATATCTTTATATTTACTTATTTCTTCATGACAAAGAGAAGTCATATTTTTGTTTTTTGAAAAGAAAGATTCTCATAAAAGAAATTTTCGAGCATATTAAAGAGTGTCTTTGTGTATTATTCATGGATACAATCTTTCATGTATCTATTAAGGTTGGGTAAGGTGGTTCACATAAAGCATTTGCTCTCTAACCATACGTCTCCGGTTCGAATCTCACCATCGAGTTGACTTCTTGGTGACACGGCATCTTTAAAAAGTGTCTGAAATCCATGCAACAATTTGAACCAAAGCTTGTGAGTGAAATCGGGGAGAGGGTACTGTTCATTTTAGAGACTCTCTTTAAAAACTGTTGATCACACCAGATTATACGCTCACTCCTAACACAAATTAATTAACATCCACTCAACAAAATTGCAATATAAGCCGCAAATTGGCTCTGTGCGTGTTAAAGAAATACAAATGCAGACGTCTTCAATAATGATAAAATAACCAAATTAGTGTCGTCCAGTTCACACTCTTTTTGAATTAGAATTAGAGGTTTATCCCTTGTTTCATATTTAGAATTGGGTTTCAAGCTCCTTGTACAATTTTCTCATTCACTTTCACTCCACGCAACCCATTGAGTCTCCGTGGAATTAACGCCTTGCTTGGGGTGAATATGTAATATAATAACCACATTAGCATCGTCCAGTTTA
>OZ010616.1:57315930-57405930 GCA_963932145.1 Acanthosepion lycidas | reverse complement strand
CCTTATGACGTGCTCGTTAAATCCCATTTTTCGATAGAACATATCGTGAATATTTAAAACTAGCTGTATGGCCTGGCGTTGCCCGTGCTTGATTCAAAAATCGTACGACTCATACACCAATAGCTATCACTTGACTTAAAATATTTTTGCCCTTCCTTGCCTTACACTGCGAATTTTTTTCTAAGCTCTATACTAAACATTAAATCTGTTACGAAAAAAGAACTAAACAAAATGAACACAAAACGATCAGCTTTAGAAAAGGACTCATAACTGGAAAAACCGAATGAAAAAAGAATGTTAACAACAAATACTTTTTCACGCCCAACACAGTTCTACGAAATCAGAATCAACGTTGAGTTTAAGCAAGCGAATGAGCCAATTGAAGTAAAGTGCCATGCAGATCTAAATTTTTCTCACTTGTGACGAATGCAGCTATCGATTTTTTGTATGCTAGCATGCTAGTTAACATTCGTGTCAGTCAGCTGTTGGCTCTCACGCTGGCCAATAGAATCTTCCTGCCTATTCGTGGCAGCCAGCTATTGGCTCTCACTCTGGCCAGTAGAAAGTGGCCGCAAACTACATGAAACCTGCCGTAGAAGCATGAAAAAATCGACTATTGGGAGTTGGGAAATGCAAATTCGGTCTTGGCCTTCCCACTAACTTGGAGCATGTGCATGTACATTTTGGTGCAAATCCGTCGAAAATTGCGGCCGTGCATTCGTTACACACACACACATCCTGCCTTTTATAGATAGAGATACGCCCGTCCATCGAATATTGCTGCCATCTCTGGGCTGGTGGTTCTGCTATATACCTAGAGATATTTGTTAAAATCTGCAAGAATCAGCAATATTATCGGTAACGACATAATATCTTGGTTTCAGTTATTTATGTACGGTAGATTCCCCGTGCCTTTTCTATAAACATTTCCATAGCAATTGTTTTTTATGTGATTTTATCTTTGATACCAAGACTTTATGAATTCGCAGGTGCAATGCTAGGTTGGAATGTAAGCCTCATAATCTAACTTTTGCAATTTCTAGATGTAGCCATAAGTTCTATGTTGATAGTTCATTCTCCGCTATTTCTCGAATGAGGAATTCACTTACGGCTTGCTACTTTCCAAACATCTTTGACTTTTTTAAATACAATGTCAACTGTCATTTTATTTCTCGATGAATTTTTTTTAGTTGTCCTTTCTTCTTTGCATCTTAGTTGCTTTTACAACCATAACGGTGAAATGTTAATGAAAAATAAATTTAAATGTAAATTTCATACATATTTTACTCAGGTGTCAAATTTTCCTTGATGAAATTTGAAGATACCAATACAAAAGTAAATGGTTGCTAAAATGATAGTAGTTTAGTATTTGTACATTTTCAGTTTTAGACTATTTAGCCATAATGATTAAAATCATTCATTAACTTTCGGCCATACATTCGATGTTGCTGTCACATATAGCCTGGTGCTTTTTATATTTAAAGATTGCTCATATATATAATGAGTGTTGACTTCAATGTTCACTTTTATATTTATATTTACATACGCTCTATCTGATATTGAGCACTTTATCCCATAAATATAGCACACCTTAAAACTATATTTCTTCATATTGGAAAAGAGTTTTCTCGTGATACGTTTCGTCCATTAGGACTTTATAGTCTGATGATGTCCTAAAGGACGAAATGCGTTACAAGAAAACTCTTTTCCATTTTGTCATATGTATGCTGAATAAAATAAATTTTTCTTTATATCATCAGACTACATAGCTGCAAAATAATTATCGATGATCTGATGAAAAATGAAAAATAAAAAATTATCGATAATCTGATGAAAAATAAAAAATTATCGATAATCTGATGAAAAATAAAAAGTTATCGATGATCTGATGAAAAACAAAAAATAAAAACAAGTAATTATTCATATTTAATAAAATCGTTTGATCGAACAGTCATCAGCTTCACCTACACTGTCTTAAGATTCTTTTATTTTCATGTGTAAAAACGTTTTAGAAAATTTATCATATCAAATATAATTCATACAAAGATCGTTAAGAATTTTAATTTTTCTGCAAACTATACCGATGTATCATTAAAATGACTTATTCTATCTAAAACAATGACTTATTAACTTTTTCGGTTTAGAAACTTGCAAAATTGATCGTAGTCATAATTTTATTATTATTGGTTATCAAAAATAAATACATGAAACTTTTAAAATTCTTTTCAGCAAATAAATCAAAAATGCTTAATTATTTTTCCTAATTATGAATTTGGATTCTATTATTAACAGTTCATTATTTTAATGTCATATCTTTCCAATATAGAACTGAATCATACTCGGCGTTTACATATACGTATGGTGTGCGCGCTAGTGTGTTCTATTTTGTTTAATTTTTTATTTTTTCGCAGACATATTAAAACGACATTTGTGAAATAAGAAGAATCCATTGTTTGCTGTAACTTAATATCAGCTTTTTTTTATTTGATGGGCCTAGCCGCGTCGCTTACTAGTCAAAGGGAGGCAACTCCTCTAGCATTACCAATTTTTGAAAAATGGTAAAGCTGCAATTTACTCACAGACGAGGAGACGACTTGTGGCAACAGGAATGTGGCTGTACAGAAGGACGCTGAGAATGCTATAGGCGGATCATAGAAGCAACAAGAAAGTTTAAGAGATATGGAAAGAAAAAGAACATATATTTAGAATCGGAAAGAGGTAGTTGTAATTTTCAAGCCACGTAATGAGGAAAGATTTTGAAAATTCGATACCTACAAGTATATAGAAACAGTAGGAAAGAACGAAAAATCTACTTAACGAACTTAAATAGTTGGCAAGTTAGGAAATAGGGGAGAGAATAAAAAGATAAACATTGCTAAGAGCTACGAAATATAGAAAATTATAAAAAGTGATGATTATCCATGTCCTGAAGGGACACAACACATAAAAAAAAGTTGCTAAGTTTCTTTCTCTCGCTCTCCCTCACTCTCATTCTCTCCTCACATTCCTCCTCTCTCTTCCTCTTCCTTTTTCTCTTACTCTTTTTCTTTCTTTCTCTCTATCTCTCCCTCTTCTCACCATCACTTACATTTTTCTAACTCTTCTCTCTCACTCTCTCTATCTGTCTCTCTCTCAATCTCTCCCCCCGCACTCATCCTCTCTCTTCTTTTTCTTTCCCCTCACCTCCTCTTTCCTTTTCTCTCAGTCTCTCTTTCTTTGCCTCTCCTTCTTCCTCTCTCTATCCATCCCTAGGTCTCTCATTTTCCCTAACTCCTCTCTCTGTCTCCATAAGTATATCTCCCATTCTCTCCTCCTCGCATTCGTCTTATCACTTCTTCTTTCCCCTCTCGGCTCCTTTTTCTTTTTTCTCTCACACTCTCTTTCTTTGTCTGTCTCTCTTCCTTTCTCTTTCCATCCCTATCTCTCTCATTTTCTCTAAATCATTCTCTCCTCCTCGCACTCGTCCTCTCTCTTCTCTTTCTTTCCATCCCTCTCTTCTCCTCTCACTTTTTCTTTCTTTCCCTCTCTTTCTTCCTTTGACAGAGCCGTCAGCGTTTTAGCAAATGGTGATTATCAATATTCTATGAAGGAATCGTTATTCTTCATTTTCAGAAAAATTCCGCATATGTTGCTATATGAGATTTTCAATAAGTATATGATTTTTATTGCTTTTCTTGAACTCAGATATTTCTCAGTTGAACGTTTCAATCATTTTTACAAGTGTTGTTTTTCAATTGACGAAAAAAGCTAAATCCGATTTTATTAAATACTAAACATTTAATGCATAGCGGCTCAGCATGAGGAAGTGGAGACCAGAGTTTGAATTCCAGTCAAGTTCATTTTATATTCACTTACGTGCTAATACCCTTCGGAAAGGTATGAATCCTCTTCTTCTCGCCCCAGCTATGGATAAAAAGCAAGACAGACCTGCTGCCTTGGATGGCAACTGGTCTGCCGCAGAAATGACAACCTACTTCAGGAAAAAATCTGTCTCGACAGTCATGTATCGAAAGATACATGATCGCCTAAGCGTGTATCACGCATGGTACATAAGCGACTAAAATTCACTTACGTGCTGATACCCTTGCGAAAGATATAAATCCTCTTCTCCGCCCGCCCCAGCTGTGAGTAAATAGCAAGAATGGCTAAGGTTCTATAGCCTTGGATGGCAACAGATCTAGAAAGAAATGGCAACCGATTGCGGGAAAAATACACCTCGTCAGTCTTGAATCGAAAGATACATGATCGCTCAAGCGTGTATCACGCATGATACATAAATGACTGACATTTGGGAAAGTTATGAATCCACTTCTCCCACCTCCCAGCTATGGGTAAATACCAAGATTAAATGGGTTCTATAGACTTGGATGGCAACTGGTCTAGAAAGAAATGTAAACTTATTACGGGAAAAAATCTGCCATGTCAGTCTTGTATCCAAAGATACATGATCGCCTAAGTGTGTATCACGCTTGACACATAACTGACTGACCCTTGGGAAAGTTATGAATCCACTTCTTCTCCCACCTCCCAGCTATTGGTAAATAGCAGGACTGACTGAGTTCTATAGCCTTGGATGGCAACTGGTCTAGAAAGAAATGGAAACTTATTACGGGAAAAAATCTGCCATGTCAGTCTTGTATCGAAAGACACATATTCACCTAAGTGTGTATCACGCATGACACATAACTGACTGACCTTTGGGAAAGTTATGAATCCACTTCTTCTCCCACCTCCCAGCTATGGGTAAATAGCAGGCATGACTGGGTTCTATAGCCTTGGATAACAATTAGTCTAGAAAGAAATAGCAACCGGCTGCGAGAAAAAATCCGCCTCGTCAGTCATGTATCTTTCGATACATGATCGCCTAAGTGCTTATCACGCAGGAGACAACTGACTGACTCTTGGGAAAGTTATGAATCCACTTCTTCTCCCACCTCCCAGCTATGGGTAAATTACAGGACTGCTGGATTCTATTTCCTTGGATAGCAACTGGTCTAGAAAGAAATGGCAACCTACTGCAGGAAAAATCTGCCATGTCAGTCATGTATCGAAAGATACATGTTCACCTAAGCGTGTATCACGCATGACACATAACTGACTGACCCTTGGGAAAGTTATGAATCCACTTCGTCTCCCACCTCCCAGCGATGGGTAAATAGCAGGACTGACTGAGTTCTATAGCCTTCGATGGCAACTGGTCTAGAATGAAATGGAAACTTATTACGAGAAAAAATCTGCGATGTCAGTCATGTATCGAAAGATACATGATCATCTAACCGTGTATCACGCATGACACATAACTGACTGACCCTTGGGAAAGTTATGAATCCACTTCTTTTCCCACCTCCCAGCTATGGGTAAATAGCAGCATTGACTGAGTTCTATAGCCTTTAATGGCAACCGGTCTAGAAAGAAATGGCAACCTACTGTAGGAAAAAATCTGCCTCGTCAGTCATGTATCGAAAGATACATGATCGCCTAAGCGTGTATCACGCATGGGATATAACTGACTGAAAAATTTAAGCATTTGTTTTTAATTATACTTATTCTGGTCGTAATCTATTGTGTGTTTTTTTTTGGGTGGGGGTGCATTTTTTTGTTATTTTAATATTGTATTATTAACTGATCTAAAATTACGTTATTTTTACTTTAAAGATGCAAAGAGAAATAACTAATTTAGTTAGATAAATACATTTCTTTCATTTAATTTTTATGTAGTTTAACACTCAATCAGTATTCGATGCTTATGAAGAGGGTTCTTTTGCAAATTTTGTCATGCTGGAGTAATTTATAATTCCTCAGGTCTTAGATTTTCGATAGGTATATTTAGAATCGACTTACTTTATTTTATTGAAGTCGGTTTGTGCAAATACTAAATTTTAAATAATATTTTAACCCCTTTACTGGCATTTATTTTGGTTATATTGTGGTTATCACCTCTACTAGACGTATAAGTTGTCAACTGGACTCATTTCAAGCTCAGAAGAGCATAAAAAGAATCAATATCGACGTAAAAACAGGTGTGTAGCTAGTTTTAAACGTTATGCTATAGACGTGTTTATTCGTCTCTATCTGAAAAAAGATACTTTCGGTAAAACGTATATACACGTCTATGCTGTGGAAGGTTTAATTTCTTTAATAAATATCAAATGACTGTTTATATGTTTATTGATCCGTTAAAATTTCTACCAATTCGTGAAGAATAAATGACGCGAACTGAAGACATATTATTGCGAAAGAAATAATGATATCCATAGCATTTAAAATCCCAAAAACCAGCTTCATTAAATTATAAAACAATTATTATTATTATTATTATTATTATTATTATTATTATTATTATTATTATTATTATTATTATTATTATCATTGTTATTATTTCCCCTGATTTTTGTTGTATACAAATTGCCTTCCGGGTGCCAAACTGAGCCCTAAGATCAGAAATGGCATCATGACATCTTTCACTGATCATTATTGTAAAAAAAAATATTTACATAGATAATTTACATAGATAAAGCTTTGGTAAAGCTAAAGTTATGGTATGTACTCGTGAACACATTTTTTGTGTATTTCTCTAAGGCATGGGCTACCAGTAATCCCTTCAATGAGTCTATGGGAACCTTTTCCAATCAATCTGAGGACTCCACCTACAACTGGAATTATTGATGTCCTCATGTGCCACATTTTTGAGATTTCCATTTCAAGGTCTTTGTATTTTGATAGATTTTTGAAGATCTTTAAAGATACATTACAATCTGAAGGGACTGCCATGTCAATAAGAAAGCACATTCTGTTTTTGTGATCTTGGGTATTTCTTTAAGGCATGGGCTACCAGTAATCCCTTCAATGAGTCTATGGGAACCTTTTCCAATCAATCTGAGGACTCCACCTACAACTGGAATTATTGATGTCCTCATGTGCCACATTTTTCAGATTTCCATTTCAAGGTCCTTGTATTTTGATAGATTTTTGAAGATCTTTAAAGATACATTACAATCTGAAGGGACTGCCATGTCAATAAGAAAGCACATTCTGTTTTCGTGATCTCGGGTATTTCTTTAAGGCATGGGCTACCAGTAATCCCTTCAATGAGTCTATCGGAACATTTTCCAATCAATCTGAGGGCTCCAACTACAACTGGAATTATTGATGTCCTCATGTGCCACATTTGTCAGATTTCCATTTCAAGATCCTTGTATTTTGATAGATTTTTGAAGATCTTCAAAGACACATTACAAACTGAAGGGACTGCCATGTCAATAAGAAGGCACCATTTTGCTTTTGTGATCTTGGGTATTTCTTTAAGGCATGGGCTACCAGTAATCCCTTCAATGAGTCTATCGGAACCTTTTCCAATCAATCTGAGGCCTCCACCTACAACTGGAATTATTGATGTCCTCATGTGCCACATTTTTGAGATTTCCATTTCAAGGTCCTTGTATTTTGATAGTTTTTTGAAGATCTTCAAAGATACATTAGAATCTGAAGGGACTGCCATGTCAATAAGAAAGCACATTCTGTTTTTGTGATCTTGGGTATTTCTTTAAGGCATGGGCTACCAGTAATCCCTTCAATGAGTCTATCGGAACCTTTTCCAATCAATCTGAGGACTCCACCTACAACTGGAATTATTGATGTCCTCATGTACCACATTTTTGAGATTTCCATTTCAAGATCTTTGTATTTTGATAGATTTTTGAAGATCTTCAAAGATACATTACAATCTGAAGGGACTGCCATGTCAATAAGAAAGCACATTCTGTTTTTTTGATCTTGGGTATTTCTTTAAGGCATGGGCTACCGGTAATCTCTTCAATGAGTCTATCGGAACCTTTTCCAATCAATCTGAGGACTCCACCTACAACTGGAATTATTGATGTCCTCATGTGCCACATTTTTTAGATTTCCATTTCAAGATCCTTGTATTTTGATAGATTTTTGAAGATTTTCAAAGATACATTACAATCTGAAGGGACTGCCATGTCAATAAGAAAGCACATTCTGTTTTTGTGATCTTGGGTATTTCTTTAAGGCATGGGCTACCAGTAATCCCTTCAATGATTCTATCGGAACCTTTTCCAATCAATCTGAGGACTCCACCTACAACTGGAATTATTGATGTCCTCATGTGCCACATTTTTCAGATTTCCATTTCAAGGTCCTTGTATTTTGATAGATTTTTGAAGATCTTTAAAGATACATTACAATCTGAAGGGACTGCCATGTCAATAAGAAAGCACATTCTGTTTTCGTGATCTCGGGTATTTCTTTAAGGCATGGGCTACCAGTAATCCCTTCAATGAGTCTATCGGAACCTTTTCCAATCAATCTGAGGGCTCCAACTACAACTGGAATTATTGATGTCCTCATGTGCCACATTTTTGAGATTTCCATTTCAAGATCCTTGTATTTTGATAGATTTTTGAAGATCTTCAAAGACACATTACAAATTGAAGGGACTGCCATGTCAATAAGAAGGCACCATTTTGCTTTTGTGATCTTGGGTATTTCTTTAAGGCATGGGCTACCAGTAATCCCTTCAATGAGTCTATCGGAACATTTTCCAATCAATCTGAGCGTTCCAACTACAACTGGAATTATTGATGTCCTCATGTGCCACATTTTTGAGATTTCTATTTCAAGGTCCTTGTATTTTGATAGATTTTTGAAGATCTTTAAAGATACATTACAATCTGAATTGACTGCCATTTCAATAAGAAGGCACATTCTGTTTTTGTGATCTTGGGTATTTCTTTAAGGCATGGTCTACCAGTATTCCCTTCAATGAGTCTATCGGAACATTTTCCAATCAATCTAAGGGCTCCAACTACAACTGGAATGATTGATGTCTTCAAGAGCCACATTTTTGAGATTTCAATTTCAAGATCCTTGTATTTTGATAGATTTTTGAAGATCTTTCAAGATACATTACAATCTGAACGGACTGCCATGTCAATAAGAAGGCACATTCTGTTTTTGTGATCTTGGGTATTTCTTTAAGGCATGGGCTACCAGTAATTCCTTCAATGAGTCTATCGGAACCTTTTCCAATCAATCTGCGGGCTCCACCTACAACTGGAATTATTGATGTCCTCATGTGCCACAATTTTGAGATATCCATTTCAAGATCCTTGTATTTTGATAGATTTTTGAAGATCTTTCAAGATACATTACAATCTGAAAGGACTGCCATGTCAATAAGAAGGCACATTCTGTTTTTGTGATCTTGGGTATTTCTTTAAGGCATGGGCTACCAGTAATCCCTTCAATGAGTCTATCGGAACCTTTTCCAATCAATCTGAGGACTCCACCTACAACTGGAATTATTGATGTCCTCATGTGCCACATTTTTGAGATTTCAATTTCAAGATCCTTGTATTTTGATAGATTTTTGAAGATCTTCAAAGATACATTACAAACTGAAGGGACTGCCATGTCAATAAGAAATCACATTCTGTTTTTGTGATCTCGGGTATTTCTTTAAGGCATGGGCTACCAGTAATCCCTTCAATGAGTCTATCGGAACCTTTTCCAATCAATCTGAGGACACCAACTACAACTGGAATTATTGATGTCCTCATGTGCCACATTTTTGAGATTTCCATTTCAAGGTCCTAGTATTTTGATAGATTTTTGGAGATCTTCAAAGATACATGACAAACGGAAGGGACTGCCATGTCAATAAGAAAGCACATTCTGTTTTTGTCATCTTGGGTATTTCTTTAAGGCATGGGCTACCAGTAATCCCTTCAATGAGTCTATCGGAACCTTTTCCAATCAATCTGAGGACTCCACCTACAACTGGAATTATTGATGTCCTCATGTGCCACATTTTTGAGATTTCCATTTCAAGGTCTTTGTATTTTGATAGATTTTTGAAGATCTTCAAAGATACATTACAATCTGAAGGGACTGCCATGTCAATAAGAAAGGACATTCTGTTTTTGTGATCTTGGGTATTTCTTTAAGATATGGGCTACCAGTAATCCCTTCAATGAGTCTATCGGAACCTTTTCCAATCAATCTGACGGCTCCAAATACAACTGGAATTATTGATGTCCTCATGTGCCACATTTTCGAGATTTCCATTTCAAGGTCCTTGTATTTTGATAGATTTTTGAAGATCTTCAAAGATACATTACAATCTGAACGGACTGCCATGTCAATAAGAAGGCACATTCTGTTTTCGTGATCTCGGGTATTTCTTTAAGGCATGGGCTACCAGTAATCCCGTCAATGAGACTATCGGAACCTTTTCCAATCAATCTGAGGGCTCCAACTACAACTAGAATTATTGATGTCCTCATGTGCCACATTTTTGAGATTTCCATTTCAAGGTCCTAGTATTTTGATAGATTTTTGAAGATCTTCAAAGACACATTACAAATTGAAGGGACTGCCATGTCAATAAGAAGGCACCATTTTGCTTTTGTGATCTTGGGTATTTCTTTAAGGCATGGGCTACAAGTAATCCCTTCAATGAGTCTATCGGAAACTTTTCCAATCAATCTGAGGACTCCACCTACAACTGGAATTATTGATGTCCTCATGTGCCACATTTTTCAGATTTCCATTTCAAGGTCCTAGTATTTTGATAGATTTTTGAAGATCTTCAGATACATTACAATCTGAAGGGACTGCCATGTCAATAAGAAAGCACATTCTGTTTTTGTGATCTTGGGTATTTCTTTAAGGCATGGACTACCAGTAATCTCTTCAATGAGTCTCTCGGAACTTTTTCCAATCAATCTGAGGGCTTCAACTACAGCTGGAATTATTGATGTCCTCATGTGCCACATTTTTGAGATTTCCATTTCAAGATCCTTGTATTTTGATAGATTTTTGAAGATCTTCAAAGATACATTAAAATCTGAAGGGACTGCCATGTCAATAAGAAAGCACATTCTGTTTTTGTGATCTTGGGTATTTCTTTAAGTCATGGGCTACCAGTAATCCCTTCAATGAGTCTATCCGAACCTTTTCCAATCAATCTAAGGGCTCCAACTACAACTGGAATTATTGATGTCTTCAAGAGCCACATTTTTGAGATTTCAATTTCAAGATCCTTGTATTTTGATAGATTTTTGAAGATCTTTCAAGATACATTACAATCTGAACGGACTGCCATGTCAATAAGAAGGCACATTCTGTTTTTGTGATCTTGGGTATTTCTTTAAGGCATGGGCTACCAGTAATCCCTTCAATGAGTCTATCGGAACCTTTTCCAATCAATCTGAGGGCTCCAACTACAACTGGAATTATTGATGTCCTCAAGTGCCACATTTTTGAGATTTCCATTTCAAGGTCCTTGTATTTTGATAGATTTTTGAAGATCTTCAAAGATACATCACAATCTGAAGGGACTGCCATGTCAATAAGAAAGCACATTCTGTTTTTGTGATCTTGGGTATTTCTTTAAGATATGGGCTACCAGTAATCCCTTCAATGAGTCTATCGGAACCTTTTCCAATCAATCTGACGGCTCCAAATACAACTGGAATTATTGATGTCCTCATGTGCCACATTTTCGAGATTTCCATTTCAAGGTCCTTGTATTTTGATAGATTTTTGAAGATCTTCAAAGATACATTACAATCTGAACGGACTGCCATGTCAATAAGAAGGCACATTCTGTTTTCGTGATCTTGGGTATTTCTTTAAGGCATGGGCTACCAGTAATCTCTTCAATGAGTCTCTCGGAACTTTTTCCAATCAATCTGAGGGCTTCAACTACAGCTGGAATTATTGATGTCCTCATGTGCGAACATTTTTGAGATTTCCATTTCAAGATCCTTGTATTTTGATAGATTTTTGAAGATCTTCAAAGATACATTACAATCTGAAGGGACTGCCATGTCAATTAGAAAGCACATTCTGTTTTTGTGATCTTGGGTATTTCTTTAAGGCATGGGCTACCAGTAATCCCTTCAATGAGTCTATTGGAACCTTTTCCAATCAATCTGACGACTCCACCTACAACTCGAATTATTGATGTCCTCATGTGCCACATTTTTGAGATTTCCATTTCAAGATCCTTGTATTTTGATAGATTTTTGAAGATCTTCAGATACATTACAATCTGAAGAGACTGCCATGTCAATTAGAAAGCACATTCTGTTTTTGTGATCTTGGGTATTTCTTTAAGGCATGGGCTACCAGTAATCTCTTCAATGAGTCTATCGGAACCTTTTCCAATCAATCTGAGGGCTTCAACTACAACTGGAATTTTTGATGTCCTCATGTGCCACATTTTTGAGATTTCCATTTCAAGGTCCTTGTATTTTGATAGATTTTTGAAGATCTTCAAAGATACATTACAATCTGAAGGGACTGCCATGTCAATTAGAAAGCACATTCTGTTTTTGTGATCTTGGGTATTTCTTTAAGGCATGGGCTACCAGTAATCCCTTCAATGAGTCTATCGGAACCTTTTCCAATCAATCTGAGGGCTCCACCTACAACTGGAATTATTGATGTCCTCATGTGCCACATTTTTGAGATTTCAATTTCAAGATCCTTGTATTTTGATAGATTTTTGAAGATCTTCAAAGATACATTACAAACTGAAGGGACTGCCATGTCAATAAGAAATCACATTCTGTTTTTGTGATCTCGGGTATTTCTTTAAGGCATGGGCTACCAGTAATCCCTTCAATGAGTCTATCGGAACCTTTTCCAATCAATCTGAGGACACCAACTACAACTGGAATTATTGATGTCCTCATGTGCCACATTTTTGAGATTTCCATTTCAAGGTCCTAGTATTTTGATAGATTTTTGGAGATCTTCAAAGATACATGACAAACGGAAGGGACTGCCATGTCAATAAGAAAGCACATTCTGTTTTTGTCATCTTGGGTATTTCTTTAAGGCATGGGCTACCAGTAATCCCTTCAATGAGTCTATCGGAACCTTTTCCAATCAATCTGAGGACTCCACCTACAACTGGAATTATTGATGTCCTCATGTGCCACATTTTTGAGATTTCCATTTCAAGGTCTTTGTATTTTGATAGATTTTTGAAGATCTTCAAAGATACATTACAATCTGAAGGGACTGCCATGTCAATAAGAAAGGACATTCTGTTTTTGTGATCTTGGGTATTTCTTTAAGATATGGGCTACCAGTAATCCCTTCAATGAGTCTATCGGAACCTTTTCCAATCAATCTGACGGCTCCAAATACAACTGGAATTATTGATGTCCTCATGTGCCACATTTTCGAGATTTCCATTTCAAGGTCCTTGTATTTTGATAGATTTTTGAAGATCTTCAAAGATACATTACAATGTGAACGGACTGCCATGTCAATAAGAAGGCACATTCTGTTTTCGTGATCTCGGGTATTTCTTTAAGGCATGGGCTACCAGTAATCCCGTCAATGAGTCTATCGGAACCTTTTCCAATCAATCTGAGGGCTCCAACTACAACTAGAATTATTGATGTCCTCATGTGCCACATTTTTGAGATTTCCATTTCAAGGTCCTAGTATTTTGATAGATTTTTGAAGATCTTCAAAGACACATTACAAATTGAAGGGACTGCCATGTCAATAAGAAGGCACCATTTTGCTTTTGTGATCATGGGTATTTCTTTAAGGCATGGGCTACAAGTAATCCCTTCAATGAGTCTATCGGAAACTTTTCCAATCAATCTGAGGACTCCACCTACAACTGGAATTATTGATGTCCTCATGTGCCACATTTTTCAGATTTCCATTTCAAGGTCCTAGTATTTTGATAGATTTTTGAAGATCTTCAGATACATTACAATCTGAAGGGACTGTCATGTCAATAAGAAAGCACATTCTGTTTTTGTGATCTTGGGTATTTCTTTAAGGCATGGGCTACCAGTAATCTCTTCAATGAGTCTCTCGGAACTTTTTCCAATCAATCTGAGGGCTTCAACTACAGCTGGAATTATTGATGTCCTCATGTGCCACATTTTTGAGATTTCCATTTCAAGATCCTTGTATTTTGATAGATTTTTGAAGATCTTCAAAGATACATTAAAATCTGAAGGGACTGCCATGTCAATAAGAAAGCACATTCTGTTTTTGTGATCTTGGGTATTTCTTTAAGGCATGGGCTACCAGTAATCCCTTCAATGAGTCTATCCGAACCTTTTCCAATCAATCTAAGGGCTCCAACTACAACTGGAATTATTGATGTCTTCAAGAGCCACATTTTTGAGATTTCAATTTCAAGATCCTTGTATTTTGATAGATTTTTGAAGATCTTTCAAGATACATTACAATCTGAACGGACTGCCATGTCAATAAGAAGGCACATTCTGTTTTTGTGATCTTGGGTATTTCTTTAAGGCATGGGCTACCAGTAATCCCTTCAATGAGTCTATCGGAACCTTTTCCAATCAATCTGAGGGCTCCAACTACAACTGGAATTATTGATGTCCTCAAGTGCCACATTTTTGAGATTTCCATTTCAAGGTCCTTGTATTTTGATAGATTTTTGAAGATCTTCAAAGATACATCACAATCTGAAGGGACTGCCATGTCAATAAGAAAGCACATTCTGTTTTTGTGATCTTGGGTATTTCTTTAAGATATGGGCTACCAGTAATCCCTTCAATGAGTCTATCGGAACCTTTTCCAATCAATCTGACGGCTCCAAATACAACTGGAATTATTGATGTCCTCATGTGCCACATTTTCGAGATTTCCATTTCAAGGTCCTTGTATTTTGATAGATTTTTGAAGATCTTCAAAGATACATTACAATCTGAACGGACTGCCATGTCAATAAGAAGGCACATTCTGTTTTCGTGATCTCGGGTATTTCTTTAAGGCATGGGCTACCAGTAATCTCTTCAATGAGTCTCTCGGAACTTTTTCCAATCAATCTGAGGGCTTCAACTACAGCTGGAATTATTGATGTCCTCATGTGCCACATTTTTGAGATTTCCATTTCAAGATCCTTGTATTTTGATAGATTTTTGAAGATCTTCAAAGATACATTACAATCTGAAGGGACTGCCATGTCAATTAGAAAGCACATTCTGTTTTTGTGATCTTGGGTATTTCTTTAAGGCATGGGCTACCAGTAATCCCTTCAATGAGTCTATTGGAACCTTTTCCAATCAATCTGACGACTCCACCTACAACTCGAATTATTGATGTCCTCATGTGCCACATTTTTGAGATTTCCATTTCAAGATCCTTGTATTTTGATAGATTTTTGAAGATCTTCAGATACATTACAATCTGAACGGACTGCCATGTCAATAAGAAGGCACATTCTGTTTTCGTGATCTCGGGTATTTCTTTAAGGCATGGGCTACCAGTAATCCCGTCAATGAGACTATCGGAACCTTTTCCAATCAATCTGAGGGCTCCAACTACAACTAGAATTATTGATGTCCTCATGTGCCACATTTTCGAGATTTCCATTTCAAGGTCCTTGTATTTTGATAGAATTTTGAAGATCTTCAAAGATACATTACAATCTGAAAGGACTGCCATGTCAATAAGAATGCACATTCTGTTTTTGTGATCTTGGGTATTTCTTTAAGGCATGGGCTACCAGTAATACCTTCAATGAGTCTATTGGAACCTTTTCCAATCAATCTGAGGGCTCCTACTACAACTGGAAATATTGATGTCCTCATGTGCCACAATTTTGAGATATCCATTTCACCGTCCTTGTATTTTGATAGATTTTTGAAGATCTTCAAAAATTCATTACAATCTGAACGGACAGCCATGTCAATAAGAAAGCACATTCTGTTTTTGTGATCTTGGGTATTTCTTTAAGGCATGGGCTACCAGTAATCCCTTCAATGAGTCTATCGGAACCTTTTCCAATCAATCTGAGGACTCCAACTACAACTGGAATTATTGATGTCCTCATGTGCCACATTTTTGAGATTTCAATTTCAAGATCCTTGTATTTTGATAGATTTTTGAAGATCTTCGAAGATACATTACAATCTGAAGCGACTGCCATGTCAATAAGAAGGCACATTCTGTTTTCGTGATCTCGGGTATTTCTTTAAGGCACGGGCTACCAGTAATACCTTCAATGAGTCTATTGGAACCTTTTCCAATCAATCTGAGGACTCCAACTACAACTGGAATTATTGATGTCCTCATGTGCCACATTTTTGAGATTTCAATTTCAAGATCCTTGTATTTTGATAGATTTTTGAAGATCTTCGAAGATACATTCCAATCTGAAGCGACTGCCATGTCAATAAGAAGGCACATTCTGTTTTTGTGATCTTGGGTATTTCTTCAAGGCATTGGCTACCAGTAATTTCTTCAATGAGTCTATCGGAACCTTTTCCCAACAATCTGAGGACGCCACCTACAACTGGAATTATTGATGTCCTGATGTGCCACATTTTTGAGATTTCCATGTCAAGGTACTTGTATTTTGATAGATTTTTGAAGATCTTGAAAGATGCATTACAATCTGAAGGGACTGCCATGTCAATAAGAAAGGATATTCTGTTTTCATGATCTCGGGTATTTCTTTAAGGCATGGGCTACCAGTAATCCCTTCAATGAGTCTATCGGAACATTTTCCAATCAATCTGAGGACTCCACCGACAACTGGGATTATTGATGTCCTCATGTGCCACATTTTTCAGATTTCCATTTCAAGGTCCTAGTATTTTGATAGATTTTTGAAGATCTTCAAAGATACATTACAATCTGACGGGACTGCCATGTCAATAAGAAATCACATTCTGTTTTTGTGATCTCGGGTATTTCTTTAACGCATGGGCTACAAGTAATCCCTTCAATGAGTCTATCGGAAACTTTTCCAATCAATCTGAGGACTCCACCTACAACTGGAATTATTGATGTCCTCATGTGCCACATTTTTCAGATTTCCATTTCAAGGTCCTTGTATTTTGGTAGATTTTTGAAGATTTTCAAAGATACATTACAATCTGACGGGACTGCCATGTCAATAAGAAAGCACATTCTGTTTTTGTGATCTCGGGTATTTCTTTAACGCATGGGCTACAAGTAATCCCTTCAATAAGTCTATCGGAAACTTTTCCAATCAATCTGACGACTCCACCTACAACTCGAATTATTGATGTCCTCATGTGCCACATTTTTGAGATTTCCATTTCAAGATCCTTGTATTTTGATAGATTTTTGAAGATCTTCAGATACATTACAATCTGAAGAGACTGCCATGTCAATAAGAAGGCACATTCTGTTTTCGTGATCTCGGGTATTTCTTTAAGGTACGGGCTACCAGTAATCCCTTCAATGAGACTATCGGAACCTTTTCCAATCAATCTGAGGGCTCCAACTACAACTAGAATTATTGATGTCCTCATGTGCCACATTTTCGAGATTTCCATTTCAAGGTCCTTGTATTTTGATAGATTTTTGAAGATCTTCAAAGATACATTACAATCTGAAAGGACTGCCATGTCAATAAGAATGCACATTCTGTTTTTGTGATCTTGGGTATTTCTTTAAGGCATGGGCTACCAGTAATCCCTTCAATGAGTCTATCAGAACCTTTTCCAATCAATCTGAGGACTCCACCTACAACTGGAATTATTGATGTCCTCAGGTGCCACACTTTTGAGATTTCCATTTCAAGATCCTTGTATTTTGATAGATATTTGAAGATCTTCAAAGATACATGACAAACTGAACGAACTGCCATTTCAATAAGAAGGCACATTCTGTTTTTGTGATCTTGGCTATTTCTTTAAGGCATGGGCTACCAGTAATCCCTTCAATGTGTCTATCGGAAACTTTTCCAATCAATCTGAGGACTCCACCTACAACTGGAATTATTGATGTCCTCATGTGCCACATTTTTGAGATTTCCATTTAAAGGTCCTTATATTTTGATAGATTTTTGAAGATCTTCAAAGATACATTACAATCTGAAGAGACTGCCATGTCAATTAGAAAGTACATTCTGTTTTTGTGATCTTGGGTATTTCTTTAAGGCATGGGCTACCAGTAATCTCTTCAATAAGTCTATCGGAACCTTTTCCAATCAATCTGAGTGCTTCAACTACAACTGGAATTTTTGATGTCCTCATGTGCCACATTTTTGAGATTTCCATTTCAAGGTCTTTGTATTTTGATAGATTTTTGAAGATCTTCAAAGATACATTACAATCTGAAGGGACGCCATGTCAATAAGAAAGCACATTCTGTTTTTGTGATCTTGGGTATTTCTTTAAGATATGGGCTACCAGTAATCTCTTCAATGAGTCTATCGGAACCTTTTCCAATCAATCTGAGGGCTCCAAATACAACTGGAATTATTGATGTCCTCATGTGCCACATTTTTGAGATTTCCATTTCAAGGTCCTTGTATTTTGATAGATTTTTGAAGATCTTCAAAGATACATTACAATCTGAACGGACTGCCATGTCAATAAGAAAGCATATTCTGTTTTCGTGATCTCGGGTATTTCTTTAAGGCATGGGCTACCAGTAATCCCTTCAATGAGACTATCGGAACCTTTTCCAATCAATCTGAGGGCTCCAACTACAACTGGAATTATTTCAATAAGAAAGCATATTTTCTTTTTATCATCTCTGATACCGATGTCAGAGCAGTTAGCTCTGATTTTTCTGTTTGTGTATATTGAAAAGTTCCATGAAATTGCTACAGGTCCTCTCTTTGTAACAGTTACCTTCCCGTAAAAGTTGCATATTTTCCAATGCAGATATTGGCCCACTCTATCACAACGAGTTTTATATTCGGTTAGTGCCAACACTATGCAACCTGATACAAGATTGTTTCTAGATATTTATAACAAAATTTGTATTTCGTGTTAACACATATTTTAGTATAGGTGCTTGGTAATTTCTAGTTATCAATTATTGGTCATGTAGATCAAGAAGGAAACCTTCGGCTTCAGCTTTTAACCCTGCGCTACGTAACCACTGAAAGGTACGGGGTTTTTCTACATCAGCTTGTCTGGTACGGGCAAAGTTTCCAGGTATCTTTAAAAACCGATCGCTGTAGTTTTGTAAGATAGTTCTAGTTGAACAAATCCTCTACCTCCTTCGGATCTGAACACATACAGCCGATCAACATCAGCATTTGGATGATACATGTGGTAGCAAATGAGAAGATTTTTCGTTTTTACATCCATTCGCTTAATGATTCAATTAAGGATGTTGAAACTTTATTAATTATTATTATTATTATTATTATTATATGATACTCCACAGACTCTTAGGCCGGTGATGAAGGTCACATCTCAGTTGCATTTCATTGACGCAGGTTGCATTTAAGTCTCTTTGTCGCGTTAATTATCAGAACAACCGTTTTTCTCAAGACGAGCGACATTTGTACAAAGACTTGTATTTTTAAATATTTTTCTTATACTTGTACGCAAGCTTTAAACATAACCTGAAGAAGATATATCTACTGTCGAAATATTGTTAAACATAGTCTTTTCTTTTCTTTTCTTTTCATAAATCGAGCTCTTCTCTAAGTGTTGAAAAATAGTTTGTCTATTATTATTATTATTATTATTATTATTATTATTATTGGGTTTGAAAGCAATATGCCTAAAAAATGACACTGAGTCACAAATATAAAAAGCACAATATAACCATCATAAGACCCAGTGTAATATAGGGTATATAATGCACATGCGCCGCATTCAAATATACACGATATGGTGAAAGCATAAACTTACGGGTGGAATCGAGTCGGGTAACGCAGTCCGTCAGTCTTCGTTTGAGGGTTATCCCAAATATCTAGATATGACTCCCTTGGCCGACTCATCTTCTGAATTAAAAAAATAATACAAAATCCCAATCGCTAGTGTAACATCAGGGTACTAATTATTATTATTAGTTTTTTTTATTTCTTTCTGCTCAGTACAATCCCTTACCTGGTTATTATTCAAGACCTTGGGTAAGGCAAGATAGTAAATATATATATATATATATATATATATATATATATATATATATATATATATATATATATATATGCATTCTGTTTGCTCAAGTTCTGATATTAAATGCTAATTAACATATACTGTGTTTATATTCCCTTTACATTGACAATACTCTTTGAGTAGACAGGCATTCTACATTATTATTATTATTATTATTATTATTATTATTATTATTATTATTATTATTTGTGTATGTTATGTTTCCTGCTTTGTATCCTGTAGAGTCAGACCCAAACTAGGGTCCTTAAGCCCTATAGGAGAATTGTCATCTAATTGATAGCACTTTTCTTAGTATATGTGATGTTCTTAGTAGGACAATCTTCTGGGCAACTTGTATGTTTATGTCACCTGTGACACTGTAAGTAAAATTCTTCATATCTCTTCTCATGAGGCCCAGAGCTCTGATTACTAAGTCTAAGTCTTCATTCACCACATCCTGTTAATCTCGCTTTCCAGGTCCTTGTATTTGAACAATTTCTCGATCATTTTCATGGAGATGTTTCTCTCAGATGATACTGCTATATCAATAATCATACACTTCCTGAAATTCTTGTCTTTTATGATAATATCAGGTCTGTTGGCATTTATTCCCCTGTCATTTTATATTGTCATCTCTCAGAGGATAGTTACATCGGTATTTTGCCTAACTGCGTCTGCTTGGTGCTCATACCATCTCTCTGTGGTTTCGATTTTGTGCTTCTTGCATATCTTCCAGTGCATATATGTCTCTACCTTACGTCTGTGGGTATATTCATTTTTTACAAGTTCTGGACATCCTGAGATAATATGGTCGACAATTTCATCAAATTTTTCGCAGATCCTGCATTTCCTGTTAGTTCCATCTTTGATTATGTGACAATGATCTGGTTGCGAGTCTTTGGTCATGAGCTGCAATAATTAGGCCTTCAGTCTCAGCTTTCAACCCCGTGCTCCTCAGCCACTGATATGTTTTCTGTTGGTCCACATCTGCTTCTTTCGTTCTTTTCAGCTATTTGCCATGCAACGTCTTGTCCTCCCATTATTATTTTTTTTTTTTTGCAATTTCGTTTGGTCAAATTGTTTTACTTTGTTTTATTCGTATGGCGTAGATGGTATTCGTCTTTTGTAGGCAGGGTTTCAAGTATATTAATCTGTTTCTTAAAGGGTGCAACATCTTTGTTGATGGAATGAATTGGGTGTTTTAATATTTGTAGGAGAGGATCATTGGTTTTTGTGAGGTATGCTTCCAATCCGATTGTTGTAGTTTTTAGAGTTTTTCCAGTTTGGATTAGACGTCGGCCATCTAAAACTCTTCGTACATCCAGCCTATCAATATCTGATTTCGAGTGGTGCATCCTCATTTGGGTAAGCATTTTTCTGGTCTTGGCGTCCAACCTTTTAATGTCATTCAACTTTCATTTAATAATGTTGAAGTTGTATCTTACTACGTATATAGCTAAGGTATTGATAGCATTCATTTTATTGGCCCCATTAAGTTCGCTTTCTAATATCAAATGCACTCTTCTATAATATTCTTTTCGGATTTTTTTTCTTCATAACTGAATTTTGTATTCCTTCTCCTCCATTAATTCTTAAGTATTTGTATGTACCATCTTGGTCTAGTTCCTTAAACTTGTTGTTGATATTAAAGTCTAAATCTGTAGTTTTCGTTAGTTGACCGCAATTATTATTGTTAGTAGTAGTAGTAGTAGTAATGGTGTTAGTAGTAATGTGTCCCTGTCGTCAAATTAACGGCAGGAAGGAATGTATTATAAGTAATATGTATTATAAGTAATTTTCGTTTAATCCAAGTACAATTTTATAATTTAAAATAGTTCATTGTTAATGTCTATAATTGTACAATTTCTAAACACCTCATATTTTTGTATTTCTCTTAAGCTGGGATTTCCTAGTGATTTTTTTAATGTGTTGTTGTGTTCCTTTTGTTATCATTCCAAGCGCACCAACTATAACAGGGACTATTCTTGTTTTCAATTACCACATTTTTTTTCTATTTTGATTTCCAGGTCTCTATACTTAGATAGATTTTTTAAATTCCTTGCTTGCTATGTTACTATCAATTAGAAGGCAAACCCATAGAACTGCGAAGTCTTCTATTTCTTTAACCGGTACTGGGTAATGTTCTTCATAATTAAACGTTGTTTATTTCCGTCTCATTAATTCTTAAGTATTTGTATGTACCATCTTGGTCTAGATCAGCCATTCTCAACCTTTCCTCCATCACTGACCCACTCGGCTTTATGTATTTCTCCATTTACCCCCCCGCTACTCCCATACAAAAAATTCATAGCCATCATATAGCATTTATGTACAATTTCGTGACTAAATGAATGAATGATTTTTTTCATTCAAAATACTAAGGTTTTTTTTAGTCAAAATACTGTACCTAAAAAAATACTAAGCGACACTCAAAATACTGATTTCTTATTTAGTACTAATCTACTAATTTTTTAGTATAAGTTAGTACTCTGTATAAAATTCAGTATTTTTTATTAACGTTTGTAGTCATTAATAAAAAAAAAATTATTCATTTTTTCCGCTGTATTAGTAGATCTACAAATTAATACTAATCATAATCATTCATTCAAAAAAAAATTTTTTTTAGTATTTTTGTTTTTGGCAATTTAAAATATTTTTGGAAAATACTAAAAATATTTTTTTGGGATGAATGATTATGATTAGTACTGACTAATTTGTGACTAAAAATTGTGCAAATTAGTCATTAGTAAAAATACCAAAACAGAAATAAAAAATACTGACAAATACTAAAAGTTAGTAAGAACTCAGTATTCTGATCAAAAAATTAGTAATCGATCATTCATTTGTACAATAATGTCATAAAGTGACAGAAAAACAAGAAGGTCAGAAAGAAGCTTTTTATTGTTTAGGACTTTAGGTTTTGTATAAAAATAGTATTATACATTGGTATAAAAAAAAAGAAAATGAAACCTTTTCTAAATAGAAAATTAGGAAGTTAATTTGTATTACAAAAAAATAATGAACAGAAAAAGCAGAAGCATTATCAGTGGGAACATTGCTGATTCATTGAGTCAATCAGTTTGTTTATACGAGGAGCTGTTTCTGATAATGCTGCTCTCATATCATCATTGGCTTTCAGGCGTTGTTTTTTTTTTAATTATCAGGTACTTCAATTATTTACCCCCGACTATATAATTTTTTACCCCCTAGGGGTAAATTTACCCCTGGTTGAGAACATCTGCTCTAGTTCCTTAATCTTGTTGATATCAATGTCTAAATCTGTAGTTTTCGTTAGTCTACCGCCTTTTAAGGTGGTTTTGGCACATTTGTCGATTCCGAACTCCATCTTAATGTCTTCTCTGAAGGTTTTGACAATGGTAAGTAGGTTTTTTCTGCTGGTTGTCATCCTTGACAAACATTTTAAGATCATCAGTATAAAATATATATATATATATATATATATATATATATATATATATATATATATATACAGTTTGCCATTCTGTGATTTGTATCCGTAGCAATTGTTGTTCAGTAGGCAGCTGAGTGGCACTAATGCAAGGCAGAAGAGTAGTGGTGACAATGAATCTCATTGGGAAGGTCCCGCTTTTAATGTTGATTGAACTCAATGTTAATGACCCGTTTGTACGTTTTAGATTTAGTGCAGTCTTCCTGTTTTTCATGCTCTCCGTTCCGAATTTGACCATTGTGGGCCATACTCTGTATATTTTTAGGCTTTTCTCTATCGAACTGTCGAGCGCCTTTCTGTAGTCGATACATTCCGTCGATAAGTTTCTTTTCCTTGTTTTCACCTCTTCCAATATTGTTTTATTGATAATTATTTGATCCTTGCATCTGTAACTCTTTTATACCCCTTCTCTTCTGCTGGGAGTAAATTGTTTTTCTCAAGGAAGTTGTATGTCCTTTCGGTTATGATAGAAGTGAGGATCTTGTATATTGTTGGTAGGCAGGTGATGGGCCTATAGTTCTTCGAGTTCTGCGTCTCTTCTGTTTTGAGGAGTACGTATGTTACTCCCCACCTGAGCTATTTAGGGCATTATTCTGGCTTTATGATTATATCATTGTATGCCCGTGCGAGAGGTCTTGGTGGGTGCCAGATAGATTTCGCTTGAATTTGTTGCTTGAGCTTCTCTTTAACTTTTAGTACGCCAGTCTTATTCGTTACTAGCAGTAGAGCCCGGTGTTGCCCGGGGATGTAACATTAAGAGATAGATCAAGTATCGACCATCATAAAGACTGAAAAATAAAATTGACAAAGATTATTGTTTAAGGTTGACGGACACGCATGTCTTAATTAGTTTTTTGTTTTTTGGTTTGTTTGTTTTTTGTTTTTTGTTGTTTTTTTTACGAATTGGTCAAACCCAAACTCAAACAAAAACATTGTTTTCAATCGTTATGAGTCTACCGATTGAATAGAATTTTCTTATAAACAATGTAAATGAAATTTTTAAAGCATTCTGAATGTAAAAATAAAGAAAAAGGTGTGCAAGACAATAAGAAACACTACCTGCCAAGAAAAAGTGAAGTTTTGTTGAAATCGGTTGAAAAATGTAGGTCCCATATATAAACGAACATACACACACACACGCACACACACAAACAACCTGGGTTTTATAATAAGTATAACTCGATATGAGTTGTATCTTTCATTCTCGCGACAGCGATGCCTCTTAATCGTGTTTTCAAATTGATTTCGTGCAAAAACAATTCTGTTTTTCCAATTTTTGGTGCTGGCAGAACCACCGCAAGGTAATTTTACGTAGTCCTGTGAAGTTTTGTTGAAATTGGTTGAAAATTATAGGAAATCCGATCCAATATATAAACGAACAGACACACACGCACACACAATCTGGGTTTTATAATAAGTATGATGTCAAGGCTTTGTTTCAGCTATCTCCTTTTTCTTTCTTCCATTTTTGGGCCCTTGTCTATTTCACTTAGATGTGACACTTGTCTTCGTAATTTACTTATTTCTGTTTCTTTTTTTTTTCTTTCCAATCTTACGTTTTCGTTTACGTTATATTTTTAATTTTACGCCTATTGTTTCTGCCATATGATTTCTGTCAGGTTCATCGGTTTTTCCATTTCGTCCCTTATTTTTCTAATTGCTTGCTTAGCAAGGCTAATGGTTTCCTTTACTTGACGGTTCTTTTTTTACTTTTGGAATTGTTGGCCTTTCCTCGAAAGACATTTCGTTTTGGTTTCTATTCCTTCCTCTACATGTGTCTCCTCTGGGTTGTTGGCATTTAGCCCCTCGATTTTAACGTTTAATATATTTTTGATGTTTTCTCGGATGCTTTTGAGTTCTATGCCAGTATTCTTCTTTTTTTTTTCCTGATGATGCCACGCCTGACATTGACTAGTTTGTTGGCATCGATGTTTAGTCTGTTTGAGGGATGTTTTTCTCGCCAGATATTGTAGACGGTTTTGGTTGTTGTCGGATTTAGACCCTAGACCATTTATTTATTGTTCTTTTGTGGGATTTTCTTTTAATGATTATAGTGGGCCTCTGTGGGGTTTGTCCTCGGTGTGGTCTTCCTGTAGTTCTCTTTGGGTAGAGTTTGTTCCAGTTGCAAACTTCTCGATCCCAGTTGGGTTCCTCATTGGTGATCACTGTCCTTGTTGAACCGCGTGACGAACAATGCAGTTTAGCTTTTTCTTATTATTTTGTTGTTGTTGTCGTTGTTTTTATTTTCATTTCTTTTGCTTTCTTGTTTCCTGAAGCAAATGAAGATTTATGTATTTTCTTTACATTGACAATACTCTCCTGAATAGATAAGCAGTTCCAGACAGGGCAATTTTTAAAAATTTCCTTTAAACGGAGGCTACCAGTGATAATAGTATTGTTCTTGTTTGTACTATTTATAATTATATCCAGTGCTCTAGTTATTATCGGTATTACAGTAGTTTTATGCTGCCACACTTTATTTTCAATTTCAAGATGCATATATTTACTTATTTTGACATATTCTTAAGCAGATACATTTTTTTAACTTGTGTTACTTCCCAGTGCCAGATTTACCTATAGGCTTATTCTCAAGGTATATAATATTTTTAAAACTATCATAGGCCTTTTCTGCGCACTGTAGATTCTAAATAGACCTTCAGTAATTTTAAACATCCATCATCATCCTCGGCTTTACTCGAATTGTTTAATTTAACACTCTTTGATTTTCTTCTACTCGTGAGAATGGGGGATTTGGAAGGGCTTCACAAGTGGAATAGCCTAAGGCCTCTCTTCATCTAAAGTCGGCCCTGGATAGTATGGCCGTTTCATCGGATCACAGAGTAAAAGTGAAAGAAAGATAAAAAGTAAATAAGTAACTGAATTTTGCGATAGAAGCAAAAAAAGAAAAAAAATCAAAAAAATTGAAATATGAAAGTAATAGTAACAATACCGGATTTACCTATAGGCTTATCAGACTGGAGCCTAGGGCCTCCAGGCAAGGTATAAAATATTTTTGACACTGCCATATATATTATTATAATGTATTGTAGACTCTAACAATCCCTTCTACTTCCAAATCTTTGCATTGAGTCATTCAAGTACATGACATGTTTGAGTTGACATGAATTACAAAGCTTTTGAGTACACAACTGTAAAACTGTCAATACTTCCAAATCTTTCCTCTGAGTCATTCAAGTTCATGGCATGTTTTAGTTAACATGAATTACAAAGCTTTTGATTACTCACATGTAAACCTGCCAATACTTCCAAATCTTTGCATTGAGTCATTGAATAACAAGAAAAGAGGACACATCTGCTTCGATGGTTCTTGAGCTCCATTTTCTGTCTATAAATTAATTGCAGTTAAAAAAAGAAGTACCTACTTCGTTTGGGAACATAGCACAAGCCATAAAGCTGATACCAACAAAATTTCGTCGTCATTCGCCACAAGATGAGACTTTTTCATCTCTATGACAATATAACAACTTCTGCAAGAACAAATAATTGAACTTTGCAAATCACCTTAGACCCAATTAATTGCTACTATAAATCAACAATACGAATAAGGATTGGCTACTGTCAGACACTTATTTAGCTGCATATTATTTTCATAGCAGTTGTTCTAATGAGCTCTCCACCTTGGTATCTGGACCACATGAATTTAAGCGTACTGCTAGAGTGGCAGTTAGGTCTCATTGCTTTACTACTGAACCCATGGGACTGATGACGTTAGGGTCTGATGACATTGCGTATAAAACAAGAAATTAATGTCATTCAAATAGGCAGTTTTGCTTAGAATCACTAATTTTTACGCATATTAAACAATTTCTTTCTATGTCATTACAAGAAATTTCTATTCTAATAGTTTCTTTTCTCGCACTTCTCGCCTGTAGAACTCTCTTCCGATTTCTTACTTCTCTGTCACCAACAATCTTTTGTCTTCTGTTCGTTTACTTCTTTTCTCCTCATTAAATTTTTCTCATCTCCTTTCAATTCCAATAACCCCTTGCGTCTTAGAGGCATTATCGCCTTTTTAGGGTGAAAGAATTAAAAAATAATTTACCAAAAATAAAATCTATATAGATTATCTCAAAAATACATATGCTATAAATGTTAATAAGCAACGAATATATCCTTTTATATGTGTACATTTCATACACTTATTTGTTTCTCCAAGCTGCTGAGAAATATAGCATAACCTGAAAAAATGATAAAATTATATTTCCATCTATTGTTAATCTAATTGCTTGGATTCGAAATCTTAGGACGATTTAATTCGACACCAAAAAATGGAAAACGAACAGAAATGGCGACCAAGGTGACGTCAAGTTATAACACCAGGTTGCAGACATGTTTGCCGATAACTCACAATTAAGTTTTCAAGAAAGGCCTACAAACTCATACACAACAATATATTTCCACTATGAAATGACATACTAGACTGTTTTAAGAATAAAAAAATAACTTGATGCAATTTGTGACTTGATTGTAAATATGCTTTAGTTGTTGAGATTGAATCATCAGATTGTTGCTTCTCTCAGTTAAAAAGAGATGCCCACATGAGCCACTACAAAATCACATACTGCTGTTTTAAGAATTTATAGAAAAAACCTGAGGATGCAGTTTTAGTGACTTTTGATCCTAAGTTGTTGAGATTGTCGCTTCTGATGTTGTATTCCTGCTACACATAGACAGAAGCGGGGATCAATGGCATTCTTCTCAAGATCATTCTCACTGTTTCTCTAATGAGAATTAGGCACCGAGACCTTTGAAATCGTTAAAGTCACTATTTGCTGGGTAACTATTCAAGTTAATTACAGATCAGAAATCGGTTACATTAATGTTTTGGCAATAAAAATAAGTGAAAAATTAAATAAAACTCAGTGTTGTTGAATTAAAATATGATATCGTGTACCGAACAGTTAGAGACGGTGCAGAAGCAGATACATTGTCAAGAATGCAATATTGCTCCGTAGCAACCCAAGCACCAGACTTGGCTGAACCACATCGCAATCTGTCATCCAATCGTGACCCCGATTGTCGCACTTTGTGGGATCAAGGAATTTACTCTTCATAGTAGATGACATTAAGAGGATGACTTCTCAGTGCAAAACATGCATGGAAATAATACCTAGATTATACCAATTCCCTTGTGGAACGCTAGTCAAGGCAACCAAACCGTTTGAGATTTACTATGGACTTTAAAGGTCCACTACCTATAAGTAGAAAGAACAAATTCCTATTGACTATCATAAATGAGTATTCTTGCTTCCCTTTTGCATTCGTCTGTCCTGGCATGACAGCTTCATCCATCATTAAATGTTTGGGCAAACATTTCTTTAAATTTAGAATTCCTGCATTCATGCACTCAGATAGAGGTTCCTTCATCATGTCAGAAAAGCTTAAACAATTTATTCACAATAAAGGAATCGTCACAAGCAGAACTACCCCATACAACCCTCAAAGAAATTGACAGGTGGAATAATTGATTGGGATTCAATGAAGATTATCACTTTGTTTCTTAAGTCGAACAATCTCCCAGTTATGAGTTTACCATGAGTACTACCACATGTTCTACATTCAGTTGGATCCATTCTGCATGCTACAAGAAATACCACTCAACATTATTTTTAATTTCTATAGGAAATCTACATCAGGAATCACTCTTCCTACATTGCTCTCTACTCCAAGAACAATGCTCCTGGAGACAAATATTTTTATAGATTTATAACTATGTATACAGCCACCATCGCTGGGTAAAGGGCCTCCTAGATCGTCAGCAACTAGAACGGAGGGTCTTTCTGATGGAATCAATGTTCACATGTTCGCGAATAAGTTGAGCCGTTAAATTGGAAGACATTAGCACAAGTCTGACCTAGAGAGGGATGGACTCTGCCCGGTCTACTTTGGCTAGTAGACCCACTACACATCAATATATCTCCGATTTTTAACCGAAATTTGTAGAGGGAACTTGTCAGGTACACAGCAGCACAGTGACCCCACGATCATGAAACTGACTGATTTGTTTTTTACATTTTATCAACCTTTTAAGGATAATTTAAAGCGATGAAATATTTTTAGATTGTAAAAATGTTTGGAGATTGCAATAATATACAAATCCTACTAATTAACCCATAGCTTGAGGGAGAAGAGATGGATTCATATCTTTCCCAAGTACATGAATATAACGAACCTGGGATTGGAACATGGTTCTCCGATTTCCAATTGTGAGACGTTATTTATTACACTACCAGAACATCCAATCTTAGAGCAGCTGCTAATCCCAAACGGTCACCCATCTAGGTACTGACCAGGCTCGACGTTGCTTAACTTCGGTGATCATACGAGAACCGGTGTTTCAACGTGATATAGTCGCAAACCCATAGTACTGATGACGATGGCATTGCAACTAAGCGCATAAAACAAGAAATTAATGTCATTCAAATAGGCAGGGTTTTGTTTAAAATCACCAATTTTTACGCATATTAAACAATTTTTTTCTATGTCATAACAAGAATGTAAGGAAAACACTTCCTACAATTTTTAAATGTTATATGAAACTGATTTGGGAATTGTGCATTCAAATTTCCAGGAAACATTTTTAACCTTATTACAATGACCTTGCAAAAAATATATTTGAAATTTGAGAATTAACAAATTTCTAACATATTTTTACATGTATTAAAACGATATCATTTTTTAAAATATTAAATAAAAAAAAAAGTAATTGCATTGTCTTTACTTTACATAGAAAGCTTGACAGACAGAATAAACTTTTTACAATAACCAAATAATAACTGTAAAAAACATGTTTCAAAGTTCTTACCAATAGATGAACAGTTAAAATTGAAACAAAATATATTATAGTAAACAATAGGGTTAAAATATGCTAAAATGAATAAAAAAGAAAAATGCATCAAAAGAAACGCAGTATTAAAAAGGAAATGAACGTGGCAGCATAGGCGGTCTATCAAAAGGGACCGTTTTTCCATTTACACCGCTTTTTTAACTACCTTCAATCGTTGGCCTTGTTTATTGTCAGGTCATCCCATAAGTTCTGTCCAAATTTTGATTAAAGAAAACAAGTGACCAATTGTTACATTTTAATTACAGATTCAATCAACAATGTATTTCCCCTGATTATCTATGACTTCCTTCCATCTATTAACAAGCTTACTAATTCCATTACTGTAAAATTCTTTTGGCTTTGATTCGAAGAACTCACAAATGTCAGTTTTAACCTCTTCCTGTGTTACAAAAGCTGTTTCTTCCAAATGATTCTGTAAGCTATGAAACAAATGTTAGTCTGAAAGAAACAAGATCAGGAGAATAAGGTGGATGAGGAATTTTCTCCCAACCAAGTTCTTCGATCTTTTGTGACGTGATTCATTCTGTGTGGGGTCGCGCATTGTCCTGATGAAACATCACCCCTTTTCGATTCACTAGAGCAGATCTTTTTTTCCTCAAAGCTTGGTTCAAACGCTCTAATTTCTGACAGTATATTTGAGCATTAATTGTTGCATTAGGTGGTAAGAATTCAAAGTGCATTATTCCTTGGCGATCCCACCAGATTGAAAGAAGAACCTTTTGCCCATGAAGTTCCCTTCTCGGCTGTGGCTGGGGACCTTCCCGTTTACCAAGCCACTGTCTACGACGCTTAACATTTCGATAAAAGATCCATTTTTCGTCGCCAGTCACAAGTCTATCTAAAAAAAGTGAAACAAGTTGGCGAGAATGGAGAGAAGAGCAGATGTCAACTCGGGATTTGAGGTTATTTTCAGACAATTCATGAGGCACCCATTTTCCAAGTTTAGGGACTTTTCCAAGTTGTTAAAGATGACAATGAACAGTTGTATGGTTTGAATTGAGAACCACTGCCAATTCCTCAACTGATAAAGCAGGATTTTCTTCAAGTGCTGCTTCAAGAAGCTTTTCATCAAACTCAACTGGACGTCCAGTTCGATCTTCATCTTCAAGGGTGAAATCTCCACCTCTGAATTTTGCAAACCATCTTCGGCAAGTTCATTCATTCACACATTCCTCTCCATAAACTGAGTGAATGTTTCTAGCCACTTCGGCTGCTGAGTTTCCTTTCTTGAACTCATAAAGCATTATGTGCCTCAAATGATTCTTGGGTACTTCCATGTTAGCAGGTTTTTAATCAAACAAAATTTAATTTTATTGTTCTCTGAAATAAAATTTGCTCAGTTTAAATGCATCTAAACATAAAAATAATGTTCAGCTCCATTAGACATTATAAAATACTCTTTAAATTTCGTTCATTTTAACAAAAAATTAAAATTCGGACAGAACTTATGGGATGACCTGATATTTTAAAAACATCGTGATTAAATTCTAATAAAAACTATAGATATAATCAAAGTGAATTTATACATTTTCTGTTCTTGATAATTTGTAACAAAAATATTAAATGCTATGGTTTATGGTTTATTTACAAGACTAATTTTATATTTACAACATTCTAAAAAATAATACAATTAGAATTAATAATGCAATGTAGTATTTATCATTTACCAATTTATAAAGAAATAAATATGAAAAATATATTATTCATAACATTTACTAAATTATTAAAATATGTGAAATGACAATATAAGGAAATCCTTAGTATTGACCATTTCATAAAGTTGGGATCGATTGTCAATTAGCCGATGTTTTGCCAACCATGCCAATAAATACAAAAATTCCAGTAAATAATAAATAACTTGTGTAAATAGACCATCTAATAAATAAATGGAGGCATCTCGACAAGGTGTAATGCTTAACAAGCTTATGGAATCTTCCATACTTGCTTGTCACCCCCTACGGGAAGATGCACTCTTCCCCAAATTAACCTTTAGCCAATCATCACTTCACTTTTCCAAACTCAACTTCCCATTGGTTAAAAGGACACAAAATTGTAGCAAGTTGAGACAAATCCTTTTTTCCCGCGCAGCTGTCTGGAGCCTATTTGAAAACCAAAAATCTATAAAAATGAATCGCTCGACTTAATTCAAGTCAGTGAGACACTGAGTTACGAGAGATGCCAGCAGACTCCACGTCTGCCAACACACTGACTCAATAACACTACCAGCCTCTCATCAACTCAACACAACTCGCACTACTATTGCCGCGTGAGGAAAATTAACTTACAATTTACTAAAAAAAAGTGACATTATCACTACGAAATAGTAATTTTACATTTAATATCAGTCAAAAGCACACAACTCTTCCTAACTTGAATCAACACTTACAATTGTCACGCACATGCACACTATTTGAACTCACACAATTGACATTTTACCTTGCAGAAATCAAACTGTTTTAATTTCACAAATAAACTTAAACCATCAACATTCATTCAACAAATCTCTGCATGGACACTCTTTGCAATCTTATCTCACTTGCCACGTTTAACAAGCAACCTATCATCACTTTGTGTATGTCAAATATATATGTAACGGACCGTGGCTGTGATGAGTGTATGTAGAAATAGAAGAATACACGTGGGTTAAGATTTTCCTGCTAGCCGGTCCAACTACATGAGAAAGTTGGACTTTAATTAAGTCCAAAGAAGACAAAGAAAAACAAACACAAGACCGATAAATATATGTAAACAAAATATATGTATTAATAACAAGAAAGGTTACAAGTTACATGGACAGAGTGTGTGTGGTGAATATTATGTGTGTGTGTGTGTGTGTGTGTGTGTGGTGAGTGTTTGTACGTACGTGTATTGTTCTTAGCGTGTTCCCGGCATTTGGGAAACGCTGTATCTGTAAGCGTTCACATCTGCGAAGTGGTAAGGCTGAACGCCTGAGGAAAAAAGATTTACCTCAAGGTGGCGGCCCAAAGGCCTGAGGGAAAAAGAGGTCGAGGCGAAGGGTCAGCCAGTATTTATAGCCAGGGGAGAGAGACCCCTGTTGAAGGATTAAGGAACTATTGGAGGAGCTAACTCCGACATATATATATAAATTCATGTTATTGTTGAAATCTATAACTACGTTGTTTTTCCCTTGATTTCTTCAAGTTGAATTGTCTACAAATGTTCGTTTAATTTATTTGTTGTGGATAAATGCATAATGTACCCGCACATTTAAGGCCTTCACACAATTTCATCTTCTGACACATCTTATTTAGCATAAATTCCGCAACAAACTTGTCTCGCTAGAACAGTTACGAGTAGTGAATGTTTTTTTTACGTTTTATCAATCTTTTGATGATTATTTAAAGCCATAAAATATTTTTAGATTGTAAAAATGTTTGGAGATTGCAATAATATACAGATACAAATCCTACTAATTAACCCATAGCTGGAGGGAGAAGAGATGGATTCATATCTTTCCCAAGTACATGAATATAACGAACCTGGGATTGGAACATGGTTCTCCGATTTCCAATTGTGAGACGTTATTTATTACACTACCAGAACATCCAATCTTAGAGCAGCTGCTAATCCCAAACGGTCACCCATCTAGGTACTGACCAGGCTCGACGTTGCTTAACTTCGGTGATCATACGAAAACCGGTGTTTCAACGTGATATAGTCGTAAACCCAGTAAATCACCCTAATAAGTAAATGGATGGCAGAATGTGGCGGACTTCACCACATTAATTTAACTTAGATTAGGAAACCAAACTGACGTGAAGAACAATGGATAGGCCAAAGACATCATTACACATAAAATTTGTATTTAACAAGATATACAAACAAGGATGTGAAAGAAAGGCACGCATTGAGTAAAACAAGAGTTGTCTCTCTTTAACTATTATTTGTATTTCAAAGTTCAATGAAAGAAAGTTTGTGCGATGTTCTTGTAATAATTGTTCTCAGTAGATTTGCTGTGTAAGAAAAGATTATGTGAGTATATAAGAAATGTTCAGCATGTGAGTGGTGGTGTGAGTGAGAAGGTTGGAAAAGTTCATAAGAGTTCGTACGTACGTGAATGCATGAAATATTATTTAACGTCTGACCGTTATGGTCGAGACGATAATTCTTAAAGGTCACATCTTCTCAGGAAGAAGAGAAAAAAAAAAGAAAAAGAGGCAAACACGTGTTTGCTATTTATAGATAATGTAATCACGTGACAGGATCACAGCACTTTGGCAGGAAACTTGACTTAGTCACACACTGGGAAAATATATTGTGCGTGGGTGGATTGCAACGCTCACTCGTGTTTTTATTGATCAATTAGCGCGCGAGATTTAGGGAGACCTAAGAAAGCCTCTGGGATCCGATTCTCCGAAAAGTGCACGAAATCGACTTCATGAAAATATAGTGATTTATAAATTGTCCATTACACAGTAGTGTTGATTTATTATCCAATGAATGCTTGTTGTTGAATAATTTGAATTTGTGTAAATTTGTATGTATGTGTGTGATGATGATCATCATCACAAGAATATGATTTGGGAGAAATAAGAAAAAGACAAAGCTTATTAAGTGCTACAAGGAACAGGGAGATATGGAGGGCCATGATCGCCTACGGCTTGAAGTACATAAAAGAAGAAGAAATAAATAATGTTTATTATATTTGTTAACACGTTTCAAGAGCAAAGAAAACGTATAAATTCATTTTTATGTTTAGGTTTTATTCCAATTCTAATCATCGCTTTTTAAAAGCAATAAGCATTGCCGAGGGGTGAAGGTAGTTAAAAAAGCGGTGTCATGGGGAAAAAAACGTCGTTTTTGACACTGGGTCTTACTGCGGACACGAAGGCCCATATTTGTCATCAACGTTAGATATTCGTTAGACAGAATTACTCCCTTGATGATCTGAATAAATTATGTTATTTGGTAAAAAAATGTTTTCATATACTCATTTCCGCTGACTTGAAATTCCTGTAAAACAAGGAGAAATTCTATATTAACCCCCCCCCCCAAAAGAAAATAACTGAAGAATAATAGTCATACAAGACTAAGAGTAATCAAGGATTGGCGAACATGATTTAAATGCGTTCACAAAAGGACAATGCACACATCACAAGATTAAAAATTGCCTTATAGAGTTGTTATGAATAACCAAGAGTGGTCTCCCTTTGTTGTGTTACTCTACTCTTTGAGAGAGCTATCTCTATTAACTGAGACTATAAAAGGACACTATAAGCGAACCTTGTATTCTCAAATGAATAAAGCTTTCTTAAAGTCTACGCCTCCGTACTTTTGTCATTACAACAATATGCAATAAAAACTTATATTTCCGAATGAGTTTACCAAGTATTTTGTATGATTAAACATAAAACACTGGTTAACACAAAATACACAGAGCTTTGAATGTATAAAAAATGTTATGAAATGTTCAAAAGGAGTATTTAGATTGTGTTAATAATAAACAACTCATAGCCACAAAAGACGCAAAAGGCGACTAGTAGTGAAAGAGAAATGAAAAGATTTTAAAATGAAGCAGAATAAACTTCTACTCCTGCTCAAAGGACCGAGGAGGTGCGTGCCTGGATGACAGGCTAACCTATCTGCTCCTATTGAGGAGAAAAAAATAATAAATAATTACTAATAAATAATTAGTATATAAAATATATACACGGAGACGTTAGAAGTATAGAGATGAAGTAGACATTAGAAGGAACCGGAAACCCAATCCTAAACCGGAAACTAGGGATAAACCTATACTACCTATACTATACTCCTGAAAAGGAGTAGTACGACCGGGCAATAGGTGGCTTATCTACGCCTATTATTTATTTCCTTCTTTCATGTGTAGAAAGAGGTGGGGTGATTGCTTTGAAATCCTCACATCTCGATTTTACACTAGTTGCTTCATCCTCAGATAAAAGCATTTGCAGACCACTTGACTTCCTGGGTATCCTAGCATAGATTTATTGTTTTATTTTCATAAATTCGCACTATGATTTGTTATGAGGAAGGTCTTCTCTAGCTCGAAACTGTCGTCCACAAGCCAAACACACTCAAATCGATATTTGATAAATAGGGCTCTGATCAACATTTTAAGTGTGCAGGTGTTTGCACCAATCACGAACCGTCTAACATTTCTACATCGATGCAGAGACTTACGTTTCATCACTTCAGGCTTGACATTAAGACTTCCCATCAATTCAAGGAGAGCATGTTTGGCCGCAGGAAAATCGGGACACGCTCTTGTCCGAGAGAGAATCCAGTGAATAAAACAAAAACTAAAATCTGACATCATCTAGAGACTCGAGACCTTATCTGACAAAATTACCGGTAAAGAATGCCGAAAGAGAATCCAGAGTGATCTGAATAAATCCTTCGGACACGAATACGATGGAATCAAAGCCCAACAAGTAGAAAAATTAAACAAATTGAAAAATCAGAATGTTACGCACAAGGTCTATCGCCCCCCATTGAAGGCAGTAATCAACATCAGTCGACACCAGCTGAATGTCTCTGAGGAGTCAATTCTGAACAAGGGTCTCAACTTCATCACAACCATAAGACGGATACTATACTTGGACATCATTGCTTGAATCGAAGAAACATCCTTAAACATCCCTCTGGATCGGACGGATGTGCTAAGATGGAAAGTGGGACAGATACTTCCTTGTAGATATAATTGGCCCATTAATAGGTAAGTCACCTTCACATGTCCGGAACTCCGCCCACTTCGTGGAAATAATCAAAGATGCTCCCATCCACTCCATCCCGATAGTGAGCCTGGTTGTGGTGAGTTTGTTCATCAAGGTACTCACATAGGAGGCACTATCGGTAGTCAGGGACAAGCTGACCTTCGGAGAACGGACAAGTATACCAATAGACAACCTGATGGAGATAATGACTTTCTGTATACAAACAACACACTTTTTAAATGTGATCATATATATATCGACAGGATGAAGACTTAGCAATGGGCTCGCCATTATCACCAACAATGGCAAACATATACATGGAATACTTCGAAGAAATAGCATTAGAATCCATATCACTAAAGCCAACCATATGACTGAGATACGTAGATGACACCTTCATGCTCTGGCCACACCATGAAAAGGTCCAGCTTCTACTGGACCATGTGAACTCAATACCATTATCGATACTGTTCACAGCGGATAGAGAAAACGACAACAAACTAGCATTTGAACAGAGCATGGGTTCAAGACATCCGTATACCACAAGCCGACATTCACCGGACAATACCTCAACTTCAACTCCCACCACCCATACAGTGTAAAGAAAAGGATCGTCTGTTGCTTACAACATCGAGGAAAAGTCATGTAGCAACCACCCAGAGATATATGAACAAGAAATTATCAGTATAAGTAGTATCCTACAACGTAACAACTACCCTGGGTACATGGCAGCAAAAGGGTACAAGAAGATAACAACACTTAAAAAACAGCTTCGGTCTGCCTACCCTATGTGAAAGGATTATCGGAAAAAATACAAAAATCTGTAGTCCATATAACGACCTTCAAAAGTGGGTTAACACTTCGCAGACACCTCTTCCGAATAAGACCCCTCCCTATAGAGGAGAACATGACCATGACTAAGGACTGTGTCTACGCCATCCCATGCAGCTGTGGTAAGAAATATAAAGGAGAAACAGGCCCCTACCGTAAGATAAGACTGCAAGAATAACGTAACGCCGTAACACGATGGGAAATAGAAAAATCAGGCGTTGCTGACCACATATAGAGGAAAAAGAGAGATCACCGGCCCCTGTGAGATGAGATTGAAATAATAGACAGAGAACATCACTATGAAAATTTCAGGAATATATGCTAAGCCACAAAAATCTCATGAGCCGACCAAGCATAGAAATGAATACAATATCTGAGCCAGTAATATGGAACGCTAGAGAAAAACAATAATAACAAGAAAAATTGTAATATGAGCTCTGGTAAAAAATGATTACTGAGACATTAGGTTATAAGTTCCAATAATTCGCATACTGATGTCCTCTAGGACCCATGATGCAGTGGATAAAAGCGTTTGTTGACTTGACTCAAATAGTTGTGAGTTCAATATATACATACAGCAGAGCTGAGTTAAAGGAAGAGTCATGCGGAAGAAGTATGGAACGAGAACAATCTACCCCGGTGGATGGAATAAAGGGTTCCGTTCGAACTTCTAATTTCGGAATGTTTTTTTTTTCTGAGGGTATGAAAATTTTCTTAGTCTTTAGACGCACCTATAGAATATGCATAAAATCATATTAAATTCTAGAAAAGTTGAAAATTACTTAGCGCTGCTTAGAGCACAACATAGTATGTAATCAGTTCTACCTGCACGATTAAATTGGATTCCATTATATGTTGCGCTCTAAACAATGCTAAGTAATTTTCAACTACCCCAAAATTTATTTACGAACTTCGAATTTTAAAAGCATGTTTTGTGGGGGGTGGAAGTTCAAAATTTTAAATTGCTAAATTTATTTTAAACTGTTAATAAGTAAAACATTGACATTTGATTATCTTCTCTTAAATACAAACGGATTTACTTTGGACAATTCCAAGGCAAATATCTTATAGTCCTTGACTGGGTAGGAACAATAGCACTAGTCATACACCCACATAAAATTGCCCAATTCAACATAAACGAGAAGACAAAAACGAACAAGATAAAATGTTGAAGAACGGTTTCTATCTACTCTCATGTGTCCACGACCCCTTCCAGCCTAGGGAGAAAGATTTTTTCACCAAGCATTCAGGTAATTGGGGATGCCCTGAATTTCAGCACACATATTGTATATAAAAAGAAAAGAAAACATATGATAACGGGTCTGTCTGACGGATCAAAACTCATTTAATGACGGCGCAAGCAACAAGACAAACACTGGGGAAGCTTATATAAAATTTTATGTAACAACAAATTAGTTCATTGCAAATACAATAGAACCAAAGAATGACTATGAAAATAGATATAGTGATCAGGGATCGATAGAGTTCGACGCCATAAAAATAAATGAGGGCGAATCAATGAAGTTCCTTCCTTTCCTTTCTGGAATGGTGTATGCAAATTTTGGTGGAGTTATGGAGTGTTTATCGATGAGGGCGAGGGTGAAATAAACGATGCTTATCTTGATTCTTCATATTATTATTATTATTATTATTGGAAACTCTCTCCCTTTTTTTATATCTCTTCTGTTCTTTACAATTTTGTTTTTATTCATTTTTATAGTCTCCTCATTTTGAGACCATTCTCTCTCTCTTCCCCCCTCTCTCTTTCTCTCTCTCTCGCTCTCTCTCTCTCTCTCTATCTCTCTCCATAGATTTTTCTTCGTTCCTAGTTGCACCGCGTACCTCTCAGCGTGTTACTTCATAATCCAAGCAAACACGGGATTGAAATCTCCGTTAAGTGAGTTCTTCACAGTTGCCTTCGCCAAGGACATGTTATCATGATGAGGTATTTTCGTTAAGTTGGTCGGGAGGCTTAATTCTTCAAGCGACTTCATCCATCGTCCGGGGACACTACATATCGTCATCCGTTTTTCGCAATCAACAGGCGCCGACAGACTTTCGCGACACGTGCGTTCCTTTTTTTCTTTTCCTCCCCCCCCCCCCGCTTGCTGTTTCAAACGTCGCGAGATTCTTCCCGCTATTCTCTTTAATTTTCATTGTTGCCGATATTTTATCGAGGTTACTCTTCATCGCTGATCGGAGCTGGCTGAGTAAGAAGAATCTGGAATCATTCGCCATGAGCCTATATGGGCTGGCACGGACCTCCTCTCCTCCTATCACGTCAGACTATATTAAAAAATTCTGTGACTTCTGTTAGTCCCTCCGTCACATCCTCTAAAAGACATACACTGACCAATCGAAACCATATATATATATACATGTATATGCATATATATATATGCACATATATACATATGCATATGTATATATATATATATATATACATGCATATATATACATACATATATATGCATATGTATACATACATATATATATGCACACATATATATATACATATATATACGCATATATATATACATATGTATGTATATGCATATATATATATGCATATATATGTATACATATGCATATATATGTATGTATATATATGTATATGTATGTATATATATACATATGCAAATGTATATATATGCATATGTATGTATATATATGTGCATATATATATATACACATGCATATACATATATGCATATATATATATATGTATATATATATGCATATATATGTATGTGCATATGTGCATATATATATGTGTATATGCATACATATATGCACATATATATGCATACATATGCGTAGATATACATATGCATATTGATGTGGGTGCCAAAGTTGGGCCCACAGAAGTAAAACACGGAACACGGATTAGATGTAAGGAAGATATATTAACAACAGGATACAGAGATAGTGTAAGCAGAGCTTACTATAAGTTAGTGTCCAACACTAGTAGTCGTATGAGACTCTCACTGTCTCTCTGTGTCACTCTCTATCACTCTCTATCACTCTCTGTAGAGTGCTATATCGCCTACTTAATATAGGCCTGGCAGAGTCTATTGTGTAGGTAGTTTCCGGTCTCACAATACCCCCCTTCCAAAGAGTTTTCTTTTTTGAAAAGGAGAGAAAAAATAAAACTGTTAATACTTTTTCCTCTTGGGATTTACGTCGAGCGGTTGAGTAAATTTCCTTTTCCTTCCTGAGCGTCGTACTTCAGAAGAGACTTGCGGCATGTCGAGATCGAAATGATCGAAAATTACGTCGATCGGCTCTTCACAGGTATTTTGTAGTGATTCCTTCAAACGGCATTTTCTGATCTGGTTCCAATGGCGTTTGTGAATGTTTCTCGGTCCTTGAACCATATATACCAGTTCGCCAATTCTCTGCTTTATGGTGCCCACTTCCCAGAATGGCATATTGTTCTTGTACGCCTTGAAAAAGACCCTATCGCCAGGATTGAAATATTTCCTATGAGGCGATACGGTTTTTTTTAACTTTACTTGCCGTGGAATAAGTTTGTCGAAGACAGGCTTGATTTTTCTTGCGAACATTGTTTCTGCAGGCGAGCTTCCCATAGGCGTGTTCGGATTAGGGGTTATCCGATACACCTGTAGAAACTGTTGCAATGCTCTATCTGTCGGTGTGCCTAGTGCCTTTCTTAAAGCCCTTTTTAAAGTGTCCACGAACCTTTCGGCCTGGCCATTTGACCTAGGGTGGCACTGAGGCATTGTAACATGGTCCACCTGATATGACTTGCAGAAGTCTCTAAATTCACTTGATGTGAATTGCGTGCCATTATCAGTAACTATACAATCTACGACGCCAAAACGCGCGAATAGATCGTGTAGAAATCCGATCGTGCAGTTTGTGGTTGGTCTTTTACATTGTAGGACCTCAGGCCATTTTGAGTGGCTATCCACAACAATGAGATAGTATATGTTGTCCATAGGCCCTGCAAAATCCACATAAATTCTTTGCCAAGGATGATCTGTTTTGGGCCATGGTTTGCATGTCGTGTTTGGAGCTTTTGCTGCAAGCGCGCATCCTTTGCATGATTCTATCATGTCTGCTATGTCCTTGTCCATGTTTGGCCAATAAACGTAGCAGCGCATGAGGCTTTTCGTACGGTTCTTCCCCAGATGTCCCATGTGAAAATCCCTGAGGATTTTTCTTTGTAGGCTGTTTGGAATCACTACGCGGTCATTATATCATCGCAGAGGGAGAAAACTTCAGGCATACTGGGGTCTTTGTTTCGAATTTTGCTTTTTATGGATTGAATGAATTCATCCTCTCGAGACTCCCTTTTTATGTCGACCAAAGTTGGAGCTCTCTTATGGTACTCGCGATCATGTTTTTGATTTCACAATTTGTCCTTAGAGTAGCAATCACGGAGTCTCCAAAGACTTCTGTATTTTTTGGAATGAGTCGCGATAAACTGTCTGCATGGCAAATATTTTTGACTGTTAGGACCTCTATCTTGAAATTATAGTTTAAGAGAATCGTTCCCCAACGAAGTAGTCTATTTGCAGTATAGACTGGCAGACCTTTTTTAGACCCAAAAATTGTAATCAGAGGTTTATGATCTGTCTGCAGTATGAACCATCTACCATGTAGATATCTGTGAAACTTTGTCACAGCGAATATTAACCCTAGAGCCTCTTTCTCTATTTGAGAATATTGTTTCTCAGCTGGAAGTAGAGATCTTGATGCGTGAGCCACAGCTTTTCGGGAACCATCTGGCAGTTTATGTAATATGTAAGCGCCTATGCCGTACGAGCTTGCATCACTTGCGACTATGATGTCGAGACTAGGATCGAAATGTGTGAGGGAGAGGTCTGAAGTAAGAGTTTTCTTGATCTTCTCGAATTCGTCTTGGCATTCCGGGGTCCATGACCATGGTTTGTCCTTTTTTAAAAGTTGGTTGAGAGGCCCTCTCAAATTTTGCATGTTCTTAATGAAACCTTGGTAAAAATTAGCTAGGCCGAGGAAGCTTTGTAACGCTTGAACGTTATCTGGGGCCGGCATGTTTCTGATCGCGTTGGCTCTTTCTGGATCCGGCCGACGACCATCTTTATTCATAATGTGACTTAAATATTTAATCTCTGGTAAGAAAAAGTCACACTTTGCCTCCTTACCCTTAAATCCGTATTCTTGTATCTTTTCGAATACGTTTATTATATGGTTCCGGTGCTCTGGCGTAGTTTTACTAGTAACTAGTATATCATCCAAATAGGCTGTTGCGTAGGCAAGATCTCCCAGCATGGCGTCCATGACCTGCTGGAATATTGCAGGCGCAACCTTTACTCAAAAAGCCAGCCTGTTGTATTTGTACAACCCTCTATGGGTGTTTATGCAGAGCAATTTGGAACTTTCTTCTTCCACCTGTATCTGAAGGTATGCGTCCGAGAGGTCAATTTTAGAAAAAAAAATTCCACCATTGAGTTTATTGAAAATTTCTTCAGGGCTTGTGAGAGGATAGTGGTGATCTTGCAAGGCATCGTTTAACCCTGTGGAAAAATTTGCGCATACTCGTATTTGATTGGACTTCTTTTTTACGTAGACCGTAGGTGCTGCCCACTCGCTGAAATCTGTTTTTGACAGAATACATGCTTGTTCGAGTCTATCTAACTCTTTATTGATTTGCTCTAGAGCAGCGAAAGGGGCATTCCGTTTCTTTTTCAATACCGGTTGTGCACCGTCCTTCACCTTGAACTTAACTTTCATTTTAGTACATTCCCCAAGGCCACCAGAAAAAACCTTGGGAAATTGTTGTTTGAGTTCCTTTTTTAGATTTACCAAATTGGACGTTGTACTTTGTATCTTGCGACAAAATGTACTCATTGGGCAATCCCAAAGATTGAATTTTTCTATCCAATCAGTTCCAAATAAGTTGTCTGAAGTTTTTAATACGTAGGCTTTGAGCTTTTTGGTAACTCCATTTAGTGTTACTGTAAGTATTACCTCGCCTAAAATGTTAATATTTTCGCCAGTTACGGATTTTGCTGTTTTATCCGTTTTTAATAAGGTCGGCTTGTTCAATTTTCGCCAAGTATGCCAGTTAATGGTTGAAATATCAGAACCTGAGTCAAGCTGGAATTTAATGGACTTATTGAAAGTATCCACTGTTACATATTTTCTTAAATTCCTATCAACAATTTTGTCAGATTGAGCTTGCCTAATTTTATTTTTGAGTTTTCTCGTTCTGTTGGCGTACCAGCACGAAGTTAAAGTATGCCCACTTTTATTGCAACTTTTGCAATATTTTTTATTCTTAACTGGACAGAATTTCATCCAATGCCATTTGCCAAAATGGTAACATGGTCCGGGCGGTTTCTTTAACCTATTTGAGTTTTCGTTACTGCGTAATTTAGGACATGAGATTTGCCTTTTGTCTTTTTGAGGGGAATAGGAGGTAGACTTACTTCTGAGTCACACCTGATTCCTCGATAGTGTTTGAGTCACGCTTTACAGATATTACTCTTTGACAGTCCTCTGCCAGTTTTTGGAGAGTCAATCCTTGTTCGTTCTCAAGCTTAGTCAGTACCCGTCGTCTGACTTCGGCGTCTTCTGCAGATACTAGACCTTGTGCGAAAATTAAGCACTTAAAATCATCGGCAGTCAGTTCGGCTAGTTTAAAATCCTTACATAGCTTGTTCACCGATGCTGCAAACGTTAGAAAATCTTGCTGGTTGTCTTTGACTGTGTTCAGGCATTTCCAACGTTTGTGGAACAAGGTTGTGTTAGGCCCGAATAATTCCGATAGGAGCTTAATCGTCTCTGAAAAATCCAAGTGAGTCGTTTTCTTGGGTAGTATGAAGTCTAAGAACCTACTATGTTCTGTAGTTCCCAGTTTTCTCAATAGTAGACGTACCGTTTTTTTACTGGGCCATTGTTCACAGTCTACGTTGAAAATATCTTCGTAGCGCCTGTAAAAAGCCTGGGACGTTTTGTCTTCCTCTGGTACGTATTCAAAGGTTTCCATTGAATTGTAGATTATACTCTGGGAGAATATTGTATCTTTTTCAGAGTTTGAGCCTTTTAATGCATTTACGAGTAATTCTTTAAGTTGTTTCTGTTGTAGTTCAGCATTCTGAAGCGTAATTTTTTTGAATTCCATTTGCTGTTTATGTTAGTCCAAAAATAGTTGTTGTTGTCTTTCTTCTGATTTTTGTTGCTGGTCCAAATTTAGTTTTAACATTTGGGCAACTACTTTTTGCAAATCTTCCATATTTAAAAATGACAGCTCTTTTTTGCTGCTTTGAAACACGTGTACTAAGAGGAGGTACACAAAAAAATCTTGATACATTTGTTCCTTTTTTTTTTTTTCTTTTACAGTAAAAAAATATGGACAGACAATAGTTAAACTAAACTTATTATGTGAGTACTGTCGCTATTGAGAACGAAATTCTCTAATCTTTTCTGTCGCCACTGTTGTGGGACTGGCAAGGTATTGCGGTTTTTCGACGTGAATGCGTTTCTAGAATTCTTCGTCGACCCAGATGTGGGATTGGTAAGGTATTTAGGTTTCGCCGTGAGTGCGTTTCTAGAATCCTCGTCGCCACTGATGTGGGTGCCAAAGTTGGGCCCACAGAAGTAAAACACGGAACACGGATTAGATGTAAGAAAGATATATTAACAACAGGTTACAGAGATAGTGTAAGCAGAACTTACTATAAGTTAGTGTCCAACACTGGTAGTCGTATGAGACTCTCACTGTCTCTCTGTGTCACTCTCTATCACTCTCTGTAGAGGGCTATGTCGCCTACTTAATATAGGCCTGGAAGAGTCTATTGTGTAGGTAGTTTCCGGTCTCACAATACATATGTATATATATACATACTTATGCATATATATACATACATATACAGTGGGGGAAATAAATATTCGTACACATGAAAAATTGTATTTTTATAAATGTAAAAGCCTTAAATAAAACAAATCTCGGTACATTTTATGTATAAAGACACATACTATTAAATAATAATAATAAACTTAATTAATTCCTATTCTAACAGAAATTAATGCATTTTTCAAATTCTAACTGGTGAAAAATGTATTCGTACAAATCAATTATTAGAATAAAATAATCAATTAATTATGAAAAAAAGTATATTCTAGAATGTTCCATTAATGTTATCAGTAATTATAGTTAACGCTATTAGCCATTATCAGAGCATTCTGCAATTTGTAGTCTTGCGAGAAGGTTCTGATAATGCCTAAAGGTAAAGAATTGACTATTTCACAAAAACAACACATTTTGTCTCTTTGGAAAGATGGGAACAGTTACAGAACGATTTCTAACAACCTGAATATTCCTTTTACTACAATTGCTTCGTTCATTGCAAGGTTTAAAACTCGTAACAGCGTCGAAAACCAAAGACGAACAGGTGCTCCGAGGAAGATTTCTCTATGATCAGCAAGGATATTAGGACGCCAGATCCAACAAAATCCACAGGTTACTCGAGAAGAGCTGCGGGAACATCTGTGTGCATTAGGGATTAAAGTAACCAAGCGTACAATAAGTAATGAACTACACAAAAACAGTCTGAAATCACGCATCCCAAGGGAGACTCCACTCCTCTTGAAACGACACAGAGATGCTAGGCTAAAATTCGTTAGAGAGCATAAGGATGAAGAATATTCGTTTGGGAAAAAGTACTATGGACAGATGAAACTAAAATAGAATGGTCATAATTATCGAAATCATGTGTGGAGGAAGGACGGTGAGGCCTACTTACCAAAGAACACGTTGCCAACTATAAAGTTTGGTGGTAGCAGTATCGTGATCTGGGGCTGTTTTTCTGCAAAAGGTGTTGGCAGAATATCAATAATAGATGGCAAGATGAATGCCGAAAGATACCATAAAATCCTGCAAGACAATTTAATGCGTTCTGTTGAGAGACTTCGGCAACCTCCTGATTGGGTTTTCCAACTGGATAATTGTTGTGGATTCCGCGTGAAAAATCGGTCTCCAATAAATGACAAACGCAAGTATTTAAACTAAGAAATTAAATGTATTTACACAAAATACAAAAGGTAATGCTGTTAGTAAAATCCAGGAACGCCGGTTAGTATTAATCAAAGATCGCTATATACAGTCTCGAAGTAAACTTCCTTAGAGTCGGGCGTCCTTGTAACTGACTTCTAAAGTCAACTCAATCACAATGTCTATGTACTTTCCACTCTGTTCCTCCACCCTGTTCCTCTACTATCAGACTCCCTGACTGACTGACTGACTGACTGGCTATTTTATGGCAGCAGGACGAGTCCATTTATATCAGAAAAGGGTGGACCCCATAATACCCACCTCCTTAGATCCCTTTTTGCGGGGAGTTAATATTGTGTCCATTGTTTGTTGAAAAATTGCAGGAGCCACTTTTATTCCGAATGGTAGTCTGTTGAACTTGTACAACCCTTTGTGCGTATTAATGCAAAGCATTTTCGAACTCTCTTCTTGTACTGGGATTTGTAGATAAGCCTCACTAAGATCTATTTTTGAAAATATCTTACCGCCGTTGAGCTTTGTAAATATTTCCTCTGGAGACCACCATTACCCACTACCGAGTGGGTAATGGTGGTCTTTTACTGCCTTGTTGAGTCCCGTCGAAAAATCTGCGCATACGCGAATTTCTCCTGACTTCTTTTTTACGTAAACCACCGGCGCAGCCCACTCACTAAACTCTGTTTTAGATAAAATCCCAGTTTGTTCAAGTCTCTCCAATTCTTTGTCTATTTTTTCTATAGTAGCAAACGGTACATTTCGCTACTTTCTGAAAATTGGTTGGATGTTTTCTTTTAATTCTATTTTGGCCTTAAATTTGTTGCATCGTCCCAACCCACTTGAAAATACCTCAGGTAATTGCTTGTATAATTCTTCCTTCAATTTTATGGTATCTGATGGTTCAACCTCTAACTTTTTGCAAAACGAGTTGATAGGTAGGTCCCAAACGTTGAATTTCTGCATCCAGTCGATACCTACTAAATTTTCAGTATCTTTCGTGACGTATATCTTAAGTTTTTTTGTTTTGCCGTGAAATTTAACATTCACTATTATTTCTCCCTCAAATTTTATTCGTTTGCCTGTAACCGACTTGGCAATTTTTTGAGTGTGTAACATGGTAGGTCTGTTGAGTTTTTTCCATGTCTGTAAGTTGATTATCGTGAGGTCGGAACCCGAATCCAGTTGTAATTTAATCTTTTTGTTTAAAATTTCCAGTTCTACATATTTCCTTACATTGGTGTTGTCCTCATTATTCATCCTTGTAGCTCTTATTCTATTAGTATCTTTTCTATTTCTACATTGGGATGCCTTGTGGACTTTTTTTCCACATTCATGACAGATTTTATATCTGAAGCGGCAATCCTTGTTCCAATGTAATCCTCCACATCGATAACATGCTGATGGAGGGGGCTTATATTTGTTTCGATATCCGTCATAATTTGTCCTGTATGTTGTATTTTTTCTCTTATCATAATATTTTATTTTTCTTTCCGGGGAGGGTGAGAATCTTTTTTCATTGTCGTAAAATTTTAGTTTTCTTTCCGGGGAGGGTGAAGAACGTAGACTTTTATTTAACTTACGTATATGAGAAACAGCTGATGCTTCAATGTCCATTGCGTCTTTCTTTATGCTTAAACATCTCTGGCAATCTTTCGATAATTGCTGTAATGTTAGACCCGGTTCATTTTGTAATTTTTCAAGCATTCTTCTACGCATTTCGCTATCTTTTGTAGAAACTAGACCTTGAACAAAGATGAGGCATTTAAAATTGTCCGGTGTTAATTCCGCTAGTTTGAAGTCGTCACAATGTTTATTTACGATTGCGGCAAACGTGGAATAATCCTCATTATCGCCCTTTACCAGGTTAAGGCATTTCCACCTCCTATGGAAAAGTGATGTTTTGGGGCTGAAGAGTTCTTTAAGACATGTCACTGCTTCGTCAAATTTTAATTCGTTCGTCTTTTTGGCAAGATATAATCCACGAACTTTGTATATTCTTCAGTTCCTAATTTTCTAAGCAATAGACGTAGTTTTTTTGCTTCTGTCCAATTTTGACAGTCTATGTTAAAGATGTCTTCATGTCTTCTGAAGTAATCTCCAAAATTTTTGTCCTCATCTAGAGAATATTTGAAAATCTCTATGGTATTCCACACTGCGTCTTGCGAAAATGTTGCTTCTTTTTCAATATCTGATTGCTTGAAAAACGGCAATATATTAGAAGAAACGGCAGGACATACGTGAAGTCCACCTACAATGAGAAAATGAGAGACAGAGGATCATACATACAGAACAGAGAAAGATTAAAGAAAAATCTATCAAAACCCGAACCCCTCCAGGAAAACGCGTGAGAACAATATCGCATTAGATTCGTATTAGATATGCTACCCAGATGTAATCAGTAAAACTAACAATACACCATGACTATGAAAAGAAATTAAAAAAAGGAATACATACATATACAAACATCCAGTAGGTTAAGTGCTATATGTGATACATGTTTGGTGTATCATGTCTTTGATTCGTGACTGACGAGGCAGAAGATTTTCCTGCAGTAGATTGTTGTTTCTTTCTGCGGCAGACTAGTTACCAACCAAAGCTGTAGTACTCGGCCTGTCTTGCTATTTAACATATAGCTGGAGTTTGACAAGAGTAAGTGAATGTAAAGCTTTTTTCTCCCTTTTCTCTGGCCCCAGTCCAGCTATAAATTCACTCGTTCCTCAGGATGGTGCCTCGCTACCTTCCCCTATCTCTCTATTTTCACCACGAGTAACCACTAAAAATAAAATACTATGTAAATTCACTAGAATAAATATAGATAATTCTTCTTATCCCTCCCTTAATTTATTTCGTTAATATGTACGTTACGCCTTATCAATACGTCATAAATAATGGACTATTCCGTTTTGATCGGATGGAAAGATGGAAAAGACATATTAGAGACGTTACTTGAAAGAAAGAAAGAAAGAAAGAAAGAAAGAAAGAAAGAAAGAAAGAAAGAAAGAAAGAAAGAAAACAAAATTCAAACAGAAAAACCGTGAAATTTTCGCCAGTACTACTAGTAAATAAGAAAATCATAGAGGAGCCATTTAAAAAGAAAAACTTTGACGGAGTCAACCAAGCTTAATCGGAACGTTGCAGTAGCAGGCAATAAGAACATCAGTTTTAAGGCTTAAAGTCCAAGGTTCAAGATTGTCCCACGTGACAACAGTCTAGAAGATTAAACCGTCAATTTGCAAATTTGTTGGCATACCAATTGTGAGCTTAATCCCTTCAGTGAGGAAATTAAACTCACTAGGTTGACTATCAATAATAGAACAGTAACAACAAAAAAAAGGACAAGACAACATTAAATATGGAATGAGGAACGAGAATAATCAATTCCACAGATCAAATAAAGGCTTCAGTTCGAAATGTCGCGAAACGACAGCCACCTAAAGAAGGCCAAAGGTCACGACGACAGAAATTCTGCAATTGTAAGAAAAAAGGAGAAAGCATCTGTCGGAATATAAACAATATCTAGTCACTTTCGTATCTACACTAAATACTCACTTATTAAATGCAGCGTTTACCGGAGTGAATTTGCCAAAATGTGGAATTTCCAGGCCCCTATTATTTGTTATCATTAAGAGTTTAAGACGTTGATGTCTATATTATTATTATTATCATTATTATAATTATAATTATGAAAGTGCCTCAGAGACATGATTATTCCTGGTGACCATAATATCAAGGTCAAAAGAATTGATAAGCTCAACTTCAATCTGAGGATCACTGCATTTCTTGAACTTGTCAATTCCCTTGACCAAGAATAATCATGTCTCTGAAGCACTTTCGTAACCATAATAAAATAATGATAATAATAATATAGACTTCAGCGTCTTAATGAAAACTAAAACAATAGGGGCTTGGACATCCCACATTTTGGCACATTTAGTCGGAGTATCGCTACATTTCTTGAACATATCTTTCATAACATGATCTTGACAGTTTTTTAACTGCACTAAAACTATAACTTGAATTGAGAGTAAAGGTCGTTTCATGTATTAAGTTAGCTATTCAAACCGATTCGATGTGTCATGGATGCTCAATTTATTTAAACTTTTGTAATACCTAAAAGGATAATGGATGTGCTAGGCAAGAAAGAACGTTTCCAATTTGTATTTCACCATTATATACATTATTATATCCGTGATAAAATAACACTTTAATACACGGACGGGACAGAACAGCTGAATCAAACGAATTGACAAACATGCATGGTTCTCAAAGGAATTTTTATATCGATATATACATAATTGTCCCACACAGAGAAATTATAATATATATACAGCAAGCAGTGTGAAAGGGGCGAAAAGAAAGAGGGTCATACTAGTAATATTTCCCAATGAGGAAAAAAGGGCAAATTGATTATGTTTATATTTCTAGAGAGACTATGTGGGTTGCCTTTTTCACCTTTCCACTGTGGACTTGTTGCGTCTGTCTTCTCCGCAGACCAACCTCACATCCCTCTCCTCTTTTTAGCCTTCTGCCACAATTGTATTTTAATTTTACATACAATAAATATCGTCTTCTCCGCAGCTTACATTGCAACTGGCGTGGGCAGACGCGTTTGTCACTCTAAGACTTGACATCACTCACCGACCATCACGTATCCCACGTGACTTCGTCTCAACCAAAGGGGGATAAACTGTTTTTGCATCTGTACAAGAACATTATCCAAAATTTTGATTTTTTTTTATCAGACTATCTGGATTTCTTCGATGCGCACTCTAAGATAACACTTTAAGAAAAATTACCTAGACGTTTTTTTAATCAATCGGGATTTACAGGATATAGGTTTATACAAATTATACATTTCTACCACTTCTTTTATTGCTAAAATTAAGTTACTAATCTATCTACCTGATTTAGAAGAAGAACAGTTTCAAATTACTGACTCTAATCTCCCCGATTCCATTAGGTATACCACTTTGAAATCCACACTACATTGATTAGCCATTAATATCTCTTCAAAATATATACTAAATTAATTATTCTTAACTCTCAATATTCCCGCTTTACTGGCATAGTTTGTTGGATTATCGCGCCCAACGATAAGCACAGGCGGTGCAATATTTGAAAGACTCTTTCTCTTTTCTCTTAGACTTTTGACGCGGCAACACACGTTTCTTTTCGCCCCGATAGCCACGAGGCATGAAAGTACTTCAGAGTCACAGATTGAAGATTAAAACTGTATTAAACTGTTCATAACTTCAAATTAGTTTCTTTCTTTATACTTCTGTAACATGTCTTGCTAATACATTTATTAATAGTCGTTTGTTTGAATTCCATATTTCATGTTCTAAGTTCTAACCATATTCACTGATTAAAGATTCTTGAATTTCTCAAAATATTAGTCAATACAATTTTCTATATACAACGTGTGAAAGCACTGCCCTCGTCAGCCACCAAACAGGGTTGGGAGTAACGCAGTTTTGGTGGCTAAGGCGGTACTGCAGCTTTTGCTACTGGACTGGGTATTGTTTTTTGTATAAACGTGTCAGTCTCTGCAATATTTATGCAAATGCACGTCAGATTTTCAACGTTGTATTAAAAGTGTTTGCTTTTGTTCGTTAAACAAAACAACGCGCTCGTAGCGACCGTTATCAATGGTGTAAAATGGCAGGTAAACAGACGTCAGAAGTAGCATTGTGCTGTGAGCATGGTTTTAATTAACTTCGATTATTTGGATTTTGACCAGATCCAACTCGATGCCTGTTAAGCTGTGGTCTGGAGACGATGTGAAGGACTTTACAGGTACCTAAGTTCTAACAATATTCACTGATTGAAACTTCTTGCGTTTCTCAAATAATTAATCAATACATTCTCATTTAACATACTTTGTTGCATCTTCACATTAAATACGTCTCTAAATTCAGGTTCAGTCTCTAAACTGGTACTTCATTCTGAGCAGGTATCCCCCTTCTTCCTAATTAAATGTTCGCGCACATATTAAGTCACGAATACTTGAGACCGTTCATATTGACCGTAACATGTTTGTTTAAAGAACTTTAGTTCATATGAGTCATTTGCACTTTCTCTCACAATATACACACCCAGATTTTCTCCCGATTCTATTCTGAGTTCTTTTAAAGTCGAACACGTGACCGAATTTTCGGAAAGGCCAATCACAATTCAGCAACTGACACTTGAAGCATTCTGAATAATTTAGACTGCAAGCAATGTGGAAATCAGATTACAGAAAGAAGAGAGAAAAAGATCTCATGAGGTTTGTGTTTTCGAAAGTCATCAGTGTTGTTTCGACTTGAAACTGCAAATCAGTATGATTTTTCACCGTTAGAACGGCTGCTTGTTTCTGACTATTAGCGTCTGCTCAGGCCTATATGTGTTTCCTCGATACCCGTAGAGTAAACCTTTATTTTATACCGAAATTACGTGTTTTCAAAAAGATTCAGTTTTATTCTAAAAGATACCTCTCCTAAATTTAGTTTTTCGTAAAAGTTTATATTCCAAGCAAATTGGTCCCGTGCCCTCTAGGGAAGCTTCATAATTGCCTTTCAAACGAAAACCGAAAATCTTGTTGAAATAAAATTCGTCGACAAAAACTGATTAAAAAAGCTGCATCTCATATAGATTTCAAGTTGTAAAATGACCAAATAACGTATTCCTATTGAATTCCATTCATTACTTCGATATAATCAATCATTTTGAATCATAATTAATTTTCCTTTTGGGGAAAACTGTAAGGATAAATATATCATCCTAGCCAAAAGTTTCTTAAATATATTGTACAGTATCTTATATATATTGTTCTGGATACAGAAGGTGCTTATCTCCCTTTGGTGGTCACATGGGTCACATAACAGTCGCTTAGGAACATAACCATACAATGAGGAAAGCGGTAGCCAAATTCAGTTCGTTTTACAGTAGCAAAACAGTAAGTTTTCTTTATACCGGGCCCCTTGGACTGGGCAGGGGTTAAATCTGCCTCCCCAGCAGCTTTTGAAACCGCTACTTGGGGACGTTCTCAACTGAATATATACATCTGTCAGTTATGTGACATTCGAAATACACGTTTAGGCGATCATGAATCTTTCGATGCAGGTTTTTTTTCCGCAGTAGACTGTGATATATATATATATATATATATATATATATATATATATAAGAAAAAAGCCTTAAAAATCCATATTCGGTAATAAATTTATTTTGATGAATATATGTATATTCATCTCATCAAACCAGCTATATTTTCTGCAGTAGTTGCTGGTCTATCCTGTTATTTACCCATAGCTGGGGGGAAAAGAAGCACGTAAGCGAATGTAATGCATTTGACTGGAATTCGAACTCGGTTCTCCGATTTCTTGCCTTCCGTGACTATATATACTTGGCGAAACCTTGTCTTTCTTCTCATTTTTCAGCTGATACGATACAATGTAAATAAAGATTTGCGACTTCCCCTTTGTGTGTGTCTGTGTGCGTGGGGGTATATGTTTCCTTCAGGAAACACGCATAAATATTATACACACATACGTACGTACGAACATTCACAGTCACATTCACTTACACATACTTTGACCACAAAACTTTCTATGTTCATCTATACACACTTATCGTCTTTGTCAATTGTAACCCTTATTGTATGTCAATACACATATACATGTTTGTACATATATATGTGTGTGTGTGTGTGTGTGTGTGTGTATTTAGGCAGCATTTTATCATTAATACATGTTTCATTAAATCATAGACAAATTTTGTCTATTTATTTTAAGTAAGTTCCTTTCATATTGTCTGATAATCTTAATAACATACATATATATATATATATATATATATATATATATATATATATATATATATATATATATATATATACCGGTTTTTGTTGTTTTCTTCACATCTTTCTTTTACATATCTGTTGGCGGGCTCATACTCCGGGAGAGTCCGCCATGTTTGTAATGGGCTATTTCAGGAGACGCACGTGTTTGTCTCATAACGTGTACAAACAGCCCGTTACAGACGCCAGCTGACGAAAGAAAAACAACATTCTTTCCAAAATTTCGCAGGTTCTAAAAGGAATAAGAAAAAATAATAATTTAATAATCAAAAAATAATAATTATATATAATAAACATAATTTAATAATCAAATTATTCTTTTGTCTTTCCTCTTAATAATAATTTGTTATTTTTAACAGGAAAGACCAAAGGATGTTTTGACGATTTTGACAATAAAACTGTGTTCATGTTAAGTTTGGGACATTTTTTATTATGTATGCTCATTTTTTTTAACGAATCTTTAGAGATACCTAATTCACCCCGACCCTACTTTGACTTAACCTCTTTCCGAATGTAATTAATATGTTGATACAATAGTTGTCAGTGAAAATGTAAACCCTTAAGTCCCTTTTTAAAATAATTGGTTTCGCCGTTTCCATAGTAATTAATATTACGAATGTATATGCTTATAAATCGCCGTAAATTTGAAGATTAGTTTTTCCAAAATTCGCTTGAGGATGAAATAGAGCTGAGTACTTTAATTCAATTTAATGTCTATAATTAAATTGAAGTTTTTAGCTCCTGTTTTTGAAACATGAGAACTCTTATGTAGCGATGGAATCATATTCTTAAAATAATAATTATAATTTAGGCTCTACTTATGTATTGAGCACTGTTTTTTAAAAATAAAAACAAAAAAAATACTAAAGAACTTCGGATTATTAACCTAACGGTTCTTTTCTTATTTTCTATATATTTGCACACACACATATATATATATATATATATATATATATATATATATATATATATATATATATATATATATATATATATATGATTATTTATTCGAAAATTATAACATAAACATGTTATACGGTGTTTAGTCATTTCCCCACGAGAGTGTGATGTGACACAAAGTCGTTTTAATGTGGAGACCCAAGCGCGTGCACCCGGGCAAGAACAAAAATTCCCCTCAGCCCCCGCAACCTTCGGTTGTGCTGGCCTCGGTGCGAGCACCGATCCCTCCCTCTTGTGCAATGGGAGGGCGCGGCATCGGGCAGCTGTTCCCCAGTGCTGGACACCTCTCAGTATAATTTTCTCAGTTGCCCCTCTGTCCTTTGTCAGAGAAGCCCCTGAGCACACTCTGTCCAAGGACAGAGACGCAACATGTTATAAAATCACTACAAAAATAGACATTTTGTTTCAACACTTCTGGTGTCTTATCAAGTGATGGTGCTGAATGTCTTATCAAGTGATATATATATATATATATATATATATATATATATATATATATATATATATATATGTGTGTGTGTGTGTGTGTGTGTGAAAATATATAGAAAATAGGAAAGAACTGGTTAGGTGAATAATCCAAAGTTCTTTAGTATTTTTGTTATTATTTTCAAAATATAGTGCTCGATACAAAAGTAGAACATAAATATAATTATTTATTTAAAAATATGATTCCAACACGCTACATAAGAGTTCTCATGTTTCAAAACAAGAGCCGAAAACTTCAATATAATTATTTGAATTAAATTGAATTAAAGTAAGCTCTGTTCCATCTCCACGCGAAATTTTTTTGGTAATAAATTATTTCTGATATATATATATATACATTAAGAAATGGACAAAGTCCGACAATTTATTTATTAAAGACATTTTTATGTTTAACGTTCTTTTTATAGATACAAGTATTTAAGTAAATGCTCTGTTTATAATAAACAGTATTAAATAACATTTACCGGCCTGAATGTCCGAGAAATTTTCATAGAAAATATTCGTCCTTTGACAGGATTCGGACCTGCATCCTATACGGAACCGTCATTTACGCTGACGTGCCTTAACCGACTCGGCCTGCGTTCGGTAGGCAAGGTCGAATTTACTGCTTATAAACTTCAATCTTCCATGAATCTCGTACATTCATAACTGCTCATGGTGTATCAAATGTAAACAAATGACGTCATACATTAAGAAATGGACAAAGTCCGACAATTTATTTATTAAAGACATTTTTCATGTTTAACGTTCTTTTTATAGATACAAGTATTTAAGTAAATGCTCTGTTTATAATAAATATATTTAATACTGTTTATTATAAACAGAGCATTTACTTAAATACTTGTATCTATAAAAAGAACGTTAAACATAAAAATGTCTTTAATAAATATATATATAATTAAGAAAAAAGCCTTAAAAATCTATATTCGGTAATAAATTTATTTTAATGAATATATGTATATTCATCTTATCAAACCAGTTATATTTTCTGAAATGGAATAAATATATCCAGACAGACAGATATACAAAGATAAAAAAAAAAGGGAAGAAATAAAAAAAAATTACAAGATGAAACAGCAGCAAAAATAAAATAAACTGACCTAAAAAAATTTGGAGGGTGGTTTTACATTAAGAAGAGAAATCAATTTGATATAACAGGTAAGGGGAGGTAAAGAGATCGGAAGGTCAAATTTAACAGAATTACAACAATGTGTCAAACAAAGTTGACAAAAAGAGGCAGTTAAAGTGGGGTGTCTTGATAGACGGCATCATCATCATCATCATCATCATCATACAATGATGACACATATAATAAAATTTAGTGATCTCTGTAAGCAAATCAAGAGAATAGATTTTCTTTGTGTAAGGACCCAAAGTGCAATGACCCTGGCAAGATGGGGGAGGGGTTACCGACCAGAGGAAGCAGCTGGTAAATTTCTAATTTTATGAGCATGACCAGGCTGAGAAATTTTGTTGACAAGAAATTAAAATGATAATTTTAATTAATGACCATGAATTAAACTACATCTCACAGTTGAGAAATGGATTGGTCAAAGGACAAACAAGGTGTAACATACACGTGAAATAGAAAGGAAGATGGAGGAATTGCCTACACACATTGGGAAGTTTTAGTGAGAGAAGGAAGGAGTTGGGAAGATTGATATTCTGTGACCGCTCCCTTTCAGAAATGGGTTCTCTCCAAATTTGGAGGGATAATTAATTATTCAGAGCCAGATAACAAAGAGGCACTTCATGGATGATAGGAGAAACACCTAGTCCCCATAATCATGTCAACCTCATGCCAGTTTTGCATGGAAGTCAATATAACTAGGACATTGAAGTGACCAAACAGTAGTCCCTGACAAAAGACAATTGACAACAATAATACTGAATCATACATGGTTTACTGCCAGAGAGAATAACTAACTCGAGCCTTGTTCTAGACTTAGCTAAACTGAGCAAAGTGTCATAATACAATCCAAAATGGGAATGGTCAATACTTCTATATCAAGAACTAATATTTCTGTACAAAGAACAATATAAACCACATAGATATAGACCCTGAAAAAAATTGCTGTTTTTTCTTTACCCATCTGCAAGAATATTTCTTTATTTTCCTTTGCGACACAGTTTTCCTGGGATCAAACCAACACTGCAACTGCTGATGATAATCTGACTCCAGCTTTGTGATCAATCAACACAACATGGTCAGAACAATGGTTTAGACCAACAAAATGGTCAGTGGCAGCATTTGACCAAACACCAACGAGCAGAAAAGTGTCATAAATACATATTCCTATATATGCAGTAGAATCTCAAGACAAACTTTATAATCATTTTTGTCTTATCAATCAATGCAAAAGTATAAATAAATCCTCCTTTTTCACTTCAACGTCTCAATAGTCATGTGTTGTCTCTAATTCCTTTTCAGTTAGTATAACACATTAAAACAAAACACTCTTTTATACTTGTCAATATTGTAGCTACCACAGCACTTTATTCAAAACATGGCAATGATGAAAAATCCATGATCACTTACATCCTGAAGAGACAAACAAATAAATGAAAAAGAATGTGTAGCTTTCATATAAAATTCAGATTAGTAATTCAATACAAAGGAAATTTGAAAAATTCTAGTTACATTTGAAGATTCTTTTAATTTCTTCCTATTTTCTTTTTCATAATTTTTTTTATCTTCACTGATATTGTTTCGAATTTATGACTATTTGAATCTGATTTGATTTTCATTGGATGATTGTAACTTTAGTATGTTGGCTATTTCTACACGGCGTGCCAAATTATTATCGAGATAACTTTTTTTCTAATATTTCAAAAATCGTCCAATCAATTCACACAAAATTTTCACACAATGTTGGCAACACTGAGCTGCGCAATCACTGAAATTTTCTTACTGATCTGCGCAATGTAAACAAACTGGCGCCATATTTGTTATCAGCACGGTGAGCGTGCCAAATTATTAGAAAAGTCTAAGAATTTAGTGAAAAGATGGGCCGTAAAAGCAGTTTAAGTGATGATGAAAAGAAAACTATCACCTCAGAACTCTCAAAAGGTAAATCTACCCTAGAAATTTTTAAAATGATAGAAAAATTCACCGCCGACAAGTACGCAAAAGGGCATATAAAGGCAAGCCGAGGGTTATTTCACGTCGTCTCATGTCACGACTTAAACGAGAGGCCACGAAGAACCCTAGACTTACCAGTCAAGAGCTTTGCAGTCGTATTGGGGATCATACTGTGTCTAAAAGTACTCGGTGTCGGTATCTGAGGGAAATAGCAACAATAGTCAAACCTGTATCGAAGTCTCCTTTGACGAAATATCACATTCAAAATCGATTGAAATGGGCCGAGGACAATATGAAGATTGACTTCACAGACGAAACTCGAGCAACACTTGATGGGCCAGATAGATGGTGCAAAGGCTGGGTAATGAACGGACAGAATCGCCATCAGTGTTTGAGACGCCAACAAGGCGGTGGAGGCATAATGATTTGGTGTGGTATTATTGGAAACACATTAGTGGGCCCATGGAGAGTACCAGATGGCGTCAAAATGACTGCTGATGCATATATAGCGTTTATGAAGGAGCATCTTGAACCGTGGATGAAAAGGCAAAGAGTTGCCTTCAGAAGGGTCATTGTTTTTTATGCAAGATAATGCTCCCTCACACACTGCTCACAAACTGAATATTTGAAACAGTTAGGCTTCGATGGACCTCGAAAAATACAATGTTTATTAAGGTACTATATTACAAAATGAAAAAAGAAAAAAGAAGCTGGTGTTTTTAATCAATTTTTAACTGAAATTTGATCATAAAGTGAAATTTGCAAATTAAAATACAAACTAAGAATCCATGAACTTTTAAATTTACTTGAAATTTAATGTTCAATTGTTTAAAAAATTTTGATTGACCCTAAAAATAAAAAAGGTTCATTTTTTTTTTTCACTGTCTTTAATGTCTCAGAATTTAATAAAGTTTTCTGCTTTCTCATTAGTCAATTACATTTAAAGCTTCCAAATTTCTGAAGTTGGGTGATTGTATTGATTGTGATTTCAGTATTTAAAAAGCAAGTAACCTCCTAGTCTGCCAAAATGCCCAGAAGGTTGCACTGTTTGAGGACTATAAAAGAAAGTACAAAGCTCTTTCTCCATTTTTGTCCTAGAATGCAGTAAATAGATGATTTGTCCCATTTTTCCACCTATGTAACTTAGTCATCTGGCTATATGGTGCATCTCCTATATGTATGTACTCAAACATACGCACACACACACACACACTATATTTATACCCACTAATATATCTGATGTCCATAATGACGTTCAGTCTGTTGTTAACTGGGGCAAAGGATGGCTTGTTAATTTTAACACTGCCAAAACTAAACTGCTCTTTATTAATCATCTGAGAGACTCCTCACTGCTTTCTATCAACATGGCTGATGTTAACCTCCAAGAGAGTAAGTTGTTGCACCTTCTTGGGATAATATTCTCAGCTGATATGAAGTGGAAAGACTATATTGAATCCATTGCTAGGTCAGCTGTGTTATGCTAGACATTTTTTCTCTTCAGAATTTATCTTACATATTTATATGTTTACCATTCATCTATACTTAGAATATTGCTGCCACATATGGTCTGGTGCTCCTGCTCTTTATCTTGAGTTCCTCAATAAAATCCAAAGAAGAATCAGCAATATTATTGGTCATGATCTGGCATCTCAGCTTCAGTCACTTTCCCACTGCTGTAAGGTTGCCACTTTGTGTCTTTTCTATAAATACTTTCATGGTAATTGTTCGAATGAGCTATTTACTAAGGTACCTAGAATTTTTAATTTAAGCACAGTACTAGTGACATTGAGATCTCATCAATTTACAGTTGAGCTGGCTAGATGTAGACGTAAGTTCTATGCTAAAAGTTTCTTTTCTCACACTTCTCACTTGGGGAATTCCCTTCCAGCTCCATGTTTTCCAGTTAACTTTGATCTTCAAAAATTTAAATGCAATGTTAATCGCTATCTACAGAACACTTTATGTTCTTGCCCATTAGTAATGTTTCTGTTTCTGTTTCTAATTCTTCCACACCTAGTAACCCCTTGTGCTTTAGTGGATTTACTGCCATGCTTGGGGTGAATGTGATTAAAAAAATATATGTCCACATATTGAAATTTATTCCTGAAAATGTTGAATTCAGTTTCTCCAATGCTTCTTAACCACAACCTCATTCCATGACAAACCTGTAAAATTTTTAAAGCATGACTGTCAGCCATTTAAATGCAAAAGAAAAAAATTCAGTAATGGATAGCTACACAGTTTTTGCCTTACAAGTTGAACTCCGGATGATGATCTCAGAAAGAGATGGAAAGTATTTGGGAAATAAAAGTGATTCTCACTGTTACAGGGCATTTCTTGCCTTATTCAATTGCAATATACAGAAAAATATTTGTGAATATGAAAGGATTATGATAAAAATAAGCAGACAATGTTTTTAATTTATTCAATCAGACATGCTTAAAATAGTAATTACTGTACTTTAATCAACACAAGAAATTGTCAATCTTTATATAAATATATTTGATTTTAAAAGTGCATGATTAAAGAATGTCAGATAAAACATTTGAATAATAATGCTAAAAATTCATAAGAATAAAATATTTTTCAAACTGGTGAAAATTTGTGTATCTCATGTTTTTTATTTTCCTTTTTTATTATGGTTCTTTTTTTAGATAAAAAATATTTATTTCAACAAATCAAAATGATTTTCTTTAAATATTTCTCCAAGTTTCTTGATAAAAGTATTCAGTTCTATTTAAATTTGATATTAAAATCTTTAATTACTGTTTAATCTTAGTTAGTTTCTGCTTCAGATCATCATTAGAAATTTTCATGCAGTGAGACGTTGAATCAGAGTTAATACTCTGTTATAATTACTTCTGTTTTCACACCATTTTTGTTCATAATGAGCCAACACATTCATTTTGAAAGGTAGAGCGATTAAGATAAAAGGGAGATAACTTCCAAGGGAGACAATTTCTGTTAAACCCAATATTGCTCTCATCATACATAATTATATAAAATTAGTAATTTTGAATAATTCTTTTTTTGAGTGCCGTGTCCGTTCAGGACGTAAACGTTCAGGCCCCTCTACATCATCCTGTCCCTTATAGCTCTTAATAAATTTTGTCTTTTTTTTATTTCTCCCAAAACCTGTTATACCATCCATTTACTCAAATTTGATCAAGTATGGATGTATGCTTTCCTCTGTGCCTCTTTCCCTCAATCTGTCCTGTGAGTATCAGATTTTCCAAGTCCTCCTTCCTCATTACATGTCCCAGAAACCTTAACTGTCTCTTTCTGATGTTAAGTATGTTTCCTTTTTGTTTCCATTCTCTCCAAAACCTCACATGTTTGGCTCATGGCATACTCAGCATAAAAAAAAAACTTTTTTTTTTTTCAGATATTTAATCAAATTTAATGGATTTTGTATATAAAATGTGAATTTTAGTGAAATTTGTAATATTTAAAATTATAGAAAAAATAAAAATATTCCGGTTTTAGCTTCTTTCCAAGGAATTAGTTGAAATATATCTTATACACTTCCAACATTTTAAACTTCCAACATTTTGTCAGATTTTACACTTCCAACATTATTCATTATTTTAAACTACTGTTCCATACTGGCGGGCATGGGATTCTAAAATAATAATAATCATCTTTTTTTAAATATTAGTAAAGATTGAATAAATGCTCAAATAAAAGTAAAAATTGAATAAATAGTCAAATAAATTTTACAACCATGGAATAAACACTTTAAATAGAAACTGTGACAGAAAAAGGAATTCAAATCTTAAATATCAATAAAGTAAGCTTCAGATATAACCTATCAAAAACTTAATAATTCTTATAAATTTGACACAGATGTTGTACTGCTTATTATATTTAATATCCTATATGTGAATTTATGTAAAAAAAGGACAATGTTCCTTCTCATCACCTAAGACCAAATAAAGTGTTCAGTTGGGACTTTTCTTGATAATCTTTGATTTTGAGCCTATTTATAGCAACACTGTATATGTTTCAGAATAATGAAAACTTGAACATTACCCTTTCAATTGGTTTATTTTCCACCAATCAGAAGTGCAGAAATTGAAACACATGATAATTTGAAAAGTTACCTTCATGAGCCTACCAACCTAAAAAGATCATCAGTTGGTTAAAATTACTGTTCATCTCCACCTTGCATTGCCTAACCACACCTTGCTTCATTTTCCCAAGAGTGCATAGTCAGGTCAAGATGGGGTTAAGTAAATCAATTAACATTTTCAGCCAAGAATGAAAAGAGCTTTAGATTCCAAAATATCATGTGACTAACCAAAAACTCTATACCAGAAGTAAAAACTGACAATTAGTTTTTTTGAAAATAGCTACAAACAGATGAAGACCAAGCTTTCCTCAGAGACATGTTGGTTCTACCATATTTTTTTCATTTGGTACTGATCATTCAACAACAGATGCTTTTTATTTTGCTACTACAATTGATTTCTTAACACTTGACAGCCCAGAACATTAACAAAAACAAATTAATTTTTTGCTATATTGGCAAAACATAACCTTTATATCTGATAAAAACAGATTATCAAAAGGACAGTTATTCTCTTAACACTACTATTATCACAAAGGCCATTAACTCCCATGGCTATATTTATTGTTTTAAAAAGTGATGATTAGAATTTTAATAAAACCCAAACATATGAAAGAGAAACTTATACATTTTCTTTGTTCTTGAGAATTTACAGCAAAAATAGGAAACACTATTTATTTATTAGATCGTTTATTTACAATAATTTTATATTTACAACATAATAAAAATATGCAAACAAACAAATACAATGCAATGTTTATCATTTTCTAATTTATAAAGAAATAAATATAAAAACAATTTTTTTATTCATAAATTTATAAACATTTACTAAACCATAAAAATATGCGAAGCAACTATAAGGAAATCCTTATTATTTACCTTTTTATGAAGTTTGAATCAATTGGCAATTTGCTGATGTTTTGCCAACCATTGCTAAGAACACAATTCTCCAGCTTCACTAGTTGTTTTAGTCAAGGTGTTTAGTGTTCATTCTTCATTTAAGATTTCTTCATCAGTCAGCAATTGGCTGACAATAAACAATTTTTAGAAAAAGTAGCATATTTTATTCGAATTTGTTTTTTAAAAATAAGGGTAGTAACAAGGATAATCTATAATTGTTAGAGTTTCTGGCTTTCTTAGCATGTAAGTGAATGTAATGGATCTGACTGAAATTTGAACTTAGTACTTCAGTTCCTCAATCTCAGCCACTATCCAAAATTTCTACTATCTATAGTTCTATAGTTTATGAATATTTTGATAAAATTATGAATAAAAAATATATAAATATTTTGATAAAATTATGAATAAAAAATATATAAATATTTTGATAAAATTATGAATAAAAAATATATAAATATTTTGATAAAATTATGAATAAAAAATATATAAATATTTTGATAAAATTATGAATAAAAAATATATAAATATTTTGATAAAATTATGAATAAAAAATATATAAATATTTTGATAAAATTATGAATAAAAAATATATAAATATTTTGATAAAATTATGAATAAAAAATATATAAATATTTTGATAAAATTATGAATAAAAAATATATAAATATTTTGATAAAATTATGAATAAAAAATATATAAATATTTTGATAAAATTATGAATAAAAAATATATAAATATTTTGATAAAATTATGAATAAAAAATATATATTTTGATAAAATTATGAATAAAAAATAAATATTTTCATAAAATTATGAATAAAAAATAAATATTTTGATAAAATTATGAATAAAAAATATATATTTTGATAAAATTATGAATAAAAAATAAATATTTTGATAAAATTATGAATAAAAAATAAATATTTTGATAAAATTATGAATAAAAAATAAATATTTTGATAAAATTATGAATAAAAAATAAATATTTTGATAAAATTATGAATAAAAAATAAATATTTTGATAAAATTATGAATAAAAAATATAAATATTTTGACAAAATTGTGAATAAAAAATATATAAATATTTTGATAAAATTATGAATAAGATGTATATAAATATTTTGAGAAAATTATGAATAAAATATATATATATTTTTATAAAATTGTGAATAAAAAATATATAAATAATTTGATAAAATTATGAATAAAAAAATATATAAATATTTTGATAAAATTATGAATAAAATAAATAATAAATATCATATTGTACTTGGTTCCAATATTTTTATAATGTTGTAAATAAACTTTGCCAAGTGAGTCTCAGTCGTATACAATAATAGCAGTGTCAATAGAAAGTGCTTTTCATTTTTGAAAGCACAAATTTAACCCTTACCACTGTAAGTGTTTATCAAGGACATTTTTTTTAATTCTATCATCTACTTCAAGTTCCTACTTTCACATGAATATTTTTCTTTATCTGAATTAATTTTAATTAGAGGGTGAAAAGAATATTTTGAGCAAGACTTTATACACTTTTTCTGTTCACATAAATTTGTTACAATGGTCAAAAACAAGTTAGCCTTGTGCTGAACTGGAGTGGCCAAAGAAAAGATTGATCTACTTTATAGGTTGAGGTTTTGGAAACAAAATGTAAATGCTATGTATTGGAAAGTGGACAAAGAATTCAGTTGTTAGTGGGTCAGGGAAATGGACGTGACACAGCAGGAACATCTTTTTCCACATGGTGATACATCTTGGGGCGAGAGAGAGAGAGAGAGAGAGAGAAGAAGGAAATATCTGTCTTTTTTTAGATTTAAGCAGCGCTATCTAACAGGCATTTGATGAAGCCAAGTGGGGTAATAATTTCTGGTTTCTTCATTACTAGCATCATGGGAAAATGTATTTTTTTTCTTTTATTATCCATTATTATTATTTTATTGATTGATTTTTTTTTATATTATTATTATTATTATTATTATCAGCATCATCATCATTATTATTATTATTATTATTTCATTTTCAGTTTTTCTATATGGAAAAATCATTATGTCAAACAATAACTATTATTTTTAACGACTATAAAAAGATTATCAACTGAAATCTCAAATGCCCAGTTACAAACAAGACTTTACAGTAGCAGGTTGTTGAAGAGAATGAATTGATAACCCTCAGTATACAAAGAACTGATACACCTCTATTAAATAGACTGTTCCAATAATAATAATATCATCTATCATGTTGGTCGTAAGGGATTTGCTTTCCAGTTTCAGGTGAACTTTTAAATATCTACTTGTATTTTTCTTGTTAAAAATAAACCCGTATACATTGTAAGTTACCATTCTAGTTAGTATTTCAATTAAACATTACAAAACAGGTAAAACTCACCTTTTTTTCTGTCTAAAACTTATGTGAATTTTTCTCTTATTTAACAATGATTTTCATTTTTTTAGATCAAACAAAATAGTCACATTTATAGTTATGGACATATTCACTAAGAAACATTTGTTTTCTATAAATACTTTTGATAACTAAGATGTTATACAGGGTGAGGCAGAAAGGTTGCCCTGATTTCAAAAGTTAATAAAAAACAAACACATGATCATAAGAGAAAAACTTTGCCCTCCACTCCAGAGGATGGTGGGGTATTACCTGAAGCGGAAAATAAATGGCATTTAATATACTTCATAGAAATACAATTTTTTTTTCTTTTATCATATGTTTGTTTTTTAAAATCGAGGCAACCTTTCTGCCCTACACTATATTTAAATAGTACAATCATAATCTATGCACACACAATACCAAACAAACCTTTTCTGTATAATGTAAATAAAATTTCTATCTTCCATTTTTACATTTTGATGACATTCCTATTAATAATTAATTTACTCAGAATTCATAACTACAACAACTAATTTTCTCACCTTAATAATTTGCGTTTCTATTACTAGCTAAGAATAAGTGTCTATTATATAGGTACCTCCACTTTTTGCTAAAAAGAGCATATCATGGTGTAGGAAGGCCCAAAACTTGATAAAAACTAAGTTTTATCAAAATATTTATGTTATTATTAAGAGGAAAGACCAAAGTATTTTTTTTTTATTATTTTATTAAAATTTTAAATCCTTTCTAGCAAATTCAAAATTTTGGTTAAAAATCTATTTTTTGTGTTAGTGGTGGGCCAAAGATTACTATGGGAATTTTAGCACCTTTTTTCCAAGAAAAAAGAAATGCTTGCAAAAATAAAATAATTGTCGGATCTTAATAAATATTATAAATACCATATTATGGTATTTATAATATTTACTTATATGCTATAAATAAAATCATCCAAAGAAATGATGATAATACTTCAAGTTTAAAATATAATGAAATTTGAGAAATAAATACACATTCAAAATATATTTGCTCATGAAATTTTAACCATTTTATTTTTGCTTTTTTCATTTAACATTTATTTTATATTTTTTGTCTGCAGCAATGTCAAAAAATCAAAGAGGCCTTTGAAAATCTCGAAAAGTCTAATGAATTAACATAAAATTTATATCATTAAAAAGAATTCTGGAAATATCTGCTATAAAAATTATTTTCGCACATTAAATAGAAATGGATTTTTTTTCATCATATTTGAAATTTAGAAAATCAAATTACAAGCTTCTATACTGCAATACCCACTCAAAGAAAATATATGGTGTTCCGAAAGTCTTGTCACCCCTAGATAATATAATTTTCTATTGCAATGCTCTGTGGTGTATTATCAAGGAGAGAGTTTCACGTGAACGGTACAAGCAGTTGATGGACACTATTTGGAAAGCCTTTGCACAGCTTTGTAAATATCACACAGGACATCATTTTGTGCCACAAAAATGATGGTCTTCATAGAAACCTTCCCAGTGTGTGAAAGCATCAATGAAAATGAATCCGGTACATGTGTTTTGTATCACTGTATTACCTGTTAGTGTTTTTGTTCTCATTAGTTTTAGGTGACAATTCTTTCGGACCACCCTTGGCTATGTACTTTTATAAGGGACATAATTCATGCAGATATATTAACACAAACAATCAATACCAAGAGTTATGCCCCTTGTATAAAGTGCTGACAGCTTATTTATTTTGAATTTAAAAACTACATTTGCAAAAGATGAACGATTGTAAATGTAATTTAATGAAAAGTAAAATTATTGAAGTACGCTTTATTTTAGCTCACTAAATACTAAGTTTTAATCATTTGTTCTTATTTCTGTATACATAGAAGCTTTCTAAACATTTTTTTTTCTTTTTAAAATTTCTTTCTTCTATATACCATGTCCCTTCATGATATAGACAAAAGTTAAAGGGAAATAACTGAGACATCCGGAAGAGGCATGGCACATGGAACTAGAACAATCTACCCTAGTGTACGAAATAACGGGTTCGGTTCGGAATTCCAAACATCTGAAGAAGACCGGAGCGTACAATGGGCAAAACGTTATGAGTATGGTAATGAAGATGAGGATAACAGTTCGAATAATGTAAATAATCTTGATTATGGGATTAGTTTCTCTTCGAGTTATATGTATTATCCATTTATGCGGTAAGAATTGCATATTATGAGGATATGTAGGATATATAACAGTTATCTTTGCTCATAAATTTGGTATGGCAATGTGAGAAACTGAAGTAATATTTAGTCACCCCCTCCCCTCACGACGGTTACATATGGCACAAGGCCGGGTTTGACGTGGGATTTCCGAGCCCGTAGACTCGGCCAAAAATATTCCCTCTTTGAACCCGCATAAACGGGTTCAGGGGCAGTCAACGACCCCGAATGAGACTCGGCCCTTCGACGGAGCCTCGTCCGGGTTCCTCTCCGCCCGAAAGCAGAGAGTTAGACTGTTACTTAGAGAGGCAGCAACACCCCAAGTGTCATATGTAAAAATTCACCTTCATTCAACCGGAAATAACTGTACACTTCACCTTGGCATCAAGAGGTCCTACTGGAAACTGCTGCGGTAAATTTGCTTTTTAAACACCGCAAAAAAAATCTATTAAAAACTTCCTAAATCGTTATATTTCCGTGTAAATGTACGTGCTGAACTCGAAAGTAACAACCAAATTTTGATAAATCCCACCGTTTTGTAGCTATCGACAATAAAAATTTCGGACTCAGTCGCATTCATTCGTCCGCCATTACAGGCCTTGTTTAACTACATTCACTGCGGTACACTTTGCGCGCGGAATCTTAATTAACAGCCTTTACTGCTTTCACTGATCTTACTCGTGTAAATTACTGCGCACTGTCAGAATTGACAAGTGGTAAATAAAGCTTTCTTTTTTAATTAAAAAACAAATTGAATAATAAAATAAAGTTTTTCTTTTAAATTAAAAATAAAATAAATAATAATTAATGCGCAAACTTTGCACGAACTTTGAAAAGATCATGATAACTAACCCTAACCGTTAGGATTAGGGGTTAAGATTAGTAACCCTTTCCCCAACCCTAGGTTAGGGTTGGGTTAGGGTTAGGGTTTATTATTTTATTTATTTTTTTTTTTTTTTAATTTAAAAAGAAAGCTTTGCTATAAAAAAAAAAAAGAAAAACAGTTGAAAAAATAACAACACCTGTCATTGCACATTATTTACATTATTCGGACTATTGTCCTCATCTTTGTTGCCATATTTATCACAACGTTTCGGCCGTTGTACGCTCCGGCCTTCTACAGGTGGTTAGAATGTCGAACTGAACCCTTTATTTCGCTCACTGGGGTAGACTGTTCTAGTTCCACGTGCCATGTTTGAAGAAAAGGGTTTTAAAATACACGTCTACTTGTCATTGCTTTCCGACAGTGCACAGTAATTTACACGAGTAAGATCAGTAAAAGCAGTAAATAGGCCGTTAATTACGCTTCCGCGAGTAAAGTGTTCCGCAGTGAATATAGTTGAACAAGGCACGTAATGGCGGACGAATGAACATGACTGAGTCCGAATTTTTATTGTCGTTAACTTCAAAACAGTAGGATTTATCAAAATTTGGGCGTTATTTGCGTGTTCAGTATATAGATTTACACGTAAATATAACGATTTAGGAAAGTTATAATAGATTTTCTTTGCGGGGCTTAAAAAGCAAATTTACCACTGCTGCATGGTCAGATCCGATTCACAAAATAGCAATACAGTAGTCTTGATATTATGTACCTGCTGATGGGATAGCCTCCTTCGGAGTTACACTAAGGTTCAGGGTCCCTGACTATCAAACAGTTAACACCAGACTAGAGAAGCATCTACCTCCTACACTCTTGGTGAAGAATTAACCAATTCAGGATTGGGAATAAATTACAGACATCTCTCCCAAAGTAAAACCATAAAGTAACTGCAACTCACTCTCTCTTTGAGCCAGAAACACCATGTGGGGTCACATACAAACTGAGACAAGTTACTTCAACTATAAGAAATAAATGACCCATGAGGAGAGGGTTAAAAAGGATATTCAGTGATGAACTGACATAATCGAATTAAATGTCAATAAGGAACATTTATTCTAAGGGAAGTTTGTCAATATGTAATGAGCTCATTCTAAGTAGATTATCAAAGAAGTCAGATGTATCAGAAAATTGACCAGGAAGGTGACAACATAGCCACCAGATAGATTCACACCTCACAGGATGTTTGTGCTAGCTCCCAACATATAAACAGATAATCGACCTAGCTGCACTTAGGATATGTACACATGGGAAAACCAGATATGTAAGTTACATAAGTATCCCTCCGAATAATATAATATAAAGAGTCACTCATATCCTTTCTAAGAGAAGATCCATGTTCAAAGAAATCCCCTGTCATGCTGATAGTAATTGACAAAATCCAGTGGGTAATAAACAATAATTTTATGTATAAAGTATTATATATATATATATATATATATATATATATATATATATATACACACACACATTGTATTGACTAAATTACTTATTCATTAGCATGAATAATTTTTACATTTTTATATGGGCCAGTTCTAACCATTGTAGGAATATTGTCATTATTATTATAAATAAATAAAAATAAAATATAAAATAATAATAATAATGAAAATTATAAATAAAATAAAAACAACAACGTTGTATAAAATAAATTTAAAATTTTAAAATAATGAAAATACTCCCAGCATGCAACAAAAATTTTTCCTGTCGGAAATACGGACATCCCTTCAAAAGACATTAAATTCAATCTCTTCACCACGAACCTTGGTACAGGCAACATGTGTCCGATTTCTGTGATATGGCATGTCATACTATGCCCTTTCGTAGAAGTAAAATTCTGTAGACTTAGTTTTTTTTTCTCTTCACAGTAAATTCTGTTATATTTACTGAACGCATTTGATTCGTTCAGCAAATACCGAGTGTAACAGCAAAATTGTCCAAATCGTGTAACCGCATGAGATAATTAACCATCCCACAAAATGTTTAATATCTAAAAAAAGACACTAAACTAATTGAGTTTCTCATTCCAGGTTTTCAGCTAAGACGTTTAGACATCTTGACACCATTTGTCGTAAGAATCACTAAAAAAAAAAAAAAAAACCCTTTCAGTTATTCAGCTAAAAATAGAACAGGCTAAAATCGTTTTTTGTCAGTTACACTAGATCTTCTCAACTGAGCAATGGTGAGAGGGACAAGATAATTCAGGCCTCCAATAATGGTACCAACAATAATGGTACCAACATTCATACTCTGGCTTTCATCTTCAAAGTCCATACAAGAATCATCAAGAGAACGGTGATTAAGTTTGAAAAAGGAAACGGTAGATAGGAAAACTGGATCCAGAGGTCACAACAGGAAGAGGGATCATCATTTCAAATGAGAGTTAAAGAGATCAATTAGAAAAGATGCAATTCAATCCATAAGACGTTTGGCACATGAGAGTGGAGTTTCAGCTAGGACAGTCCAAAGGCCAGTGAAAAAAAATTGAAAACGAAGTCATACGGGAAACGTGTGAGGCAACTTGTTACTCCGGGACAGAAAGTTAGAAGGTTAGAGAGGGCGAAGATCATTTTGAATAAGTTGGAAAATGTTCATGGAATAATATATATATATATAAATAAATTTGAACTTTATTTCAATACTTCACCAGCTTCCGATCCTTAGAGTAATCCTTGCGAGTAATCATACATTCTTATTGTTCAAAGTAGTTTCCAATAGTGTTATAAAAACCTCGGAGAATTCCAGTAAAATATCTTTAATCATTTCTAAGATATGACGGTTCAAATCTTAATCTAACATTTACATAGTAAAAACTTGGCATCATATGGGCAATGGATAAATATATTCAAAATTGATGGATGTACGAATAATTTCGTCATTGATTGTAAGTATAAACATGACAAACAAGAGAGTTGCACAAAAATTTCCTTTTCTGCGTATTATACAAAAACTAAGGGGGGATAGCAATCAAATGTATAAGAAAAAAAGATTACACTTTTTGAAAATAAAAACAATCTTTGAGAAAGCAAAAAATTAGGCAAGACAGAAAATACGAAAAGTGGACTCACCTAATTTGTAAGACGGAATAGAAATGTCTCAGCATGTTGATTTCAATCTAATCAGGAATGACTGCAAAACACTTGACCCTCCATTTTCAAAGGCAGAAGCACACAAATGCATGCTGGGATTGTTTGTTTTTTTGTTTTTTTTTTACTCAGCCGCTAAAATAAGTCGGTTTGCAACTCTGCCTTGTCTAGAAAACAGAACCATACGTTCACTTGTTCGGACTTGCGTTTGTGCGTCGACGCCAATTCTTAATTTGTGAGCTTTTTGCCTTCATACTGTCCCTTGCATATATTGCTTGCTTGCTTGATATTATTTTATTTTTGTCCTGTTTCTTTTTCTTTTTATAACAAACTTTGTTAATTTTATTTGTTGGGTAATTCCGTTCTATACTTTGCATTTGAACATGGCTCCTCAATACACACAGCACAAAGGATCTTCTTTGTGGTTTTTACTGATTAATGTTACGGGGACTTATGTTTTTTTTTTCTTTACAGAAAAGTTAAATTGGAGTTTTTAGAAATTCTTTTCTAACGCAATGAATTTCTTTCTTGTGACTTGAATCTGCCGGTTGATATTTTGCTATCAGATCGTTTTTCTTTCTCCGTGGTGATTTATAACTCCCTTCTGTTTTGACACTTCCCTCTGCATTGAAGTGTTAGTGCTTTCCGAACGCCGGCCTGCCTCCTGTTATGAGAAAAGTAGACTACCAGAGACCTTAATTCTAAGTTTTATATGACATGAGACATGTCTCTGATTGGTCAGTAAATACAATAACCATAATAATACCATTTCCACAAATTGAAAAATGAATCCGTAAGGATTCACAGGGAAATATTTTAGCGGTTCTTTAACCGCTAATTCTAAAAATAGATTTTCACAGAACTAACATTTTTTACAAACCGTCTGGCTTTCTAAACGATATACATTTCATAAAAGAGCAGGTGGAAAACAACTAGACGTTTAAAACATTTATTTATTACACCTTTAACTAAAGACTAACTATATTTTATATTGCTAAAATATAAAATGTTTAAATGGCGTAGTCGACTGATATTGAAAAATTAGCCAATTCACCTGGTTATATCTGGAACAGTAAACTAAACAGTTATAATTCAGTGCCATGACAAAATCCGACCACATCCTCAGATCACACACTGTTTATACAGGGAAGCTACATTAAGTAGGTGGGAAAATGATTGGAAGCGAGATGCCAGGTCAGCACCAATAACATTGCAAATTCTTCTTTCGATTTTATCAATGATCAAAATACAACTACATCCTCAGATCACACACTGTTTATACAGGGAAGCTACATTAAGTAGGTGGGAAAATGATTGGAAGCGAGATGCCAGGTCAGCACCAATAACATTGCAAATTCTTCTTTCGATTTTATCAATGATCAAAATACAACTACATCCTCAGATCACACACTGTTTATACAGGGAAGCTACATTAAGTAGGTGGGAAAATGACTGAAAGCGAGATGCCAGGTCAGCACCAATAACATTGCAAATTCTTCTTTCGATTTTATCAATGATCAAAATACAACTACATCCTCAGATCACACACTGTTTATACAGGGAAGCTACATTAAGTAGGTGGGAAAATGACTGAAAGCGAGATGCCAGGTCAGCACCAATAACATTGCAAATTCTTCTTTCGATTTTATCAATAATCAAAATACAACTACATCCTCAGATCACACACTGTTTATACAGGGAAGCTACATTAAGTAGGTGGGAAAATGACTGAAAGCGAGATGCCAGGTCAGCACCAATAACATTGCAAATTCTTCTTTCGATTTTATCAATAATCAAAATACAACTACATCCTCAGATCACACACTGTTTATACAGGGAAGCTACATTGAGTAGGTGGGAAAATGATTGAAAGCGAGATGCCAGGTCAGCACCAATAACATTGCAAATTCTTTCGATTTTAACAATAATCTGAATCCATCCACATCCTCAGACCACACACTGTTCATACAGGGAAGCTACATTAAGGCGGTGACCATTCAATACACCCAATCCTAAACTTGTAACATTTCATCATCACTTTAGGGACCCTACACCAACACCTGAAGAATGGTCATACCCTCAAAGGAACTCCTTGCCTTGTATCTCTACTGAGGCTAAAGTTCACTCCCGATCACAAATGGAATGCATGTATTGGTACCATCACAAAAAGATGCTGTAAGAATGGTCGGTTCTTTATTTTCGCTCTAGAATGTACCTAATTCCTGCAGACATGCTCTAACCTTATAAGAATCAGGTCAGACCAAGAAGGCTGTGTTTACATTGGCAAACCCTCCGCTCTTTCCCTCCGTGTTCCTTTGATAAAAATTAAGTTCCAATCAAACAGCTTCTTCCGCAGAACAGTTACTTTATGGAACAAAATCCCAAGAGAATGTTTCCCTGGCATCTACAATTCGAGCCTCCCGTGGAGGCACAGTGGAGTAATGGATAGCGGCTCGGATTGAGGAATCGGAGAGTCGAGTTCGAATTCCAGTTAGACCCATTACATTCACTTACGTGCTAATACCTTTGGGAAAGGTATGAATCCTCTTCTCCTCCCTCACAGCTATGGGTAAATAGCAGGAGAGACCGGGTTCTTTAGCCTTGGATGGCAACTTGTCTACCGCAGAAAGAAATGGCAACCTACTGCGGGAAAAAATCTACCTTGTCAGTCACGTATCGAAAGATACATGATCGCCTAAGCGTGTATCACGCATGACACATAACTGACTGATCCTTGGGAAAGTTATGAATCCTCTTCTCCCCACTCGCAGCTATGGGTAAATAGCAGGACAGACCGGGTTCTATAGCCTTGGATGGCAACTGGTCTACCGCAGAAAGAAATGGCAACCTACTGCAGGAAAAAATCTTCCTCGTCAGTCATGTATCGAAAGATACATGATCGCTTAAGCGTGTATCACGCATGACACATAACTGAGGATAGCAGTACAGAAGGCTAATTCATTTGCAGTATCCTGGTTTAATGGACATTTGTGAAGAAATAGTCTACACAGTGGTTCCTTGGACTAATCTAAAGTCGAAAAAATATCCACGAAATTCTTGCCAAGAAAGGCCAGATTCTTTAGTGAAAAACTTCTGAGAATTCTCCAGAAAGCCATCGCAGATGATACTTGTTCCGGTATACTAATCTCTCGAATATAACAATCGGATTTTGTAGGCACAATTCTTCCTGGTTCAATGTTGTGCTAATATTCATTGTTACGGTTCGGGTTAACATAATCTTTAATGCAATTTATCCAGCTCCTTCCGAAATAGGTCTATGATTGGGAAGTTACCCCACTCCTAGCTAACGCTCAGTTCAATCTAACCTCTATCACTTCCGTCCGCATTCCATGTAAAGCAAATTGTTCGGCATATTTGACGAAAGACGATTTAATATTATTCTCGGTTGCTGTTAACCATACATTTTCCTGTAGTCGATCCCAATAATTCTTTCTAGATGAGATTTTGAACTCTTACTTTTCCAACTAGAAAATGTTTTGCTTCCAATAACAAGCTGTTCTAACTATGCTACCTCTCTACACTCGGCTTATCACCATTTTATGGTTCGAATGCTAAAACCGGTGGAGTGCTAAGCATTCTAAAATGTCCACCAATCATTCTAAAATTCAACTGACGTTGTCAGTAGATTAACATTTAATCGGTTATATAAGCTTTTCCTGGTTTAGATGAGCTGTCCGATATCGATTAACTACAAAATGGGATAAGATTAATAAAGCCGTGTTTGCTCATATAATCTTTCCACACTTTATTACCCTTTCGTTTTGTGATGATGATCAAACTTAATAGCCGTAGATATCCTACATACTTTGAATCAAAGTTACCCGTGAGATATAGTTATAGTTCTATTTATGCTAATTACCTATTAGCTAAACCACCTTCCTGAATATTTTTAGTTTCGTGCCCTGCGTGAATCTACCGCTTCTCCTACATTCCCCACTTCTCACGAGTTTCAATTATTTCTCGTTTAGGGGACCTTGATCTTGTTCTTTTATTCACAGTGTCCCAGTGTTTCGTACTCCAAGTCTTCTGAAGAACATTGATTGTCCATTGATTCCTCTGCCCCTGCTTTCTTGTTCTTGTTTTTTTTTTTTTTTAACCAAGAGATAGTGTAGGCAACTTTTAGTTCCCCTGGGACCTAAGAAGCCGCCCAGCGGGGAAAGAAGACATGTCTTACCACTACGGGATTCTGAAGAAGAGGGAGAAGGTTTGTGTCTTTGCCTTTTATATTGCTTTATACAACGCCACCTAGTGCGTGTTAAGTTAAATTTTCGGCAGGCAATCTCTTGCGACTACAGCTGCACAAAGGGACTCGATATGATGAAAAAAAAATACAAACTACTTTACCCTAATCCTTCAAGTTCCTAATATTCATATTAGCAACTCTGAGTTCCATTGCTATTGGTGAATGACACAGATAAGTATTTTGTAACTAACTAATAAACAAACCGGAAAATAGTCAAAAAGCCCCAAAATAGTAACAACAGGAAACGATGGAAAATATACTGCTTAACCCCAAACACTCTCAAACAACGACTATAACAAGAATGATTCCATATTAGCGAATAAACCACAAAAATTATGAGTTCAATAGTCCGGACAATTCAGGACGACTATGCGTAATACAGATAAATAGAGGAAGATTAATTTAAAAGAAATTTAATTGTAGTATTAGGTTTGTGCAAAAATAATGTCGTTTTCTCACATAGTAACATATGTGAGAAAACGACATTATTTTTGCACCAACCTAATATATCATTCATTATGTGAGTTTCAAGACAATCTAAATAAGCGAGACTATTCATTCGAATAACTGAAACTAAACAGCTGCTTATCTCTCCACGCCGACGAAGAAGAGACTTAAAGCAATCGAAATGTGGTTCTACAGAAGGATGCTGAGGGTTAGGGTTAGACCGAACATGTGAGCAACGACGGAGAAAATAGAAACAAAAAATGTCGCTTATACTTACCATCAGGAAGAAATGGTTGAAAATTTCTAGGGTACATAACGAGGAAAGAGTGCTTGGAAAATTTAATTCTCACAGAACAAATTGAAAGTAAGAGGATAAAGGAAAGGAAATCAAAACATAACCTACCCAATGTGCTTGGGTAAATGGATGGCGAAACCATGTTTAGAAGAGATAACCAAAAAAAAAAAAGGAAATTTAATAAGAGCTACAAAGGACAAGAAATTGTGAGGAACCATGAAAGCCAACGTCCTAAAGGGACATGGCAAGAAGAAGAAGAAGAAGAATGAATGAATGAATCTTAAACATTTTTTCTTCTTTAAATTTCCATATTCTTGTGCAACCTTTGTGCACTTCGATGTCGATGTAGTGTAATGGTCAACAAGCTTGTCTCGCTACGTCAATTATGACTGAATAGCGAGTTCGGTCCTTACCAGGAGTTCCATACTTTCGCCTTTGTGGCTCATCTAAGTTATTATGACACCATGACTAGTGTCAAATGTTGAATGTCGATCTAATTTTTATTTCTAAAGAAAGAAAAATATTTTTCATTTTAAAACAACGTGATACCATGAATTTTCTGGTTTGGGTCACTTATGGAGTTTAGTGTGAGAGGTTAAATTGTAGGCTTGGGTGGGATTGGTCTTTCGGTACAGTTTTAGGTTTGTTTAACTTGAGTGTTGATTTCATTTGATAAAGAAATTGTTCGTTGAAATGAGTGACACAAAATAAAATCTTCAAAGCTTAGGTTTGTTTTGATCAGAGATATGACATACTTTCAGATGAAGGTGACGGATGACCCCTGTGATAATCAGGTCAAATGAGGGTGAGATTCCGGAACATATAAAACATTCCACTGAAGGTGGATATGAGCGATGCAAGGCCATAATTTTTATTGGCCCGCCTATGTGAGAAGGGCTGGGATAGAGCTTCTCGTCTCCCCTCCGATACTTACGATACAGAACCATTATTTTGATTGGACCAACAATCATATTGGGTGCTTAGAAGCTTTCCTTCCTCATCTTCGAGGCGTATGACACAAGACCATTGGTCAAGCATTATTATTGGCTAGCCAATCAGAGCACTGCAACTAGAGTTTGCATTGCGATAAAGTTAGTTGCCAGAAGTAAGATCGAACTGGTCTCGACTCTAGTACACCAACACTCTCCCTGACCGATGACCGTGGTGCCTCAATCAGCTAAAGACCTGTTCTCTAAAGCGCTTTTTGAACTCCCTCGATCAGCTGTCTTCATTTAAATATTTGAATGAATTTGGGCTGTTTAGCCATAACTGCAACTGCCACTCAACTTCTTCCGCTCAGCTCAAGAATTCCTTATACGTGGAAACTTTTTCAAATCTCTTTTCTTTCTGTATTCATGATCTTAATCAATGATTGTACCATGAATAAAAGTTGTTATTTCTACACTTGTTAATGAGTGTCGTTGAAGTTAATTTTTCCGGCGACGCCGGTGACTAGTCTTTCACAAGCATAGCCAGGACAGAGTTGGAGTCAATCCTGTTCTTCGACAGTTCTTTACCGATATTCCTACGGATACTGAAACACAAGGTGGTGTCGCAGGATTGATGCAGAGCGGGCTCGACGAAGACGGACCAACAGACACGTACTAAAAGTAACAGTGACATTCAGCGAAGCCCTCAGCAACAGGACCACACTATGTTTAGTAATAAATTGCTATAATTGGGTCACTTCTACTATAATGTAATGGTTAGCAAGCTTGTTTCGCTAGATTAATTACAAGTGAGTTCGATCCTCACTGGGTGCTACATACTTTCGGTATTTTGATCAATGTAAGTTACGTTTACTAAATCGCAATTACTTAGCTACCTTTCACATTTTTACTCTTAACTGATGAAATTTCGTAAAAGTGCCCTGATAGCCAAATATCAAAACAATTATATTTAAAAAATAATAAGAGTAGATTGTCTATCGCCCGATTAACATCCTCCCCTGTCTTTTGAACATGTGTAAATACTTATCCCCCGTTACCTATTTTCAAGAAGAAAAATAAAAAAAAATTTAAATATCTGGGAAGTGTTTTAACAGATGACGGAAAGGGCAGCACCGAAATCCGAAGACGAAATGGGATATAGAAAGATGCCTTCTAGAACTTAAGAAAAGTATCAAGAAACAGGAAAAATTCGTTAGAAACAAAGAATATCAGTCGTCCTATACAGGGTGCGATGGATAAATTGTAGTCTAAATTACGGGGTGGGGGATGAAAATAACAGTAACAGCTTGTGTCTTGGTAGCTATACTACCTTGCTCGATTAAAAATATATCGACAACACCTTAAAAATGCAATAAGACTCTTCTTCTACGTTGGATAAATTCTCGTCTAAATTATACAAAAATGAAAATAATACTGACATCTCATTTTAACAGATATTTTTTTTACCAAAAATTACACAAAAATATCTTGAAATACTGAAGATTAAATTTATAAAATCACAATTGGCTTCAACCATGGTCTCTAGACGAGTTCGGAATCTCCTGTACCTCTTCTGGACGGTGTCCTTGTTTAAGTTGGTGAATGCTACCATAATCTTTGCCTTCAGTTCATCTTTGGTATTACAAAGAGTTTTGTTGTTCTCTCGCTCAACTACGCCTCACATATAATAATTAAGGGGTTTGCAGTCAGGGGAGTATTAGGTGTCCAGATGTAAGTGGTGATTGAAATTGTCTGACAGCCATGACTTAGTTTTTCTGTTGCTAGACACAGTGAAAGCATAAGGGACGATTGGCGACAGTTCCTTTGAATTCGCCGGTATCCAAAGCGGAATCCTAAAGCGAGATCGTATGCTGTTCTTTGGGTTGCCGAGTTTATTTATATTTTCTTTTAGATGCTCCAATCTAAGGATTCTTGAACAACAAAACAGAACGGTTCATTTGGTCCATTATTCTTTCTATTTGTCAAGTGGTATGTCTGTGCGCAAAGGACTCAGTGAAATTGATTTTGAAATATACAAAATCATGGTTGAGGTGCTAGTGTTATCTCTTGTGTGGTTAAGTGTGCGTAGCCTTCAACGTCAGAATAGACGTGAGATTTAGTATCGAATAAAACGCGTTAAAAGCAAGAGTGATATTTAGTATTTATAAAAGTGCAATCAAAATAGGCATGAAATTTAGTTAGGTAGTCCCTGGCTAGCCTGCCTCATATGCCCCCTCCTTGTAATAACGATGGGAATAAATTTGAATGTACTTATTTTTACAGCATAAAATATTCAACGAACACAAGTCCAGCGATTGGTTTGGTTTGTTTTGTTTTACGGCATATCAACTTCAGTGGGTTGTTTAATGCCGACAAGATTTTTATTGCTGGTAATATTTTTTTCAAAAAATTTATTGTTGGTAATATTTTTCAAAACATGTATTACTGTTTTTTGGGGTTTTTTAATAAAATGTATTGCTGGTAATATTTTTCTTTTCAAAAATATATTGCTGGTAATATTTTTTCAAAAAATGTATTACTGGTAATATTTTTTCAAAAAATGTATTACTGGTAATATTTTTTCAAAAAATGTATTACTGGTAATATTTTTTCAAAAAATGTATTACTGGTAATATTTTTTCAAAAAATGTATTACTGGTAATATTTTTCTTTCCAAAAATGTATTGCTGGTAATATTTTTCTTTCCAAAAATGTATTGCTGGTAATATTTTTCAAAAAATGTATTACTGGTAATATTTTTTCAAAAAATGTATTACTGGTAATATTTTTTCAAAAATGTATTGCTGGTAATATTTTTTCAAAAAATGTATTGCTGGTAATATTTTTTCAAAAATGTATTGCTGGTAATATTTTTCTTTTCAAAAATGTATTGCTGGTAATATTTTTTCAAAAATGTATTGCTGGTAATATTTTTCTTTTCAAAAATGTATTGCTGGTAATATTTTTTCAAAAAATGTATTACTGGTAATATTTTTTCAAAAAATGTATTGCTGGTAATATTTTTTTCCAAAAATGCATTGCTGGGATTTTTTTCAAAAATGTATTGCTGGAAAATATTTTTTTTCAAATATGTATTGCTGGTAATAATGTATTGATGGAAATAATTTTTTTCCTTCAAATATTCATTGCTGGTAATAATTTTTTACAAAATTGTATTGCTGGTATTAAAACCTATTTTTACACTTTCATAGGGCTTTAATCCCAGTTTGAGAGTTAACTATTTATAGCTATATTTATAACTAGAGCTGGGATCTTAACAGGTGCTACCACCCCGGGTCAGGGTAGATCTAGAATCACCAGCAATTAAGAGGTGGTTCCATGCTCCTCAAAACTTCCTGATCAGAGGCTTTGCTGTTGCATGTAGTTTATCGTCTTACCCAGGACGCCTCAGTTGTGGGTGGGGTCTTACCCCTCTGCAGATGTGCAGCTGGTGTATTCTGAAGCCCTAGCCGACAGGACGTTTCAGCGATTGAAACTATTTCACTTTCCATCATAAACGTTTGTAAATTATGAATCATAAAAACGAAATTTGTTCCTTTTTATTTATGACTTTTCAGTCTGGGAACCAGACACTATTACTTCAAACTGTAATTCATATATATTTGTAACGGGTCTCAATTTGAGTTGTGCTAATGTAAGTTACCACGTGTTATATATATTAGTAGTTGATAGAGGATTCATTTTCTCTTTTTTAGACTGAAAGTGAAATAAACAAAGCGTACAACAAAAAATGTAACCTTGAGACATGTGTTGAATTTAATGACAAGAATCCGTATTTTTCTTTTCGTAATGTTAATTACGATTTTGGTGGTGTGTGTTAAATCTTCTCAGGGTTGTCTTTTTGGTTTTGTGTGTTAAATATTCTCACGGTTCTCTTTTTGTTTATTTAAAAGTCTAGGCTTACTTGTTGATAATTGTTCCGAGAATTTCGTGGTCAAGAGAAGTTTTTGAAACCGTCAACTTTGGATTTTCATAGAGCGAAGAAGATACGTCTGCGTACTTTACTACTGCTACTGCCTTTGCTTGTGGTTGAAGGGTCGTTTTTATAATGAAGCTTCAGATCTTTATTTCTAGAATAATGAAATATCATCATCTTCATGAATCATCACTGGTGGAATGTTTTTAGAATGATGAAAATTATTTAGAACTTTAGTTCTAAATGATGAAATATCATCATCATCATCATTATGAATCATAACAAATTCATTGGCATAAATCAATTTCACTTGCGTCCTCCTGACTTAAAATCTTACTCAAGATATTTTCGGCAACGGACATGTGTTTAGTATCATTAAAACAGAAGTTAATAAAAATAGGATTTAGCATTTAAAAAAATGTAATTCTAGACTTGAACAGTGGAAAATAAGAGAAACTCTATAAATACAAGTGACATATGAATATTAGAAAGGTTAGAGAATTCAAGACACATTGAAATTCTCATATGTCCCGTGTTACTTTAGGACGTGGGCGATCATGGCTCGATACAACTTCCTATTTTTTGTAACTCTTACAAAGCCCTTACTTTTGCTATTTCTCCTCACTCCTGTTTTGCCAACCATTTACACAAGCTTCTTCTTCTTCTTCTTCTTGGTATGTCTATTTAGGAAATGAGCGATCATGGCTCTCCATTATTTCCTGTCTTTTGTTGCTCTTAGTAAGTGTTGTCATTTTGCTGTCTCTCCTTATCCCTGTTTTGCCAATCATTTACACAATTCGGGTGTATCCACAGTGATGTCATCGAATCGGCGGGTGTATCCGTCCCCGGATGGGTGGAACCCTTGAGGTGCCCTGAGGTACCGGTAACGACCCCACTCCGTTATAAACGTGGTTGCATCTCGCGCCGCTGGAGGAAGCGGTAAACTATGGTACCCATTCCATGCGTCTAGAACTGTCTTTTTCGTTCGAGCAGGTACAACGGATACTTGGTTGAACGGGGACGGAGTGTGATGGGTTTCTCTCATTGTCGCCGCATTTAATTTCTGTAGATCTACTGTTCTCCTGGGTAACCCATCCTTTTTTGGTGCGACCACCATCCTCGAACACCAAAGGGTAGGAGTGCCTGCCGGTACTGGTTCTATAATGCCCAATGCGACGTCTCGGTCGAGGTCTTCTTTTACCCTCTTCTTCCAAGGATGAGGGACAGGTATGGGGGGTACTGCTTTGCGTCTCGGGTGAACGTTATATCCAGTGGCCTGCCAGTCATCACCTGTAATGGTTGATGGGGACAGGTATTGAATGCGCTAGATTTAAAGTGTTCCCATAACCATCGTTCCAAACAGTCTCTGTTGCGTTCAACAGGTGTAAATGGAATCCTAGAGGGTTTGTCCGGGATATTTGCTCTCCAGGGGCACCCACACGGCGCCTTCTCGCCATCCGTAGTCAAACTGTTGGCTTTCGATATTTGACTAGGAAAATTATTGGGAATCAGTTCTAAGTCTTTCAACGCCGACTCAGATAGGTAAAACCCTGATGTGTTCTCTGACACATAAACAACCTGTCTGGTTTCTTTAGGGCCAACCCTGATCCGCATAAAGACTATACCTTTAATCCTTAGTTGGTCGTCTGTGATCCCACGTATCCTATGACTGGTTGGTATGAGAATGTTGTTGGTGCATCCCAATACTTTTAGAATTTCCGGACCCCACTTGAACACGTCTGGGAACCGGTGTCTGCGACAGCGAGAATACGGTGTGTCCGGTGATAAGCCCTATCATTCAGGATTCGTCCAAATTTGGCGTGCGACTCAGGTATTAATGGGACTTCAATTTCCAGGGACGGTGGTGGTTCTGGAGGGCTCCTCTGGAATTCGCCCTTACTCCATTTGAGGTGTGGTATGCCTGGTAAGCCCTGTTTTTTTTTAGTTTTTTTTATGCTCAGCACTCTTGACTGGTTTTCTCTGAAACTACTTGCTGATTCCTTGGCGGGCTCCATTTTTGGTTTTCGACACACCTCTTTGAGGTGGCCCACCACCCCACAGTTTTGGCATCGGAGTGTTTTCGCCGGACAGTTCTTCCGTCCTTTCAACCCATTGGGGTGTGACGTCTTCCCGCATCCATCGCATGGCCTTCCCCGTGGGGTTCTGGGCGTGCCTACACCCTGAGGCCGCTCCTGCTTAGATCTCAATGCGCCGAATGTTGAATGTAGATCCAGGCTGCTTCGTAAGTGAGGTGTCGACGTATCGGTAGTTTCCAGACTCGTCAACCGATGAAACTTCTGTTCTACCGTTGTAAGAGTATTAGCTTCAGCTAATATTTTACTTTGATATTCTTTGTTTGCAAGCCCGGCGATGATTTGACCGGCCACCATGTTTTCTGAGTAATTAACAACGTACTGGCAATTTATGTTTGGGCATTGGACAGTGAATCTACAAAACCTCGCCTGGGACCGTAATCTGGCCAAAAAATGAGTAAGACTTTCCCCCTCATTTTGTTTTACGTTGTGAAATCTATGCCTATGCACTTCTTTGTGCAGGCCTTTCACAGCAACGAACCGTATGTGTCCCAGGAGTTGCTCTTCCGTGGCTGTGTTGAGGGCTCCGGGTCCGACGAGGTTGAATAAAAGTCTATTCACTTCCTTTGAACAAGCCGACCTCAGTTCGTTCCGGATATCGGCTAGACTTGTTAGGCCACACATGTGCTTATATCGGTCCCAAGTGTCAACGAACAGTGCCCAGTCTCCTTCTGTGTAACCATGCTCAATAATGGGTCTGTCTGGTTTTTTAGTGAGACACCGGTTTGGTCTGTCCTCCCTGTGAGAGCGAAGTTCGTTGTTCTCTCTCTGTAGTTCAATCAATTGTTGAAACAGTTGCAAATACTGTTCACTACCGTCTTGTTGTCCTGAAGCCATTTCCATTAATTTTCAAATTAATCGCACGTATTTGAAATCCTAGTAAGGAAATCCTGTTCACAGCGCTATGTACAGTTGACTCGATAAAAACCAAGTCAGCTCTCCCCGACTCGATATTCTAGCAGTATTTATGGTGATTTTCTAAGCCCGGCTTAGATGTGGCACAAGGCCGAAGGCATGGGGCACCCAGTGAGGATCGAACTCACTACTCAGTCGTAATTGATCTAGCAAGACAAGCTTTCTAACCATTACACCACGTCGAGGTGCCCTTCTAGCAGTATTTATACTGGCCCGAGGACTACCGGTGTTCTTTAATTGGCGTTCCCGTGTCAACGGTCTTCCTGTATCTCTACAGTCCTGACCTGGCATCTCGGCTTCAATCACCTTTCCAACGTCGTAACGTATCTTCCTTGAGCCTTTTCTATAAATACTTTCACTGTAATTGGTCTAATGAACTTTCCTCTGTTGTACCTAGACTTTATGAATTTAAGCACAGTACTAGATTGGCAGTTAGGTCTCATCATTTTACAGCTGAAGTGGCTAGATGTATTCGTAAGTTCTATGTTAATAGTTTCTTTCGTTGGGCTTCTCGCTTGTGGAACTTTCTTATCTCTTACATCCCAGTCAATTTGGACGTTCAAAAGTTTAAATGCAATGTCAATCCTTACCTACTGTCTTCGTAATTTCTTTCTTCTATTGTTATTTCTTCTCAACAGTGTTGTTTTCATATTCTCTAATAGTCAATAACCTCTTGCATCTTAGAGGTTTTTTCGCCTTGCTTGCGGTGGAATGATTAAAAAGAAACAAGTTTCCGTATTTATTTATTTTAGTTACTCCATTAACTTCGTTTTTTTGTCCTATTTCTGTTCCTCTTCTTGTAAGCACAACTTATAAACAATATCTATAATTTTTTCACAAAACATAGACATGTCATTGAATTAAAACCGCTGGGTATTAAAAATAGACATTCTTTGGTTGTCTATACTAGAATTTTTCGAATTTACGGACATATCACATTGAAACCTCGGTCCCTGTACGGTCATCGAAATTAAGCAACGTCGAGCCTAGTCAATAGCTAGATGGATGACAGCTTGGGAATATTAGGCGCTTTAAACTTATGTGTGTAAGTGGTTAAACAGCTCAGAATTGGAAATCGTTGCTCAGAGTTCCAATTCTAATCGGGTTCGTTTTTATTCACTTATACGCGAATACCCTTCGGAAAAGTATGAGGCTGCCTCTTCTCACCCCAGCTACGGGTTAAATAGTAGGACATGTATCAGTAAATCATTATTATCTCCCAAAAATTCTCACAATCTAAAAATATTTTCTGGCTTTAAATAAGCTGCAGAAGGTTGATAAGTCGTTAAAAACAAATCAGTCAATCTAGAGTGTTCCCGCCCTTTATACTTGCTTGATCGGCGTAGCCATTGTGGGTCATTTTAGTGTTTTTCTTTATATTCCTATTGATCTAGACATGTTTACAGCCTATGGATGTGCGGGTGGCGTAATGGATAGCGATTCTGAGTTGGAATTTCAGTCAGGTTAATTGCATTCATTTTCGTCCAGATACCTTTGGGAAAAGTATGAATCCATTTCTTCCTCCATCGTACCGCCAACTGAGTTAAATAGTAGTATTTGTATATGGAAAAATGATTGTTATTCATTTTAATACAATATTATAGTTCATCTGAGCACTTTTCATAGGAATGGCGATAGAGCAACGCGAGACTTGCGACGTTTCGCCTGTGAGGTAAGAAGTTGTAGGGTGGGAAATAACTCATGAGTAGACGCTTTTGCATTCTAACGAGACTGAAAAAAATATGTTTCGGCTTTAAATAATCCAGAAAATGTTTGATAAGCTGTAAAAAAAAAAAAAAAAAAAAAAAAAGAAAATTGCATAGTTTGCGAAAAAAAAAAAAAAAAAAAAAAAATTATTTTTTCCAACCGTTGTCAAATCGTTTGTCTAATCTCACCTCTGCACATATATTAGGTTGGTGCAAAAATAATGACGTAATAATGTCGTTTTTTGACGTTAAAAAATACGACAAAAAAACGATATTATTACGTCATTATTTTTGCACCAACCTAATAGATTTCAGCTCGGGTTGCATTATGTTTAATTGTATTGATAGATATGGAAGCATGCTGATGTTGATGTTGTTGCCGTTGTACAAAGTATGGCGTTATTTGTTGTATGGTTTGCTCTGGGTGTTCAACAGAAACTGCAAACAGAAGTTACTTCATGAAATTTATCGTAATCTTAGTATGGCTCAGTGGCTGCTTTACATTAAATAACTCGCTACTTGAGCATGTACAGATGCACATATTTTCATTGTCATCCTTATCTTCTCAGGCTTTTTTTTTATCATTGCACTAAAGAATATTGTAAATACAAAGAGAGAAATAATACAAATGGGGTATATTTTCGAATAAATTTTAAGGGTCGGGATATTACGATTGAAATACTAATGTGGGAGATAAAAGTGGAATAGTGGGTGATAAGAAGTGGAGATAGGACAGATAACGATTGAGTCTTGAAATTAAGTGTTCAGAGAATCACCTACGCTACAGCCTGTTCCACGGTGATCTTTTTTTTAAGTAATTTTCCCCAAGCAAGACGGGAGTACCACTAGCACGCAAGGGGTTGCAGGGGGTAGAGAACAATAGTAAAGAGTTTTGTTTGGGGAGAGGATAAAGAGAAGGATGGGGAACAAGATCAAGGTATCAGAAGATGTCGATTGACATTACACTTGAATATTTGTAGATTATAGTCATCAGGGAAGCAAGTAAGAGGGAAAGAATTCCACAGACAGGAAGTGCATGAGAAGAGGCTGTTTGAACAGAAAAGACGTTTACATTTAACCGTTTCGACAGTGAAAGGATGGGACCGATATGCCAACGTAGTAGCTCGCTTGAATTCATGCAGTCTGGGAACCAGAGAAAGCAAATCGTCGGAACAGTTGCTGTGAAAATACTTATAGAAGAGACAGAGAGAAGCCCCAGAATGTCTGTGAGAAATTGATTGTAGACTAAATGCCAGATCAGGACCTATCACATTGCATATACGTCTCAGGATTTTGTCGAGGACCTCGAGATTACAGCGGGACCACCAAGCAATATATGACAGTAATATTCCATGCAAGGACGGATGGTTGATTTATAGAGTTGAAGGATGGACTCAAACGAGTAAAAATTTCTTGAGAAAAGGGTTTTTCTGATTTGGAACTTTCTACTTTTATTGGTCAAGAAAAAGTTTAAGAAGTTGCTGGCAATTCTAACACAATCGATCTGTACTGAATATAGTTGAATAATCATTCTCAGGAATTTGAGCTTGATCAATCTTTAAATATTGTGCCTGCAAAATAGCGAAGTGTCAAAAGGACGATTTTTCCCTTGACACCGCTATTATTCCAACACCCCCATTCTTAGGCAATGTTTATTTTTTTTCATGCAATGATTAGAATTTAAAAAAAACTTAAATATTTGAAAGTGAATTTATACATTTTCTTTGTTCTGGATAATTTACAACCAAAATTATAAACACTATTTAGTAGATCGTTTAATTACACTATTATATTGTCAATTGAAATAGTTGGCAAAATATTGGCTAATTGCCAGTCAATTCAAACTTTATAAAATGGTAAATAATAAAAAAAATTTCTACATAGTTGCTTCTCGTATTTTAATAATTTAGTAGATGTTTATAAATAAAATATTTTTCATATTTATTTATTTCTAAATTGGTAAATGATAAATATTGAATTACATTCGTATTAATACAATCGTATTAGTTTTTAGAATGTTGAAATATAAAATTACTCATGTAAAGAAACAATCTAATAAATAAATAATGTTTAATATTTTTGTTGTAAGAACAAAAAGAAATATATAAAATTAATTTTCATTATATGTTTAACTTTAAAATGATGTTCATTCTGTGCAAAGGCCATTCGAGACATAGGGTTACAGGGTAAAAGGCACACTTTATGCGGATATGTGTGGAAGATAACGGTTAACTCTAGACTTGAACAGGTTAAGATTGTAGTGATAGGGAAAGCATCCTCTTGGGAGTCAATTTCCCAAAGCAGCAGTTTGTGGGAAGAAGTCACCTACATCTCTACAATTTGTGTGACATGGCGGGTCTTAGACATGAAGGTTAGAACTGGTGGAACTAAGGAATGTTGTTCATCTGAACACTTTTCATGGAAATAGCAATAGAGTAGCAAGAGTCTTACGATGTTTCATCTGTAGAAAGGGGTTGTAGGGTGGAAAATAATTCACCACCCACAAGAACATGGAGACACTTCTGGATTCTATCTAGACTGGAAAGTGAAGACTGGGTAGCTCTTGCCCATATATGGCAACAATACTCCATTTTAGGACTGATCTGGCTCCTGTAAAGCACTGGTCCATGAGAAGAAGTTACCTACATCTCTACAATTTATGTGACATAGTGGGTCTTAGCCATGAAGGTTAGAACTAGTGGAACTAAGGAATGTAGTTCATCTGAACACTTTTCATGGAAATAGC
>OZ010616.1:57225930-57310930 GCA_963932145.1 Acanthosepion lycidas | reverse complement strand
GTCTGCTTATCACACACTCGACCAAACACTGAATAAATCTCAAAAATTCGAGGAACAGGTTTCACACTAAATAAGCTGCATAAATTGAATAGAAACATTGAAATAAATTAAGTTCATATTTGTGTGTGTAATTTTTTGATCTATGATTTTATTTCATAACATTTAAATGTATGCCCTTTAAAAATTTTGTTAAATGTGCCGTGATATTTTCATTTGCTCTTAGGTGTGGCGTTGCTTCAAAAGGTTGAGAAACACCGATTTAGCATAACAATAAGAGTAAAAACTAAGTTACTAATATTGTGGAAGGTAAAACTTTTGGTCCTGTAAAAATATCGAAAAGAAAGGAAATGAAGAAAGCTAATAAAAAGTAAACAAACATTTTTTTTATAGTCCAGAAATTGATGAAATGATTTGAAATTTTAATTCTAGTCCAGTTTCTTATTATGAAGAGTGTTTTTGCATAACATGAAATAGATTAAGCAGAAAAAGAATTTTTACTACTTCGACTCGGACTGTTATATCCGGCTACTACTCAGACTCTCATGCGGACTGACTCGGACTGACTACTTGATACGATGTCCTTTTATTCATACCAGGCGAGCAGATATGCGCAGGAATATTTAACATAAAAATGTTCGAACCTATTATTTACACTATGTACATTCGGGCTGTTGTTCTCATCATAGTTGCTGTTATAATGTTCCGGCCGTTTTACACCCCGGCCTTCCTCAGGTGTATATTGATCTGGGTAACCTACAAGGAATTTTGAACTGAATATTTTATTTAATGTTCGTGTTAGACTACTCATTTCTAGTGACATCTCGTCTCGTCTTTGTTTTTAGTAAAGCCCAGTTATTGCCTGTCCCGTTTCCACCGAGACCAAGTACACACTTCCCGCCCCGGAGATTGAACTTACAATTACTATTTCACCAAATTCACGAACCAACTAAATTTATGATCCCGAGATTTACCTTGAGCCGCCTCCCAATCCCCACTGAGCCAGGTTATCACACGTGGGGACCCGTGTCGTTTCCACTCGAGCCGCTGGTCTAAGCTGATCGTAGCTTGTCTAAGCTAATCGTAGCTTGTCTAAGCTGATCGTAGCTTGTCTAAGCTAGTCATAGCCGGTCATACCACCGCTACGTAAAAGATGTTACTCAACAGTAGGGGAAACTCAACGTAAGAAAGAATACTTCTGTCACGGAACTGCTACTACATCCGTAGCATCCATCCCGGCGGATAAAAAAAGACTCCTCCTCCTCTGCCAATCCTTCCGGATGAATCCGGAAGAAAAGCCCCCTCCCCACTAAGTTATTGTCCGTAGTGAACTTGATGTCTTAAAACTAATCCACCAGCCGATTAGTATTGCTACTGTTGCTGCTGTCTGAAAATGGTCGAGCGTAACGGCCGAAACGTCGTGAATATGGCAACAACAGTAGGAATGACGTAAATAGTGTAAGTAACTGTAGAAATAATATCTTACACGGCCTTAGAGATAACAGTTTTAATCAAACATACATGATTTGAAATCCCTAACATTTTTAGATCGTACAAATGTTGGTTACAATCTGGGCGAGAAGTTAAACAGTATCCGCGTCCTGGGTGGGACGACGGACTGCGTCCGGCAGCGGGGCCTCTGATCGGGAGGTTTTGAGGAGCGTAGAACCGCCTCTTGGTTGCTGGTGTTCGCAGATCCACCCTGATCCGGGGTGGTGGCACCTGTTGGGGTGCCAGCTGTGGGCAAATGGTTAACCAGCAATACTTTTTTTTTAAAATTACCAGCAATACAATTTTGAAAGAAAACTGTTGCCAGAAACAGATTTTTGACAAAACAAAATATTACCAGCAATAAAAAATGTTGTCGGCATTAAATAACCCACTGAGGTTGATATGCCGTTAAACAAAATAAACCAAACCAATTTAAACCAAAGAATACATACGAATCTATCCTAAAATACATACGAATCTATCCTAAAAATGCTGTCGACATCAAATAACCCATTGAGGTTGATATGCCGTTAAAAAAAATAAACCAAACCAAACTAAACCATAATCTGTTCGATTCATTACTCCTCCGTTTCTTTTTTACCTCGAAATTTACATTTCTTTGCCTTTAAACGGTACATTGCCAGAAAGTCGTCAATATTCTCAGAATCTTCCTGAATGTATTTCTGTAAGCAAAAACGAGTGATTCTGTTTTATTCGTGGCTCTAATTGTTATAGGAACCTTTCACATGCCACGGCCAGATTCCTTTTTTCGGCCTCGTTCTCGAAATTTCACGAATTAAAACGTCGAACGCCTTCACCCTGTAGAAGACCGTGTAGGTTTGAGCGTTGTTGAATTAGAAACATGTGCTGTTTATTCCTGCTAGAAGAACCAACAACAAGAACATGACGGACTCAAGTTGAGTCCGACCGAAGATGTAAAGAAAACAAAGACCGATATATATATGTCAACAAATATATGTATTAAACAACAAATTTACAAGTGACAAAGACAACATTTGTGTTTTTGCGTGGACGTAAAGAGTTTGTATTTTGGTAAATCTTCGTACGTATATTTGTGTTTCATGTCGTTTTCCCACAAGTGGGCAAAAACGCTGATCTCCGTGAGAGATTACATTTTTAAATGTGCCCGCTGAAATGCAAAGTAGAAAAGAGAGCGAGGCAAGAAGTCGCCCAGTATTTATAGTGTAGGGAGAGCGACCCCTAGTGAACAATTGGGGAATTAAGGAGGAGCAAACTCCGACAACCCGACAGTAACAATGTGTTGCCAAACAGTTTTTTTCCCCGGTATATTCTGTACAGAGAAATACAGCTTGCAGCGTTGCTTGAAAAAAATGGAACGATTCAATTACATTCTCGGTTGTCGTCCATGACATGACCAATTTGATCGCTAGTCTGAACATTTTGATCTTTTATGCATTTCTTCTTTTGGTTAATACTCTTTTTTATGACAGATTGGTTTGACCCAAATAATAGAATGACAAATAACGATAAGATTGTATTCGCAATTTGTCAGTGAGGACCTCTTTCTGTGAATGATTTTTTTTTTTCGTAAATGACGGTCATTGTTCGCTGAAATGAAAAAAGAAGATGATTTACCTCACCTCCACTCGAGGTGGGAGGTGGCATGAGGCCTGAAGGAAAAAAGAGAGCGAGGCGAGAAGTCGCCCAGTATTTATAGTATAGGGAGAATGACCCCTAGTGACAATATGGGAATTAAGGAGGAGCTAACTCCGACAATTGGATTCTACAGCCTTGTATGGCAACCGGTTTAGGAAAAGGAAGACTGAATTGAAACCAGCCTGGAGTGGGTTGAGCTCCGTCAGGTTATCTTGGACAAGTAAAAACAGTTCTATTACGGCTACAATGCGCGTGTTGTCCCTACGACCCGGACGAGTTACGGGACTCGTGATCGTGATTCATTTTATGAATAGCTTCAGTTTAGTTTAGTTGATATTTGTTGGAAAGTATTTTTTTGTCTAGCTGTCATTTTTTATTATTCTTACCTACTCATGTATAGCGGTTGTTTACATACACCACGCCCACAAAATACTCTATAGTCATTGGATAGAAAATAAGTACTATTTTCTATAGGACAATTTATGCATCGCATGAGCCACATCAAATTTTCTGATATTTATTTTGCCAAACCTGGTTTAGAAAAAAAAAATCAGTGATTGGTTGATTTTTGACCAATAATATAACACTCCTTTCAATATTTTTCCCGCTCTCGTTCCTGGAGCCTATTCGGAAAGTATAAATAACACGAAAATCAAAGAAAAGAACAGTAGTAGAACAGTAAATCTCCAGGGGTTCAACCACGTACGTGACTTCTCATTCTTCTACTCACACACACAGACACAAAATTATAATTGCACTACGCTGTGAACTGTCTGTCCAAAAAAGCCAAGTAACCAACTCAGAATTCTATCATTCTTTTGTACAACTTTCTCATACTTAAACTCAGTTATATATTGCTGAACTCTGAACATTTTAAACAAGAAAGTTCTTTTAACATATATTTAACATTTCACATCAGTACAAGGGGAACTACTTTCTCTTTATTAACTTTGTTTCACCAAACACAATTGTTGTTCTCGCTTGTTTTTCAATACATGTTATTGTTGATTACTGAATAATCTCTTGTTATTCCTTCTTTGTGTTTCTTTGTAAAATTTAAATGTGATGTTCTAATCAAAAACGCAACCTTCACCAAATCCTTAACAATTTTATACCAAATCTCATTAGCACACCACACATGTATAACGTACAAATATGTTTCATTTGTTTTTATTATAAGAATCAGAATTAAACTCCATATCATATGTATTTCAGGTACTGCCCTTAAACTAAAAGCAGTAACATCCAAAGTTTACACATGTAAATGACAGGTGTAAATGTCAATTTCAGTAAAGCGATATTTTATATTTTTCTTTTTATATAAAGTAACAAAGGAGAGAAAAATACACTAGTATCCATGTAAAAGAAAGAAAACACTAAAATCACTAAGAAGAAACATATTATTAACCCCCAATCCTCGGGAGAAGGTCCCGGTGGGTGTCGTTGGTTCTGGAATTAGAATGCACCGAAAAGTTGGAACGGATCATCAATCTATATTACTTTGCTCTTTCAAAATATTTTTAAAAAATATCTTAATATAAGCAAAGAGTATATTGAAGTTGCGGAGAACGCCTAACCGATTGCTCTCCCAACTAACTACGAGGATACTGGGCAGGGAAGGGAAAGAGACAAGAGTTTAACAAAAATAATACTGCCTGGAAAACCATAGCAACTTTAGGAATAAAAGTGCCCACAGGACCGACTTCACGAGACACCGTGTCTTAGTGACTGCTGGTTTTTCCCATTGTTTTTATTAGCAGAAGGCATCTTGCAAAGACCCGGATCTTGACCAGTTGCACAGAAGGCCGTATCTGGACATGCAGTCCCGCTGCTAGCGGTAAAAACCCGGATGTAAATTGTGCTGACAAACATGTCTACACGCGATCCGGGAACTAGCCTCTGTCTGTACCTACGCGCGTTTGCCACATTTTGTTTTGATGACATTTTTAGTGTAACCCGGATATAAGAGAGTTGTTGGGACCGGAGAAGAAGTCTCTTATATCCGGGTTTTGTCTAATATACATTAATTTTTTAACACAGGCTCTAATTTGGGACCAGATAAAATCTGTCTTATATTCGGGTTTCTCTTATATCCGGGTTTTGTCTAATATACATTAACACAGGCTCTAATTTAGGACCAGATAAAATCTCTTATATCCGGGTTTCTCTTATATCCGGGTTACACTGTATTTGCATTTATCACTTGTATGACAAATCTTCGAACGACTCAAAGTACGGGCTGGTTTCTTCTGAACAGAACTTACATGTTAGTTACTTTCACAGTATTTGAAACAAACAGATATCATACTTCAACAAAAGTACGTTTGCTTTTTAACGGTTTATGTGGTTTTCCGAGGACAACACACTGCCTATTTACATTTTTTTAGTCATTCCAAAAACACTACTGCCATTTTCCTCTCGTTAACTCAGAAACGCTTGCGGCTTTTTATGCTTTAGGTGTTTCTTTCCCTTAAAAGTAGAATCCACTTTGAAAAGGAAATTGAAGCACTCAAAATCCTTAAAGACGGAAATACAACATCTCGCTACTTCTAATAGTTGAATTCGAGTAAGAAACTATTTTCTCCTGCAGGTCCACAATATTCTTGTACTATGAAATTGATCCCTCCGTAGGTGCCGAAAAAGTAAACTCTGACAGGTCATTCTATATTAGTTGCTAATATTCTTTCAGTTTTAAATTTTAATTCTTGCTAATATTACAAAAAAAAAAAAAAAGTCTTCCAGTTGGCTTCATATAATGTCCGCCAGGTGGCATGGTAATAAGCACTAATGGAGAAAGAACAAAAAAATCCCTCTTTCTCACTTTTGCTTTCTTACCCAAAGGATGTAGTAGCGACAACATGGGACTCGTTCTCGCTAAAGGAGATATTTCTTTTTCTCGGGTAAACCAACTTCGTAATTTCAACCAAACTAATACAACGCACACGCTCCCCCCCCACACACACATACAAGCACACCACATCTAAACATGGAATTTTTTCTCGGTCATGTCTCTCTCTCTCTATATATATATCTCTTTATTTTATAAACTATGTTGTTCTGTATGTAAAATTAATTAAACAAATCTCCACACGTTGAATTCATTTATTTAAGTTTTCAACCTCGTCTATTAGACACTCCTCCACCCTGGTTTAAACCATGCTGATTCTTATATCTGTGTTTGATATGGGTGGCCATGTTACATCCGGGCATATTTTAATTATTCATGCTCTGCCACTTGAACAACACATTCATTTCCTTGTTTCAAATCAAGCCGAAATTTCTTACCACTATGATTGGTAATTCGTTGGATGATAAACACACAGTGACCTAATTGAAGAACATATCTTCTGGAATTATTCCATTTTTCAAAAAAGGAAGTGCCTAAAATATTTTTATTTATCATTCAGATATAGTGACAGTCAGTGGCGTAGTATGGGCAGGGCCAGAGAGGCGATTTGCCGGGGGCTAAGATTTTAGGGACGCAAAACAAATTAAGTTGAGAAAATACAAAACTAGAATTTATAACAGCTCATGTCTTGGGATAAGGTGCCTGGTTTAAATTGCCCCAAGTGCTCAAAATCCACTGTACGTCACCGGTGACAGCCAGAAAGATTGAATAAAGATTGAATGTGTTTAATTTTTTAGGGATGTAATATCGCATAAAGTACATTCAATGTAGCCATTTTATTTTGTATCTGTACATGACTAAGTTAGTATAACTTGTTACACTTTAAGAAAAAAATAACAAACTCACAATTGCAGGAAAGAAAAACATTGCAGCGTTGGTTCAAGCCGTGGTGGGTGCTATATTAAGGTAGAAATATCTTGACAACGAAAAAATAAAACGAAAGATTAATGGGGTTAATCTTCAGTTGGTTTATACAATTCTTGGTACAACAAAAATTAACTCTTTCTGCATCAATCTCTATAGTGACACTGTACCTCGCCTAATAATTTGGGTTCAAAGTTCTTCATAATCAAGAAATCTGGTGGCAGCTGACGTGGATTTCAGAGGCACACGATACGGGATTTTTAGCCCAAGTCTTCGAGCTCTCAAAGATATCTGCTTATATGCACTTCGGCCCAAAACTGGCGGGAGCCTGAAGAGTTCTTAGGATTCGTTTATTCTTCAATTTCCACATTAATTCTAATAAGGAATCTTTGCTTCCTATTTCTGCTTTCTTAAGCAACTTTCCAAATTTGTAGAATTATCGACCTCCTCGGCAGTAGTTACAGGGATTGCTCCTCCCCCAACTCCAACCATCTTCACTTCACATCTCGTATCCACTCCACACAAGCGGCTCCAAATCCTCTCCAAAAGCAGTTTCTTCTCTCGCACTTCTCGCTTGTAGAACTTTCTTCAGGCTTCTTGCTTTCCAGTCAACTTTGATCTTCAAAAATTTAAATGTCAATCGTTATCTACTGTCTTCTTAATTTTTGTTATTTTATTGTTGTCTCTCCTTAACAGTATATTTTCTTATATTCTCTAACACTCAGTAATCTTTTGCGTCTTAGTGGTTTTATCACCTTGCTTGGCGTGAAATAATATTTTTAAAAGTCAACTTTTCGTATGATTAATAACTATTGAACTAAAGTATGATAAAAATGATAATGGTGTGTATGACCTCAACAAAAAAAAATGAATATTTCGGCGTTGTCATGTTTAGGATGTAATGATTTAAATAACTAGACAATACCAGACAAGGTGGTATGGATAACATATAGTCTAACAACGTCCGAATTGCAACCAATAATAAATAACAATAGAGAAAGCATGTGTATGCCTGTTATATATTTATCATTTGTATTTACAAACATATATACATGAATAGTCAAAAAGGAGTAAAAAGTAGTTCTTAGTTAAGTTAAAAAATTTTGGGGAAGATGATACACAGACAATCTGTAGTTTAGAAGATACTTTTACTAGTTGATCCGAAGTCAAAGCTACAGTTAAGATAAGTCTTTTATGTAGTTAACCTACATTACAAAGCTGATAATTCTTTAGGAATCGGTGACTAGTTTCTTTCGGAATGCGCTGGTGAGAAGGAAAAACGTTATGTAGCTACATCTGTTGTGTTTGAACGGTTTGGAGTTAAAAACTTTGGGTTTTTTTATAAGAATTTTACTTCTTGAAAGTAGGTTCGAGAAAAATAGGGTTTTAGTTTTCTCTGATTGGTCAAATATTTCATATCGTGATGTTAATTTCTAACCAATATAGGAGAGGGGGATTGGAAAATTTGATACTCACAGGACATATTTAAGGCAAGAGAGATAGTGGAAAACAGCGTGTGACATACCTAAAGAACTTTTGTAAACGGATGGCAGGTTTTAGGAGAGACAGCAAAAAGACAAACTTTACGAAGAACTACAAAGAATGACTTGGAACACCAAGTACACAAAAGCGAAAGCGAAACGCGAAGTTCCATTTCTTTTGAGAATCATCTGTAAAATATTTTTCACTACTTTTTTTTTAAGCCTTTCACCTCAAGCACGGTGGGAAGCCACTGGGACGCAAGGTGTTACAGAAAATTTGGAGCAAGATCAGATAGGAGTGATAGAAGAAAGGATGAGGAGAAGGATAGTGGATAGATCAAGGCAACTGGAGAGGTCGATTGACATTACATTTGAATAGCTGGAGATTATAGCTCTCAGGGAAACTGAAATAGGGAAGGGAGTTCCACAGGCGAGAGGTGCGAGACATGAAGCCGTTGGAGTAGAAGAGATGGCTACATTTAGGAGTTTCGACAGTGAAAGGGTGAGAGCGGGATGCCAGCCTCGTAGGGCGCTTGAATTCATGAAGTCTGGGAACCAGCGAATTCAGCCATAAAAGTATTTGTAAAAAAGACAGAGAGAGGCGACGGCGCGTCTGTGAGAAAGTGACTGTAGACGAGATGCCAGAGCAGGGCCAATTATATTGCATATCCGCCTCTGAAGCCTATCAAGAACCCCGAGGCAAACAGAAGGGGCTCCAGACCATATATGGCAGCAATACTCCCTGCAAGGGTGAATTGTTGATTTGTAGATCTGGAGGATCGATTCTGGCGAGAAAAATTTCCTGGTGTGGCACAGGGAGCCAATTTTCCTTGCGGTGAACGAAGGAATTGACTCAATGTATTTGTTCCATCTCAGGTCAGCCGTCAACGTGAGACTGAGCAGCCGCAGAGATTTGCTCTCGAGAAGTTGAACGTCAGACATCCTAATGGAGAAAAGCATAACAGCACACTTCGACGTGGTGTAATAGTCAACAAGCCTGTTTCGCTAGGTCAATTACGAATGGGTAGTGATTTCGAACCTCACTGTGTGCTCCATACTTTCGATTTTGTATCGCATCAAAGCTACGTTTACAAAATCAAGAAGGCAGAACCAGGACGTGGTGTAATAGTTAACAGGCCTGTTTCGCAAGATCAATAACGACTGGGTTGTGAGTTCGATCCTCACTATGCGCTCCATACTTTCGGTTTTGTGCCACATCAAAGTTACGCTTAATAAATCACTATAAAATCTCTATAAAAACGTAATAGGATACTTCGACGTGGTGTAATAGTTAACAAGCTTATCGCGCTAATTACGTACTGAGAGCTCCATGCTTTCAACCTTGTGCCACATGTAATCTACTAAATCGCTATAAAAGAATGATATTTACATATGCAGATTCATACGTTTATTTTCTTACTGCCTACAAGCACCAGTATTATAGCTACATAATAATTACACTTAATTAAAATAGTCGTATACCTTATTAGAAACTTTGATTGACATGGATTATATCTTTAAAACCGTTGTTCACTTTAGCTTCCATCATATCATCGATTATTGCGAAAAGTAAAGCATTACTGAAATATCCATTAGCGTACAAAATGGGGTAGGGCAGAGTGTGTGACGGTTCGGGCATACATATCGGGAGGGTATCCAATCAAAAAGTGAAATAAAAAATTAGGTTATATTTAATTTGAATAAAGTGTTTTCATGGTATCCAATCTGTAGTGGATGTATTAATTATAATGGGTAAATACTTGTTGAGAATAGGCTGCGTGAAAATTAACGATTTCCACTAATATTAAAATCTCTATATTCATACATAGAATAAGCTACAAAACTCAACGGAATGATTTCAAAACATAACAATTAGATTTATTAATGTTTGATGTACAAGCATGCGAACTGAAAAGGTAGGACAGAGACGTGTCCCTTTGATTTGGTAATAGTTGTACCGGAGTTCATATTAAGAAGAAGTAATATTGAACTTGTAATTTAGAAGAATAAAGTTTGGAATTGTGAGTTCTAAAATTGGTAAAAGTTCAGGAGTGATTTCAGAGGTTGGTGAGTGAGTGTATTGGAGTTGTTTCGTGTTAAATAAATTTAACTTTGCAACTTCAAAAGTATGAGTGACGTGGAGTAGTTTAGCAGTTGGTTATCCGTCACGAAGCTTACTGGTAAACTTGTGTTCGTGCATCGTATTTATTTACATTCCTGGTCACGTGTGTGGCTCGCGAACACATTAAGATTTTTGGCGGTATTTCGTGTTTAAACACGTGTGCGTAGGCGTTGTTATTACTTTGAGATATATTGGCCAATCAGAAGCAATTATTGTAAAACTTGCGTCTGGAGCCTGGATTGAGTTTAGCTTGCACAAAAATCTATAACTAACATGAAAATGTAAATTAGAAATGTTTTTAACATTTCTTGTCCAATGAGGATGTAGTGCACTCAGTAATTGGTCCTGATCCACTGGCATATAGAGGTTAAGCTCTATGAATCAAAAAGTGAAATAAAAAATTAGGTTGTATTTAATTTGAATAAAGTGTTTTCATGTTTCATCTTTTTTTACAGATTTAAAATGTCTTCCTTTCTCACATTTCTCAGTACTAGGCCCTATAGCCCACCCCCTACTTGAGACTTAGAGGCATAAAATCAAGGAGTTGGCCGAAGGCATAACCAAACATTACCAAGCATCTACACGTTACTGGAAACATCACATCGTCACAAGTGATCAATAATAATTACCAATTGGCTATGGTAAATAAAATATGACATTACTTACGGTATTATAAATATTAGTGATACGTTTTAATCAACTATGGCATATATACTGAGACTTTATTTTATCAATATAGAAATGGGTTTTAAGCATATCGGTGAATGTATAAGAAATACCTTTAACAACGAAAATAAAATTAATCATAACTAAACAGACCATATTTACTATCATTGAAGGCAACATCAATCAGCTGACAAACGTTTTACTTGTGTTATGTGTATATGTATATATATATATGTGTGTGTGTGTGTGTGTATATGTGTGTATATGTGTGAGATAGAGAGATAGAGAGAGATAGATAGAGAGAGATAGATAGAGATAGATAGAGAGAGATAGATAGAGAGAGATAGATAGAGATAGAGAGATAGAGAGATAGATAGAGAGATAGAGAGATAGATAGAGAGATAGAGAGAGATAGAGAGATAGATAGAGAGATAGAGAGAGATAGAGATAGATAGATAGAGAGAGAGATAGAGAGAGATAGATAGAGAGAGATAGATAGAGAGATAGAGAGATAGAGAGAGATAGATAGAGAGATAGAGAGAGATAGATAGAGAGATAGATAGAGAGATAGATAGAGAGATAGAGAGAGATAGATAGAGAGATAGATAGAGAGATAGAGAGAGATAGATAGAGAGATAGAGAGAGATAGATAGATAGAGAGATAGAGAGAGATAGATAGAGAGATAGAGAGAGAAGTATGGTGAAAGCAAGTCGCCCAGAATCAATTCCTGTCTTATTGCTGTTTATAGCCTTATGGCCTTGTAGTAAAAACAGAACCAGTGAATAAACTTATTCGAAAGCGTTATTGCACTTTACTCTAACTACTAGTCTACTAACGGATATAACACAGTGCTTTTTATATCTGCTACATCTTAAGGGGAGATAACTGATTATTTATTAGTACAGTCCTGTCACTATGTAGAAAGCCAAGAGAATAGGAGGAGTTTGTTTTCTTTTTTCGTTTTTTTTTTGTACTTTTTGTTTTTTTAATTCAGCCTTGCCTTCAAACCAATGTTTCATGAGACTACCGTAGCCTTGCGTGACTACATCTAGGAAGAGAATAACGTCCGACTTTTGCGACATTTATTTAGTTATTCAATTTTATATGGACATGTAAATGCTACAATATTATCCTCTGGGAAAGGTTGTTATAACCCAATGGTTCCAAAACGATGTGTGCACCACTATCCAGGAAGGGGATACCATGTGAGGCGGAATGATTGAAAGACAATCAAAGATTTAAAAACAGTTTCATTCATATGCCAAAAATAAATATGATTTCAAAATTTGAAATATTATTATGGATTACTTGTAATTGTATGCATGATTCCAAGTATAAATAGTTATGAATAATTGTTTACTGATTGATATAGTAACGAGAGTCCGTAAATTGGAGGAGAGAGTTATCAATGATAATGTCCTGACTTCGAATCCGTGATTATCTCCCTTTAACCCTCACCCCATTTTTATAATTTAAATTTACTTTTTTATTACATAAATTTAGTGAGACGCGACAAATTTTAATTCCGAAAATGAGGCCCAGAAAAAAAACTGTTTGACAACGATGGTATAACCTATAAGAAATTAGGAAATTACTGCACAGTCTTTTTAGCCAGTGTACTCACTGACCTGAACGTTCCATGGTTTTTATAGAGAGTTCTGTGATTGGTCTTTCTTTTTTGCTGTCTTTTTTGTAAATGTGTTCTCGGCTATTAATTTTATTCTATCGAGTGCTTTTTCTTTTTTTTTTTTTTTACTTTTCACGGTGAATTATCTGCGTTACCTCCTAAACAGGCCCTTATAGGCTGGTTGTCACGTATTTTATGAAGACACGTGTACAGTTGCATAAAGAATTTTACACATACGTTGGTCAGATTGTTTTCTTTGTGAGTATGCGCGCCAAGTTAGACATTTTTGCATTTAATCAGTTATTTCCGGCATTTCTACCGATATGTTTACAGTCATTTTCCCTGTAAGTCGAAGGGTTGTGCCATAAAATAGTTCTGCTGATGAACGATTCAAAAACTTCCTTTGCTGTAAAATATAAACTAAGATGGAAAGCAGATGTTACATACAATGCACAAGGGCAATTTGAGGGCTTCAAAGAAGTTTTTAGCGAACAGTGGAAATGTTTGACCATTCTGGGTGATATATAGTTGTACGAATTCTAGTGTCGCCCATTGGGTTGGTTATCAGGAAGAACCGGCTGGATTCGTATTAGCATCCTCTGTTAATTATTACAGAAAATACACTGTATTACTACCATACATTCTGGTCAGGGATAATACATAACAGGAATGTTTTAATGACCATATCGGTAGTACTATCCGAAATAGATAAATCTAATCGACAGCGAGTAAATTGATCAGCACATGTCAATTATACATGAGTTGCTATTGTACGGTGTAGGATATCTGTGATGTCGACGCGGAAATGTGGAAGTCTCTCGCCTACAATATGACCATTTTCTGTCTGATGAACATAGACGTTTGATGAAGGATGGTGAACAAATGCATAAAATGTCTTGATTTCACGAGGGACGGTTTTGGCTGTTATTCTTGGTGCCGGTTAAGCTCTAAAATTGTTGACTTTCCAGCAAATGGTGAAAGATGGTGAACAAATGCATAACATGTCTTAATTTCACGACCGACGGTTTTGACTGTTATTCTTCTTGCGGGTTAAGATATAGAATGGTCGACTTTCCAGCAAATGATGAAAGGAGGTGAACAAATGGATAAAATGTCTTAATTTCACGACCAACGGTTTGATTGTTATACTTGTAGCCGGTTAACCTCCAAAAATGTCGACGTTCCAGCAGATGAAAAAAGATGTTGAATAAATGCAGAAAATGTCTTCATTTCACGACCGACGGTTTTGACTGTTATTCTTGTTGCCGCTTAAGATATAAAATTGTCGACTTTCTAGCGGATGATGAAAGATGTTGAACAAATGCATTAAATTTCTTACTTGCACGACCGATGGTTTGACCAATATCCTTGTCGGCGGTAAAGCTCTAAAATTGTCGACTTTCCAGCAGTTTATGAAAGATGCTAAACAAATGCATAAAATGTCTTAATTTCATGACGGAGAGTTTTGACTGTTATTCTTGTTGCCGGTTAACATAACAAATTGTCGACATTCCAGCAGATGATAAAAGATGTTGAACAAATGCATAAAATTTATAATTTCACGACCGACGCATTTGACTGTTTTTCTTGTTGTCGGTTAAGATAAAATTGTCGACTTTCCAGCAGATGATGAAAGATGATGTAGAAATGCATAAAACGTCTTAATTTCACGACCGACGCATTTGACTTATTCTTGTTGCCGGTTAAGATATAAAATTGTCGACTTTCCAGCAGATGATGAAAGATGGTGAACAAATGCATAAAATTTCTTAATTTCATGACCGACGGTTTTGAACAATATTCTTTTTGCAGGTTAAGCTGTAAAATTGTCGACTTTCCAGCATATGATGAAAGATTGTGAACAAATGCATAAAGTGTGTTAATTTCGCGACCGACGGATTTGACTGTTATTCTTGTTACCGGTTAAGCTCTAAAATTGTCGACTCTCCAGCAGATGATGAAGCATGTTGAACAAATGCATAAAATGTCTTAATTTCACGACCGATGGTTTTGACAGTTATTCTTGTTGCCGGTTAAAATCTAAAATTGCGGACATTCCAGCAGATGATAAAAGATGTTGAACAAATGCATAAAATTTATAATTTCACAAACGACGGTTTTGACCAATATTCTTTTTGCCGGTTAAGCTCTAAAATTGTCGGCTTTCCAGCAGATGATGAAGGATGTTAAACAAATGCATAAAATGTCTTAATTTCACGACCGACGGATTACGCTGTTATACTTTTTGCCGGTTAAGCTCTGAAATTGTCGACCTTACAGCAGATGAAAGATGGTGAACAAATGCATAAAATGCCTTAATTTCACAACTGACGTTGTTGACTGTTATTCTTGTTGCCGGTTAAGCTCTAAAATTGTCGACTTACCAGCAGATGATGATGGATGTCGAACAAATGCATAAAATGTCTTAATTTCACGACCGACGGTTTTGACCAATATCCTTTTGCAGGTTAAGCTCTAAAATTGTCAACCTTACAGAAGATGATGAAAGATGGTGAAAAAATGCCAAAAATTCCTTAATTTCACGACCAACGGTGTTGACTGTTATTCTTGTTGCCGGTAAAGATATAAAATTGTCGACATTCCAGCAGATGATGAAAGATGTTGAACAAATGCATAAAATTTCTTAATTTCACAACCGACGATTTTGACCAATATTCTTGTTGCCGGTTATGCTCTAAAATTTTCGACTTTCCAGCAGATGATGAAAGATGTTGAACAAATGCATAAAATTTCTTAATTTCACAACCGACGATTTTGACCAATATTCTTGTTGCCGGTTAAGCTCTAAAATTGTCGACTTTCCAGCAGATGATGAAAGATGGTGTACAAATGCATAAAATGTCTTAATTTCACGACCGACGGTTCTCACGGTTTATCTTGTTGCCGGTTAAGATATAAAATTGTCGACTTTCCAGCAGATGATTAAAGATGTTGAACAAATGCATAAAATTTTTAATTTCACGATCGATGGTTTTGACCAATATTCTTGTTGCCGGTTAAGCTCTAAAATTCTCGACTTTCCAGCAGATGATAAAAGATTGTGAACAAATGCATAAAATTTCTTAATTTCACGACCGACGATTTTGTCCAATATTCTTGTTGCCGATTATGCTCTAAAATTGTCGACTTTCCAGCAGATGATGAAAGATGGTGTACAAATGCATAAAATGTCTTATTTTCACGACCGACGCATTTGACTGTTATTCTTGTTGCCGGTTAAGATATAAAATTGTCGACTTTCCAGCAGATGATTAAAGATGGTGAACAAATGCATAAAATGTCTTAATTTCACGACCGAAGGTTCTGACGGTTATTCTTGTTACCGGTTAAGATATAAAATTGTCGACTTTCCAGCAGATGATGAAAGATGTTGGACAAATGCATAAAATGTCTTAATTTCACGTCCGACGGATTTGACTGTTATTCTTTTTGCCGGTTAAGCACTGAAATTGTCGACTTTACAGGAGATGATGAAAGATGTTGAACAAATGTCTTAATTTCACGACCGACGGTTTTGACTGTTAATCTTGTTCCCGCTTCAGCTCTACAATTGTCGACTTTACAGCGGATGATGAAAGATGGTGAACAAATGCATAAAATGTCTTAATTTCACGACCGACGGTTTTGACTGTTAATCTTGTTGCCCCTTCAGCTCTACAATTGTCGACTTTCCAGCAGATGATGAAAGATGTTGAACAAATGCATAAAATTTTTAATTTCACGACCGACGGTTTTGACTGATATTCTTGTTGCCGGTTAAGATATAACATTTTCGACTTTCCAGCAGAATGTGAAAGATTTGAACAAATGCATAAATGGTCTTAATTTTACGACCGACGGTTTGGACTGTTAATCTTGTTGCGGCTTCAGCTCTACAATTGTCGACTTTACAGGGGATGGTGAAAGATTTTGAACAAATGCATAAATTGTCTTAATTTCACGACCGAAGGTTTTGAATGTTATTCTTGTTGCCGGTTAAGATATAAAATTATCGACTTTCCAGCAGATGATGAAAGATGTTGGACAAAAGCATGAAATTTCTTAATTTCACGACCGACGGTTTTGACCAATATTCTTCTTGCCGGTTAAGCTTTAAAATTGTCGACCTTACAGCAGATGATGAAAGATGGTGAAAAATGAATAAAATCCCTAAATTTCACGACCGACGGTGTTGACTGATATTCTTGTTGCCAGTTAAGATATAAAATTGTCGACTTTCCAGCAGTTGATGAAAGATGGTGAACAAATGCATAAAATGTCTTAATTTCATGACCGACGGTTTTGACTGCTAATCTAGATGCCGGTTAAGATATAAAAATGTCGACGTTACAGTAGATGATGAAGGATGTTGAACAAATGCATAAAATGTCTTAATTTCGCGACCGACGGTTTTGACTGTTATTCTTGTTGCCGGTTAAGCTCTAAAATTGTCGACCTTACAGCCGATGATTAAAAGATGGTGAAAAATGCATAAAATGCCTTAATTTTGCGACCGACGGTTTTGACTTATTCTTGTTGTCGGTTAAGATATAAAATTGTCGACTTTCCAGCAGATGATGAATGATGGTGAACAAATGCATAAAATTTCTTAACTTCTCGACCGACGGTTTGGACTAATATTCTTGTTGCCGGTTAAGCTCTAAAATTGTCGACTTTCCAGCAGATGATGAAAGATGTTGAAAAATGCATAAAATGCCTTAATTTCACGACCGACGGTGTTGACTGTTATTCTTGGCCCCGGTTAAGATATAAAATTGTCGGCTTTACAGCAGATGATGAAAGATGGTGAACAAATGCAAAAAATGTCTTAATTTCACGACCGACGATTTCGACTGTTATTCCTGTTGCCGGTTAAGATATAAAATTGTCGACTTTCCAGCAGATGATGAAAGATGTTGAAGAAATGCATAAAATTGCTTAATTTCACGACCGACGGTTTTGACCAATGTTCTTGTTGCCGGTTAAGCTCTAAAATTGTCGACTTTCCAGCAGATGATGAAGGATGTTGAACAAATGCATAAAATGTCTTAATTTCACGACCGAAGGTTTTACTGTTATTCTTGTTGCCGTTTAAGATATAAAATTGTCGGCTTTACAGCAGATGATGAAGGATGTTGAACAAATGCATAAAATGTCTTAATTTCATGACCGACGGTTTTGCCTGTTATTCTTATTGCCAGTTAAGATGTATATTTTTCGACTTTCCAGCAGATGATGAAGGATGTTGAACAAATGCATAAAATTTCTTAATTTCACGACCCACTTTTTCGACCAATATTCTTGTTGTCGGTTAAGCTCTAAAATGGTCGACTTTCCAGCCGATGATAAAAAATTATGGACATATGCATAAAATGTCTTAATTTCATGACCGAAGGTTTTGAATGTTATTCTTGTTGCCGGTTAAGCTCTAAATTTGTCGACTTTCCAGCAGATGATAAAAAATTATGGACATATGCATAAAATGTCTTAATTTCATGACCGACGGTTTTGCCTGTTATTCTTGTTGCCGGTTAAGATATAAAATGTTCGACTTTCTAGCAGATGGTGAAAGATTGTGAACAAATGCAGAAATTGTCTTAATTTCACGACCGAAGATTTTGACTGTAATTCTTGTTGCCGGTCAAGAGATAAAATTATCGACTTTCCAGCAGATGATGAATGATTGTGAACAAATGCATAAAATGTCTTAATTTCACGACCGAATGTTTTGACTGTTATTCTTGTTTCCGGTTAAGATATAAAATTATCGACTTTCCAGCAGATGAAAGATTGTGAACAAATGCATAAAATGTCTTAATTTCATGACCGACGGTTTTGAATGTTATTCTTGTTGCCGTTTAAGGTCTGAAATTGTTGATTTTCCATCAGATGACGAAAGATTCATCTGCATACGTTGTATAGATTTTACTAGTTTTTTCCGTGTTTCGGCTATGGTTTGTTATATTTTAAGAACTATCTCATCGTTTCTCCAAACTTGTATGGCTCTTTCATAATATCTGGGAAAGGACATTATCTCAGTATTATCTAGTAGTGAAGAAATCTCGATAGAATTAATCCTTCGTCCTAAAAAATCGACTTCCGTAACACCAAATTGCTACTTTCTTGGATTAATGACAACAGTATATTTTCTAAATTTTTTTCTGGGAATGGATCTAATAATACATCGTCAATGAATGTAAAACAAAACTCCATTTCGCCTGGGACATGTTTCATAAAATGCTAAAAATATCTGTCGAATTTCTTAATTTAAAAGAAATACGAATAAAATCATTTGGCCCAAAAGATGTATTACTTGCTGTTTTAGGAATGTTACTAGTCTCTACTTAATTCTAGTGGTATGCTCAGATTAGATCTAATTTAGGAAAACGATTTTTGCAAATCTGTGAGTTTACGTTATAAATGCAGAGGATGGTCAAGTCATAAATTGTTTATGATGCGTTACGTTATTCAAAGCACAGTAGTCTCCAAATGCTAGCTACGCCCCTTTTTTTTTTTTTTTTCGTACTGTATGAACGAGGAGTAATGTGGATAGAGGCTTGGACTGAAGAATTGGAGAGCCGAGTTCGAATTCCAGTCGAATCCATTGCATTCACTTATGTGCTAATACTCTTGGGAAAGGTATGAATGCTCTCCTCCCACCAACTATGGATAAATAGAAGGACAGACTTAGTTCATATCCTTGGATGGCAACTGGTCTACCGCAGAAAGAAATAGCAACCTACTGCGGGAAAAATGTGCATCGTCTGTAACGAAAAGATATATGATCGCCTACGCGTGTATCACCCATGGCACATAACTAACAGCCTGTATGAAGTGGGGATGCAGAACTTATCTTGGACGGCCGAATAATGCGTAAATCTGACATTTGTTTAACTCTGTCCAGAACTATTTTTAGCAGAAGGTCTTGGTAACCCAATTGTAATTTTGCGGTGAATGATGTGAGATTAATTTATGTTATTGAAAGATTGCCTTGTTATCGCTAAAAATATTTTCCTGTACAAGAATATGGTGCATTCATTCTTATTGTTTTTACTGGAAGCAAGCTACCGGCATTCGGATAGAAAATGAATTGGGCAAGTACACATGAAGAGAAAGGAATAAATTTGTTTACCTTTACAGCGAAGCGTTCCTGAGGGAATTAGTTGTTGTAACAAGATATAGAGAGAGCACAACCGTAACAATATAAGATACACCGATAACAGTGTTGTTGGTAGACACAGAAAGGAAACTACAGAAAATGCTTAACAACTTAATGAAGGAAAGCGGAAAGAAAGGACTAAGTATCAATTCTAAGAAGACATAATGTGTGGTTGTCAACAATATAAACAGTCCAAGATGAGAGATACAAATTGGAAAAAAAAATCAGTCATGTACACAAATATAGCTGTTTTGGAAGTGGATTGAGAGACAACGGAAAAAGTGATACCGAAATACGAAACGGCATTGTGTCATCGAAAAATTATCAAAAGCAATCAAGTAGCAAAAATTCCATTACGAGCAATAAAAAGAATACTAAACTGGATCTAATATCAATTCTCCTACATACTACTAAATAAGGATGACTTTCTTACTTGAGAATATGGGAAACAGAGATGTGGTTCTACAGAAGAATGCTGAGAATACCATGGAAAGAGTATATGAGAAACAATAAAATTTTAAGAAAAGGAGAGTTAATGTGCTATCTAATATATATTCTCCTATATAGTATTAAATACAGGATAACTTTCTGGAAACCATAAATGTCATTCTACAGAAGAATAATGAGAATACCAAAGACGGGGAATATAAGAAACAAAAATGTTTTAAGAAAAAGAGACCTAATGTGCTATCTAATATCAATTCTCCTATATAGTATTACATACAGGATAACATTCTCACTGGAGACTCTGGAAAACAGAGATGTGTTTCTACAGAAGAATGCTGAGAATACCATGGAAAGATTATATGAGAAACAATAAAATTTTAAGAAAAGGAGAGTTAATGTGCTATGTAATATCAATTCTCCTATATAGTATTAAATACAGGATAACTTTCTCACTGGAGAATCTGGAAACCATAAATGTCGTTCTACAGAAGAATGCTGAGAATACAATGGGCACAGAATATGAGAAACAATAAAATTTTAAGAAAAGGTGAGTTAATGTTCCATCTAATATCAATTCTCCTATATAGTATTAAATGCAGCATAACATTCTCACTGGATACTCTGTAAAACAGAGATGTGGTTCTACAGAAGAATGCTGAGAATACCATGGAAAGAGTATATGAGAAACAATAAAATTTTAAGAAAAGGAGAGTTAATGTTCCATCTAATATCAATTCTCCTATATAGTATTAAATACAGGATAACTTTCTCACTGGAGAATCTGGAAACCATAAATGTCGTTCTACAGAAGAATGCTGAGAATACCAAAGACGGAGAATATAAGAAACAAAAATGTTTTAAGAAAAAGAGACCTAATGTTCTATCGAATATCAATTCTCCTATATAGTATTAAATACAGGATAACTTTATGACTTTAGACCATGGAAAAAAAGAGATGTGGTTCTACAGAAGAATGCTGAGAATACCATGGACAGAGAATATGAGAAAAAATAAAATTTTAAGAAAAGGAGAATTTATGTTCCATCTGATATCAATTCTCCTATATAGTATTAAATACAGGATAACTTTCTCACTGGAGAATCTGGAAACGATAAATGTCGTTCTACAGAAGAATGCTGAGAATACTATAGACGGAGAATACTATAGACGGAGAATATAAGAAACAAAATGTTTTAAGAAAAAGAGACCTAATGTGCTATCTATTATCAATTCTCCTATACAGTATTGAATACATGATATATTTATGACTTTAGACCATGTAAAATAGAATGTCGTTCTATAGAAGAATGCTGAGAATACCATGGAAAGATTATATGAGAAACAATAAAATTTTAAGAAAAGGAGAGTTAATGTGCTATGTAATATCAATTCTCCTATATAGTATTAAATACAGGATAACTTTCTCACTGGGGAATCTGGAAACCATAAATGTCGTTCTACAGAAGAATAATGAGAATACAATCGGCAGAGAATATGAGAAACAATAAAATTTTAAGAAAAGGTGAGTTAATGTTCCATCTAATATCAATTCTCCTATATAGTATTAAATGCAGGATAACATTTTCACTGGAGAATCTGGAAAATAGAGATCTGGTTCTACAGAAGAATGCAGAGAATACCATGGAAAGATTATATGAGAAACAATAAAATTTTAAGAAAAGGAGAGTTAATGTGCTATGTAATATCAATTCTCCTATATAGTATTAAATACAGGCTAAATTTCTCACTGGAGAATCTGGAAACCATAAATGTCGTTCTACAGAAGAATGCTGAGAATACTATAGACGAAGAATATAAGAAACAAAAATGTTTTAAGAAAAAGAGAGCTAATGTGCTATCTAATATTAATTCTCGTATACAGTATTGAATACAGGATATATTTATGACTTTAGACCATGGAAAAAGAGATGTTTTTCTACAGAAGAATGCTGAGAATACCATGGGCAGAGAATATGAGAAACAATAAAATTTTAAGAAAAGGAGAGTTAATGTGCTATTTAATATCAATTCTCCTATACAGTATTAAATACAGGATAACATTCTCACTGGAGAATCTGGAAAACAGAGATGTGGTTCTACAGAAGAATGCTGAGAATACCATGGGCAGAGTATATGAGAAACAAAAATATTTTAAGAAAAAGAGAGCTAATATGCTATCTAATATCAATTCTCCTATACAGTATTGAATACAGGATAACTTTCTCATTTTAGACTCTGGAAAACAGAAATTTCATTCTATAGAAGAATCCTGTGAATACCATAGATGGAGAATATAAGAAATAAAAATGTTTAAAAAAAAGAGACCTAATGTGCTATCTAATATCAATTCTCCTATACAGTATTGAATACAGGATAACTTTATGACTTTAGATCCTGGAAAACAGAAATATCTTTCTACAGAAGACTGCTGAGAATACGACGGACAGAGCATATGAGAAACAAAAAAATTTTAAGAAAAAGAGAGCTAATGTGCTATCTAATATCAATTCTCGTATACAATATTGAATACAGGATAACTTTCTCACTGTAGACTCTAGAAAACAGAAGTGGTTCTACAGAAGAATGCTGAGAATACCATGGACTGATCATATTGGAAACAAAGTAGTTTTAATGAATATGGAACCCAACTGACAGTTATTTTGAATCAGAAAATTGTCTTTGAAATTACTAGTACTCGTAATGAAGAAATGTGTTTTGGAGAATTTGACACTCGGTGGACCTAATAGAGGCAAGAGAGACAAGCTGAAATAGTGAGTAATCTAACTAATTATCTTCTGTAAATGGATATCATAATAGGGCGTGGGATGTAAATCAAAGAAACAAACAATGATTGTTCTCCCTCGTCCTAGAGAGTGTCGCTAATAGAAGATCTCTAATTATCTCCAATTAAGAATCTATTATAAGGCAATCCATAAACCTATATATTCCGGTAGTTTGGCCTATAAGTGAATCCTAAACAACAAATGAATTTGGCTCCTTTTACCACACTATTTTTACACGATCCAGATCAGACTCGGACTAGAGCTGCCCAGTGCTCACTCGCTAGTCTTGATAAATTTCAAAAGCATTTACGCCGACTTGTGGGTAATTAATTATTTTCCACCCTACGACTGCTTTCCACAGACAAAACATGGCAAGCCTCTTGCTACTCTATCACTATTTCCATGACAGATGTTCTGACGAGTTACATTCCTTAGTTCCGCCAGTTCAGGCCTTCACAGCTAGGACACGCCATGCCATATAGACTGAAAAATATAATCCTCATTCACTTCGTATTCCATTAATAAGAAAGAAGTTCCACTCAGACAAACCTATTCCCAAGAACTGCTACTTTATTGAACAGACTCCCAAGAATATGCTTCCACGATCTTCCGTTACCTTTCCCATACATCCTCATAAACTGCACTTCTTACCTCCTCTTACGTTCATACAACAACTTAATTCAGTAACCCCCTATCACGAGTGGCTCTTAACCTATTCATGCCTAGGGTGAATCATTATCTTTCCTACATATCCTCATAAACATCACTTCTTATTTCCTCCTCTGACAATCATACAAAAACCTCATTGAGTAACACTACCTTGAGTGGCTCTTAACGATTCACCCTAGACATGAATAGGTTATCTTTCCTACATATCCTCATAAACATCACTTATTTCCTCCTCTTACAATCATGCAAAAACCTCATTCAGTAACCCTCTACTTTGAGTGGCTCTTAACCTCTTCAAGTCTAGCTGTAACCGTTATCTATCCTACATATCCTCATAAACAGTACTTCTTACCTCTTATGACAACCTCATACAAACACCATCATTTTACCTTGGGTATTGTATTATGTGAACATTAACAAAAAAAATTACTCAAAAAGAGCAGCGTTACTATTCGACTGTTTAATAATTCTGGATAAAGAGTTCTACATAATTTATTCTAGAACAGCAGCTTCGTTTCGAGCATTAATTTGATTACAAATTTTTGTCGAAAGTGAGCTAGACGTTCATCTGATGTTAGCTAATCTTGCTTGCAATTTGCAATGTACTCACTAAATAATTGATTAATAGCAACCTACTTAAATAGCAATGATAATGAAAGAAGGGGAGAGCTGTCAAAGAATATGATTACCATCTCCCGAAAATATTTTTTATGAACACAATAGGAATTTAATGGAATATATGGAAGCGTAAAAGAACCAAACGTTTCTTTATAACATGAAGTAGATATCCTGTTTTTCTACGTATGAACCGTCGGGGTGGGGGTTCAAGAGCGTGGAACCACCTCTTAATTGCTGTTGTCCTCAGGTGCACCTTGACCCGCTGTGGTAGCACCTGTTAGGATCCCAATTTTCGGCAAATAGTTAATCCCCAAACTGGTGTTAAAACACTATGAAAGTATAAAAATTCATTTTTATAGTAAAATTACCAGACTACTCAGTTGTTTATATAACAACAGAATAGGTTATTTATGTCCCCGCTAGTGTCCCCTATTTATTTAATGAGACCTTACATTTCTCCTCTACAATAATACCAGCAATCAGCGTCATGCGTGATACACGATTAGGCGATCGTGTATTTTTCGATACAGGATTGACGAGGCAGAGTTTTTGCCATTTCTTTTTGCGGTACACCAGTTGCAATCTAAGGCTATAGAATCCGGTCTGTCTTGCTATTTACCCATAGCTGGTAGAAGAAGAAAAGGATTCATACATTTTCCAAGGGTATTACACACATAAATTAATGTAATGGATTTGACTGCAATTTGAACTCGGCTCTCCGATTTCTCAATCCAAGCCGCTAATTACTCCACCATTCTTCCCATTCTGATGATTGACCATAAATTAACAATTAGAGGATTTTCTATAGATTTGATATCTTTGAAACAATTTGGGGACAACTTTTAATATTTAGCTTTGCAGAATTTGAAAGATCATCTTACTCTTAAACTTAAACCTTCTTCGTTGTAGGCTTTTCATTAACCCTAGCTGGTGGGAGAAGATGAGGATTCATACTTTTCCAAAGTGTATTAACACATAAATGAATGTAATGGATTCGACTGGAATACGAACTCGGCTCTTCGATTCCTGAATCCGAGCCACTATCCATTCCCCCGCCGCGCCTTCCTTACCAGCAATACATTTTTTTTAAATTACCAGCAATACATTTTTGTAAATGAAATAACTAATGCTCTCAAGATTAAATTTCGGCATTAAATGACCCATAAGAAGTTGATATGCCGCTAAACAAATTCTTCGTATAGAGTTCAACAGTAAATATTGACCACCTCACATATACACATTACTTTTTTATAAGCTGGTCAACGATCGAATGTTTCCTTGTTTTCTTTAAATCAATATCCTTTGTCCGCAAAACTTCAGTAGCTAAACTCTCTCAATATTTGAAAACTGTCGTATAGTACAAGGTTTTATGATCAGTGTTTTACGCAAAAATATACTTACTCATTGTTTGTTTAACGGCATATCAACGAAATTTAATTTTCTTGTGAGCTTTGAATTAATAAATATATAATATATGCTATTCTGCTTTCACAATTGAATACATGACAGATGATACTCAGCTTTTGTGTTTATGTTTGTGTGGACATAATTACCAGAGGCGGTGACGTGTGTGTTTTGTGTTGTACTTTTGTAGTCTGAGTTATATTTCATCCTTCTTCAAATATTTTTTTTTTTTTAACAGGAGAATAAATTTATTGAAACAAAACAAGTTCAGTTGACCACTGATGACAATTCCAGAACAACGTAACAATAAACAATTTTTTTCTATCCTCTGCCAGCCACAATAATGGAGAAAGCATTACCTCGAACCATTGCCAGGGAGACACGCTGCAAGAGCCATTCCGTTTCGCGAGGCTCGTCCCTTAATCGAGACGCAATCACGCCAATCCTCCGAAGGAACGCCATCGAACGAGGGCCAATAACACCCTGAAGTCTCCACTGCCACAGGAGTCAAAAAAAATCTATCAGCAAAAGAAGAATATTTAACTATTTTTTTCATCTCCGCGTCCCGGACGACAGATCTCGGCTCTACTGCGGAACTGATCAAATTACCGACCGAAAATGTATCCGCACAGGTCGCATCCCAAATCAACGACTTCCCCATTTTAAAAGGGAAAATTTTAGAATACAGTTTTATTTAAGAAATTGTAGATATTATATTGATTAATCTCATGAAAGAGTTCTTTCATGTTAGTAATTCTACTATGAATAGGTATTGTTGGTAATTTTTTATATATAAAAGTGTATTGCTTGTGTTTTTACTATGAAAATGTATTTTTATACTTTCATAGTATTTTTTTTTTTTTTTTTTTTTTGGTTAAGGCCCTAACAAGAGCTACTAATACGGATCAAGGTGAACCTAGAAACAACATCAATTAATAGGTGTTCTACACTCCTCAAAACTTCCAGTTAGAGGCCTTGCTGCCGGATGTAGTTTATCGTCATAGCCAAAACGATAAAAAATAGAATGTCGCACTATACAGAGGTAATTTTTTTTGGAAGAGGTTAAAAACCGTGCATTTTCAGTGACCAGTTGCACTACACACAGGTAAAGTTTAAAAGTAAACAAAAACCCGTTTGGCCAGCAAGAGCAGAACGCAACTTCAGCAAGCACGCCACAGCAGGCATTTAAACAACCTCAGTTTCTTGCAAGATAAATATAACATATGTGCATAGAGAACTTTTTATTTAGAATCACTTGAACTGTAATAATCAAAAGTAATTATCTTAACTCGTGATACACCATGCATTATGTACCTCAACTCATGGGACGACCTACATTATGTATCGGTACTCATGATTTTTCGGCTTTGTGCCACATCTAAGCTACGCTTAGGATATAATTGTGGGCACTTCGATGTGATGTAGCGGTTACCAATCTTATCTCGATAGATCAATTACGACTGCGTAGTGAGTTTGGTACTCATGGGGTGCACCATACTTTCGGTTTTCTACCAAATCTAAACTATACTTTGAAAATCCTTGTGGGCACTTCGACAGGGTGTAACAGTTAGCAAGCTTGTCTCGATAGATCAAGTACGACTGTTCAGTAATAATTGGGTGCTACGTACTTTCGGCTTTGTGCCAAATCTAAGCTATGCTTAGAAAATAATTCTGGGCACTTCGACGTGATGTAACGTTTAGCAAGCTTGTGTCGATAGACCAATTACGACTGAGTAGTGAGTTCGGATGTCACGAGGTGTCCAAGACATTCGGCTTTGTGCCAAATCTATGCTATGCTTAGAAAATGATTCTGGGTACTTCGACGTGGTGTAACGGTTAGCAAGCTTGTCTCGATAGATCAATTACGATTGAGTAGTGACTTCGATCCTCACCGGGTGCTCCATTTCTGCTATATTCCACGTCCAACCTACGCGTAGAAAATCATTGTAGGCACTTCAATGTGGTGTTTACGGTTAGCGAGCTTGATAGATCAATTACAACTCTAAATGTTTCAAAATTGTATGGAACAACAAAGGTGTAATAATTATGATTAGCAGTAAGACTTGTACTTGTATAAAAAATTATAAAATTTCTTTAATCAGGGATTTATCTTCAAAGTGTAAATAGTTCCTTTTTGATTTTGAGAAACAAATGTCCTTTCTTCGAAAGAAATTGATAGAGATGTTTCTGACTAATTCTAAGAAGTCAGTGAGGCGATTCTGAAATAATTCGTCCTGCCAGGATTTATTATTGGCAACCAAATTTTTAACATTAACAATATCAGATATGCAGATGACAGAATGATGAAGTTCGCTTACTGTTAGTCACTAAGTAGTGTTACAGAACTTATTTTTAAGGCATGGGGTGATGGTTAAATTAAAATTTTCTATATAATAAAACAACGGAAAAAAAAAATGAATAATAGAATCACATTAAAGAACATGGTACTGGTTTTTATGCACAACACACGCTGAGTCAAAAAATAAACATTACTCGAACAGGGTCGGCACTGTCTGAGCGACGGTTTTCTCTCTAACCAGCGATCAGCTTCGTTACTCAGACGTGAGCATGCGCACAACAAGCAAACGCCGCATTACTGGAACTGTGAAGTACACCGTTCAATAAAAAGATTTTTGTAATTATTCATGAACAAGAGGATGGCTTCTGACATTAAGCTTAAGGAATATATAATGTAGAAAAAGAAAGAATTAAAGGGGAGAAAAGACTTATATTGAATGTTATTCAATATCGATAAAAATAGTGAGTACTGCAGTGCCTGTACACGAGCCGCCTCTGGTGGATATGAAGTAGATACGTGTACACTGTACAGTACTTCTGTTTAGTTTACATGAAGTTTTGCATTTAAAACACATTATGCAATTCTGTTGTGATTTCAACGTATTCATCACCGTTTTCAAGACTGTTCAAATTAAACGACATGGATGCTTTCTACATAACTAAAAAAAGTCTAATTATTTTTCTGAACTGGCGTCTGTTAATATTTTTATTTTACCATACTATTGTCATAAATGCTATATGGCATTACGTTTTGGTATATTTATTTACAATCAAATAATTATATAAACCGAATAATACATGAAGTGTTTAATAAATTTTGATCCTATGGTTATGCAAAAAGACATCAGCATTTCAAAATCATAATGAGTTCTGTCAACACAGCGCTTTCTTTTTTATTATATGACAAACGTTTATTATATCCGATTCTAATCATCAATAGGAAGGTTTCTTATACTTTGAATTTGATCTCTTCTATCTATGAACATATATCACTTGCAGAGGCAATATGAAGTTATTTGTACCAATTTAAATGGTAATAATAATTTATTACTGTTTACTCGAATAATAAATATGACTTAAGTTATAATAATGTTCAATTTTAATGATTTTGATAATATATTCATAAATATCCTTATTGTTGTTGTTAGAAGTAGTCGCAGTAGTTATGTAATTACATGTTCACACTTGATATCTGGAGTGAAAAGAATTCTCCTCAAATCTCCAGCACCTTTCTCAGTACCATCGTAGATCCAAACGCTGTAATCTTTTTTTTAATCTCAATTCTTTCTCAGATTTCCATTTCATCCAATCTTGGTGCCAATGTACTATAGTTTTCAATTTCATGTTATTATATCAGGTCAATATTTCTGAAAACTGAGCGACAACTTTCCTCGAATCCCCAGCACATTTCTCTGTATCATTGTAGATCTTAACAACAACACTGTGGTCAGTAGAATTTCAATCTTCTTTAGGAATAGAAACTGATCCAGGCTTATATATATATTGGAACCAAGCTTGCGGCTTGGATTGAAGAATCGGAGAGCCGAGTTCGAATTCACTACATTGGGAAAACTATGAATTATCTTCTCCCCAGCTATGGGTAAATTGCCTTGGATAGCAACTTGTCTAGGAGAAAAACTCTGAATTCAAAACCTGCGGAGTGCACCAGGTCTCTGTATTCGGCCCTTCAAAAAGTGTGGTTGGTTCTGCACAAAGTCTTCACCACTATAATCAAATCATATTTGATGTGTCTAGGCTGTCGGCTCCCAGGAACTGAGCTGCCTGACCCTCATACGGCGAATACGAAGGGAGAGTCCACCTGGGATTTATCTTCAAAGCGTAAAAAGTTACTTTTTGAGAAACAAGTAAATTGTCCTTTCTTCGAAAGAAATTGATAGAGATTTAATTCTGACTAATTCAAAGAATGCAGTGAGGCGATTCTGAGACAATTAATTCCTGCTAGTATTCCTTATTTGTGACCAAATTGTTAACAATATCAAATATGAAAATGACAGAAAAGAAGCTATAAGAACTTGTTGCGTGTGGTATATTTGCCTGAAAACAGATATTGAATGACGGAAGAAAACAGACAAAACGAAGGCTTGAGTAAAAAATATATTGCCAAGTTTATTTTCGTTCAAAGGCAAATATCTCTACAAGCTCATGTAGACGACGAGAAGAGCGTTGTCCTGAGAAGGACAGATTTGGTAGTCGCTGAGTGATGTACTGAAAAGGACAATTTGCGGTCGCTGGAAAGCGTTGTCCTAGAAAGGACAATTTTGTATTCGCTGGAGAGCGTTGTCCCGAAAAGGACATTTACTGGTAGTAGGGATGGCTGGCTGGAACTGGAGGCCTACTGGAGATGGCTGGAGCGACAACTGCAGGCTTACTGGAGATAGTTGAAGCGGCGGCCGATGACAAGCTGGAAATGATGATAGCTGGTTGGAACTGCTGCTGATGGCTGGAGCAGTGGTCCAGCTTTTTCTTGTGGTTGTTTTTAAATGTGAGAGTGCCGACAAGTTACGACAGACTCTCACAGAACATAGTGAAGGAAAGCGTGAAGAAGGGACTATACATCAATTGCAAGAAGACATAATGCACGGTTGTTAGCAAAAGAAACAATACAACATGCCAATTACAAATTGGAGATACGAAGATCAAATAAGTGCAACAATTTATATGGAAAATGTTTTAAAATAGAACTGAAATTCGACACTGAAATCCGAAGGCGCAATGGGGTAGCGCAAGATGCCTTCCAAAAGCTAAGCAGAAAATTTTCGTTAAAGACAAAGAAAAGAGTACTAAAAGAAAAAAAAATGATAAAAATGTCCTTAATCAAAGATTTATTTTCACAGCGTGAAACGTTCCGTTTTGAGACAAATAAATTGCTCTATGAATAGAGAAAGATTAAAAACATTTCAGAATGTACGACGATACTTAGTACTTTATCCTGTAGTTAATAATTGTGGGTCTAACTGTTCTTAAGTGTTAACCATGATGGGTGGTGTTAGTATAAATATGTGTTGATGGGTGGTGTTAGTATAAATATGTTTCTTTACACCCTGTGTGTGTTAGATTTCTATAGAAATCTAACACACACAGGGTGTAAAGAAACATATCTTTATAGGTACCTCCAATAATTCATATACCTAAAGTTTAAGTGCATTTTCATAAATGAAAATTTTTTCTTGAATCTTTCTTTTTAACTTCAACTGAAAGCTAAAAGATTAATTTTTTTAATTCCAAAAAGCGAAAGACTGGTGTATTTCTAATATAACTTAGAACGATTTTTAATCGATGCTTTTTTTTTTCAGAAAAAACAATCGAAACGGCCATAGTTGTAAACAAAAGTTAATTCCCAGTTTTAAAAAATCTTGCAAAAATAAAATATATATTTATGAAACTACTTGCAGAAAATTAGCAACCTATAAATAATTTATAAGTTTTTAGAGTCTCCAAGAAATAGCATTTTAAAAATGTTTCGGGTCTTTTCATTGGTTATGAACATTTTATTCACATATTTTATTACTTTTTAAAAGTTAGACTTTGAATCTTTCACTGTTTTTGTGACAATTCTTGACCTTTGTTATGATAAATATATAAGTCAAGTCGAGTATATTGGTATTTTTAACAATGCCCCCAGGAAGGTAGGATGTGTCACAAAGTTTTTTGTTTGCTTTTTAATGCGTTGCCGTACATGTGTACATTATCTCGTTCTAATCTGGGAGTCCTTTGGCAATAAGTCTCACGCAATATGAATCGTAAGATTGCGATCAAAAAAAAAAAAAAAAGAAACATTAATTATAGTATGGTATGAAAAGAACATTTTTACAATATTTTTGATTGTTGTAGGATTCATTTTTATTGAAGAGAAATAAAAAAAAAAAAAGTATATGAAGGAAAAACATGTCAATGAAAAATTTGATTGTACAGTGAAGTAAAAAAAATGTGTGAATAAAAAAAATTAAGCATACTGATTGTTTTTGGCCTATGATGAAAATAATTGAAAAAAATATGAAAACTAGCAAACAACTAGATTTTCAAATTTGGGATAAGAAAGCAATAAATGGTAGCAAGGGTGACTCTTATATTTATTTTTTCAATTTTTTTAGCGAGCAGTCGCAATGAAAATAAACTTATTTATTAGTATTACTAAGCAAATGTAAGTATTTTACTTTTTTTACCAGAACATCGTGCTTTTAGTTAGATTGAATAAAAATGCAATTTACGAATCAATTATTTTTTAAATATTTTTAAAAATGTATCTACCACATTAATAATAATAAATAAATACAATTTACGAATAAATTATTTTTAAATTATCTTTTTAAAAAAGTAAATGTATCCTACACATTGATGGTGAGGTGATATCTACAATATATTGGTTAATTGGTATATTGGAGAAGCTCAGAAGTTAAGTATTTCAAATTTCGCCACAGATTGATTATAATTTATTCGTTTGAAAAAAGTGCTTTTTCTTATGTTTTTTTTTTTTTTAACAAAACATGACTTACTTTTTTGGTTAACTCATGCATAACGAAAAAGTACCATTGAACTTAACGTCCCATCGTTTATTTCCGGGGAGGGGGTATTAAAAACTAAAACAACACTAACAGTGCCATAACAAAAAATAAAAAATAAAAAAAATTACCCCAAAAACAAAAGAAGGAAGATGACAGCGGTGACAATTTTGGGGATTATTCTCTATTTGAGAAGCTTCGATTTATTTTATTTAAATGTTTATTTAATTTTATCCCCCAGTGTATGCAACAACAAAAAACCAGGAATAAAACAAGAAAAAAACGCGTCCTACAAACAAAAAATCTGATAAATAAATTATTGTTTGAGTTCTGTTTAAATTTTAAAAAAAGGAACAATAATATTCTATAGGAAAAGAAGAGTAGGTAATTAAATAGAACTTAATTAACAGGCAACAATCATCCCGTGAAATTACTATCATCCAATAGTTTCGGGCTACTGACTCGTAAAAAAAACTAAAAAAAAAACTAAAAAAAAAAAAGGTGCAATTTTATTAAAACCAAATATTTACTTTATTTTTATAGATTATACAACCAGCCTTAAGTTAAGCATCTGAAGTGGTTGATAAGTAAAAAAACCAGTGTCAAAATACTCAAATGGTCCGTAACAACTTAATTACCAAATTAAAGAAAAATTAAGTTGTCAGTTCCTGGATTGATATAGGATCGACAGAGAGAAGCAACTGCAGCTTATCCTTAGTGAGATATGACAAGAGAGAAACAATCAGCATTTAAATCAAATCTGTTAGCAAAAGAGAAAATGACAGTTCCACCGTGAAGAAGAAATATAACATCGATAATAGTTTGAGATATTATTGGCAATAGCAGCAGCAGCAGCGGTATCAGCTACAAATTTTGCTGCTGCTACTACTCGATGAGGGAGTAGATCCACTGTCACAACAAAACAACGTCATTGATAGACTTCAGTCGAACTTATTCTCTCTCTCTTTCTCCAAATATCACAAGTTCTTCCCGATCTCGGTGCTGTCCAAAAAGAAAAAGACGTGTTTATTGGGGCCACATCAGCAGAATGCTTTGCAACATGAACAATTAATTCATTTCAATTCAAGATAACAACTTTGGCGAAATTCTTGTAAAACATCTTTTCCTAATAAGAGGGATAAAAATTCTAACCCTGCCGGACGACACTATGAGTTATTATTATTCATGTTCATGTGGAAAAAATGTGTTCTCGTTGGATGACGAATGCATTTTAACGAAGACACCCAAGGTAAATAATGTACTTAATTACTTACTTTTTTAGTTTTATAAATTATGTCTTCTATAGTTGTAAAAACGTTTTTTGTAATTCATGCTTGCTTAATTTATTATTTTTTTTCTGCAGCTTTACTTTAGCTAACCTTTGTTATGCTCAAGGTGGTTGCTAAAATTTATGTTTTATTGCGGTAACAGAAACTATATATGCATGTGTTCGTTTTATGGACACGTAAGGAACGTAGCTATTTCTAAAAAAGTAATAATGATAATAATTATAACAATTTTAAAATATGAACTTATTCAATGTTTGTATTGTTTAACAATCTACGTTTGTAATACCTTTTCTTTTTTTTTTTTTTCTTTTTTTAATTTTCTTTCCGTAAAATATTTATTTTTTAAATTTAAAAATCATTATTTTTGCACTGCATTTTTTTTTTTTTTTTTTTTTTGCAAAATTAGTCGTCTTTCTCTACCTGCTTCTGTATATTTGCATAGTCTTCCAAATAATTTAATAAACGTAAGAAGAAAAAACAATCTTAAGAAATTTAATATCAGAAAAGATGTAATTTGACACTCCGACAACATTTTTAGAGACTTAATTTCTTTAAGTCACTTGAAAGATACCGCTTTCCTTTTAAGTTTTCGAATCTCTGGGGTTTAAACAGTTTTTTTTTTCTTGACCGGCATGTTTCCAAGTTGTTATCGATTTTCCTTAGATAAATGTTCCTTTCCAAATAAAACCTTCTCTGATGGAAAGTAGCCAAACTTAGATGATTATGATCCTTTATAAAAATTATTAACAAATATGGAATCACTTGTGTGTCTTCCCTATGGAACCTGTTCCACATCGTATTCAGTAGACAAAAAAAGTGACCAATGGAAATTTTACTATCAGGTATACGCTTATTATCCGTTTATTTTATTTGCTAAAGCTGAATTAATGACTTAGATTAATTATTTTCATTATTCACTTTATATTTTCACGAAATTCCTGAAAACCTCAAGAAAAAAAAAGCTACATTCAGTTTGAGTTTCCTTATAAATAAATTGTTCCTTTTTTATAACGATTTGAATTACCACCTTTTTAGCCACGAAACAGACGATTCTATTTCAACTTGTCAATAAAATTTGGTTGGTGTCTACTGGGATTTAGGTACCGCTTTTCTTTTGCAGTACCTAAGTTATAAATTAGGTCAGTTAAATTAATTATAACTTAAAGTAAATTATAACTGATTTTATTGTTTCTTTCATTTATAAATTTGGGAAGTAAGTAGAAAAATAAATTCTGAACATATAAACAATAATTCAAGAAAAACCTACAAAGAACAAAAAATATAACTTCATTTAAATTTAAAAGTAAGGTTCAAATTTCTGTAAATAAATTGGTTCCATGACAATAACCTTAGCAAAGTAGTAATTATGCTGATATTTTTCAAAATAAGTACTTTCTTTGTGATTACTTCTTGCTTCGAGTTTCCCATATCCATGTAATTGTAATTTTAATATATTCATAGTCTTTCTTTATCTATAAAATTCTTAATCTTATAATTTTCTTTTCTTTCCAAGTGTTTTTTTTGTTTTTTTTTTGTTTTTTCATATTTAGGAAAAATTTCTTTTTTTTTCTGTAATTATCAATTATTCAAAGGTGGTTGATGAACATAAATTTCTTTTGTGATGAATCAATTGTTTTGATTTTAATTTTTTAGGTAAATCAGTCAGACATTGCTCAACTGGTATTACTATTATTTATTATTTGTTTTAGTTAGACTAGAGAGAGTGTCAGAAATTTGGGTGTGAAAAATATCCAGACGTTTCTCTTCTTTTACAAGTAGTATTTGTATATTTGTTGTACACAAAGACCGTGAAAAATTAATATATAAACTGTATTTTCACATAGATGTAACTTTCATAAATTAAAATATCTTTTAATTCAAAAGTTAAGAAAATCCTTTCCAGTTTTACAATTACAACTTATTGAAAAAAACTATCAGTTGCAAAAACATCTACATGTGACAGTCATGTTACTAAAAAACTTTGTATACAATGTTATTGTTAATAATTCATTTCATACCAATATGATAGTAAATTCAGTATTACAAATATTTATTTACAAAAAATTGTAATATGAATAAAGTGTATAACAGATTTACTTTAAATTTACCAAAAGATGTACGTATTGTTTCAGAAATTTATTAACCACAGAAAAAATTTAAAATAACTACCCACCACCACAAGCAAGGCAGTAAAGCCACTAAGACGCGAGGGTGGGTAGTGAGTGTGAAAGAATACAAGAAAAAGGAAAAGCATTTAAAGTGTGAGGATAGGAATTAAGACGGAACAGTTCACATTACAAGGAATTTGAGGTCTTCTTCGATCTGCTTTACCCACTTGGAGAGTACTACTTTTTTTACTGGACATGAAATTTATCATCCACTGAACAGAAGAGTAAATGGGTTTTTTTTTTGTTGTTTTTTTTAAAAAAAACACCTGGGGGAGGGTCTGGTTTGGAAAGCACTAACACACAAAAAATGAAGAGATACCTGCTTAAAAAATTACATAATGCTTATCTACCATAAATGGCTTAAAAAAGGATGCAAGGGATTACTGAGTGTTAGAGAATATGAGAACTACTACAATTAAGGAGAGAGAACAAGATTAAGAAGACAGAAAATAATGATTAACATTGCATTTAAAGGCAATAAAGCCATTAGGATACAAGGGGTTACTGAGTGTAAGAGAATATGAGAAAAAAATTAAGACGAGAGAGAACAGTAAAAGAACAAGAATTAAGACAAAAGATAATAATTGACATTACATTTTAATTTTTGAGGATCACACTTAACTGGAAAACAAGAAATTGAAAGTGAATTCAACAAGCGAGATGTATGAGAGAAGAAACTGTTAGCATAGAACTTACGGTTACATTAAGCCATTTCAACTTTTAAATTATAAAACCTCGCCTTAAATTAATAAAGTCTAGGTACCCTAGAGAAGAGTTTATCCAAACAATTACCATGAAAATATTTATAGAAAAGACAAGCTATATTACAGCAGTGGGAAAGTGACTGAAGTTGAGATGCCAGCTCAGGACTCATAATATGTAAGGTCCTTATCAAGAATCTCTAAATATAAATCGGGATCACCAAACTAGATGTGGTAGCAATATTCAAAGCATGGATGAATACTTATAAATATGTAAGAGATTCTGATGATAAAAATTGTCTAGCATGACAGTGAATCAACTTTTCTGGCAGAAGACCTAAGAATTTATTCAATATAATCTTACGACTTCATGTTGGCAGAAAATGTTAGTCTGGTTTCTTGAGCAGTGCTAAGAAAATAGGTCTACTGATATCTTCCAGTATATAAGCATTGTTGTACATTTCATTTATTATTTCTGTGGTCTTGTCTATGCCAAAATCATCTAAGACTGTCAGCATTTCCCTGGTCTTGCCTCCTTGCTTTTATTCAATTTCACCAATGCAGCTTCTACTTTGGTTTTTTTTTTTTTTTTTAGAATTTCAGGCCTGTCAGTAGTTCTGTTTATTGCTGGTTGTTCTTTTTCATCATTGAAGAGTTCTCCAATATATTTGTTTCAGTGCTAAAGAATTTTTCCCTTCTCTAATATGAGCGTTCCATCCTTTTGATTTTAAGCAACCTGTTGACGAACATGTCTTTTCTCTTGTTCCCTTATTTATTTATACATATCTCCTTTATTGGTGGTACTTATCTTTATTTCTGTACATTTTGTTTCATTAGCCACTCTTCTTTAGCCTAACTGCATTTAGTCCTTATTTTATTGTGCAGTTTTCTGCATTCTGTTCCATATCTGAGCAGAGCTAGCTGTCTTTCTTGCATTATGTTCAGAATCTCATCAGTCATCCATTTGTTTTTTTTTCTTCTTTGTCCATTCTCCTTTGGGAGGATATTGTTTGCTGATGTCACTAAAGCTTTTCTTAGTCACATTTCAAGTTTCCGTTTCAATCGTGTCCTTTATATCTTTTCAGAGTCAGTTATGTGGCATGCGTGATACATGCTTAGGCAATCGTATATCTTTCAATACATGACTGACGAGACTTTTTTTTTTTTTTCCCCCTTCAGTAGGTTGCCATTTCTTTCTGTGGTAGACCAGTTGCCATCCAAGGCTACAGAACCAGGTCTGTCCTGCTATTTACCCATAGCTGGGGGGAGGAGAAGAGGATTCATACCCTTTCCCAAGGGTATTAGCACATAAGTGAATGTAATGGATTCAAGTGGAATTTGAACTCGGCTCTGATTCCTCAATCTGAGCAGCTATCCATTAATCCACTGTGCCTCCCAATCTTTTCACATTGTCCATAAATTTTTCTTTCAGGTATGGGTCACTCAGGAGTTTATTGTATTGCTATTAGGGTGCTGTTAGACTTCTTTAGTTTTCGTAGTTTCACTCTTCATTTGCATGTGACAGGTTGATGATGGCTTCTGCAGTTGGCACTTGGGTAGGTTTTGCAGTGAACCATTGCATTCTTGAATCTTTTATTGATAGTTATGTAGTCAATTTCATTTTTAGTTTCTCCTCCTGAACTCCTGTCAATAATCATCTTGGATGTTCTTGGAACCATGTGCTGGCTATTACCTGGCCATTGGCCATGCACCACTGGATCCATTTTTCTCCACGTTTATTGCAGGTCCCTAGTCCGAACTTTCTATCTATATCCTCCTACCCTCTCCCTCCCTACTTTAGCATTCAGGTCTCCCATGATAATTGACTTTTTGCAATTTGCAGAGAGCTTTGGTATTGTCTAGTATAGAGTAGAAAGATTCGATTTCTTCTTCCTTTGTGCTGTTATGATAGCTACATTGAAAAGCTTTCCTTTCAGCTTGACTACAAGAATTCTTTCAGATAGTAGATTCACATACACCTATGTGAAGTTGATTTTTAGCCAATTCGTCTTTTGTTTTACATTATTTAACTGGCTGCAGTTGTTCAATGTCCGAATGTTCCATGTCCCAAGAGTTATTTTTTGCTTGATGCAAGCAGTCACAAGATAGTGGTCTGATGATGTCTGTTGCTCATGTCATTCTTTTCTTGGTAAGGGATATGTTCCAAGGAACTTTATCCTTTTTGTACAGTTTGTGCAAGCAGTCACTGGATGATGGCCAGGTGACACCTGTTACACATGTCTGTCATTACTGGACGAGGAGTTAATTCCCATAGATTTACCTGCTTCACATTGTTAGGTTTCATATTGTGTGTGTTATTAGCCATGATATATCTTGGGATTAATAGTGGAGTGGTTTCCTGTTGCCTTCTCTGTGGTGGTTTATGGAGACACCACCTCTTGTTAGCTGGGTACTTACTCATAGAGAGTTCTTCCACCCTTTGTTAGGTCTTATTTTTCATCCTACTGGCTCGCTAACAAGCCACCTCACCAGCAAAAACTTGGAGTGGTTTAGTCATGTGTGCGTGATATATATATATATATATATATATATATATATATATATATATATATATATATATATATATATATACAATGAATCATTCATACAAGTCACTCGATATTCATTGAGTGAATTGTAGGTTAATGCACCTCTAAAATTTTGTTTGCCAAAGGATTTTGTAATTTTATATCATTAATCTTACTATCTGTCTATATTTCTGAGATGAGATATTATGTACATTACTTACATTATTTGGACTATTGTCCTCATCTTTTTCACCATATTTATCACAACGTTTCGGCCATTGTACACTCTGGCCTTTTTCAGGTGGTTGGAATGTTGAACTGAACCCTTTATTTCGCTCACTGGGGCAGACTATTCTAGTTCCATGTGCCATGTTTTAATGGATGTCAGTCATCAGTTATCCCTTGTTAATTTCCCTCTGAAAGTTCTCCACTGCCTTAACCATGTATTGAACTCTCACTCTTTGGGTCCTGTCACTGGATCTAACGCCTTTATCCACTGTGACATGTGACCGAAACATTGTAATAAATATGGCAACAAAGATGAGGTCAACAGTCCAAATAATGTAAATAATGTACATAATACCTCATCTCAGAAATATAGACAGATATAAAAAACATTACAATCCTTGAATCTCACTTGTATGTTTCTTCATTTGTATACCCTCTCCCACCGCCATTCATTTGTATACCCCCCGACCATTCATGATGATAGGGAAGTTGAGATTTAAATGAGGAACAGCAGGTCATTTCATAAATTGTCCATTTTTATTTGAACTCGCTTTTAGAATACCTTAGGCTTATATATATATATATATATATATATATATATATATAGATAGATAGATATCTCCAAGTATAGGACTGGTATATACGGAATAAATTCCAATAACCAAAAAAATACTTTTCTTAAAAGAGTGCTCAATACAGAGTAAAGTAAATATAATTTATTTGAAAATTATAACATATGTTACAAGATCACTACAAAAATACCAATTATGTTTTAACACTTCTGGTGTCTTATCAAGTGATGGTGTTGGATGTAGAATAAAATTCTATATTGAATAATATTTTAAAAAATAATATTTGGGTGAAAAAAAAGGATAAATATCCACCCTGAGTATGCCCCCCCCCCATGAAATAACACACCCAGTGCTCCCTTTCAACATATAACAGATTTGAGAAATACTGTGTTAAACAGATAATCAATTTGTCATATCAAATTGCTAAATATTCACTTTTAATTTGTCACATTTTTCTTTCAGTTTAAAAATCTCTGACATCAATATGTAGTGGTTACCTAGGATAGACTACATTTAGTATATACCACTTAGTATGCTCTTGGATACAAAAAACTTTTGTCTTTCTTTTATAACTTTAAAAGGGCATTGACCTTATTCATTCAAGCACATGACATTATCTTTTTATACATGCATTTACTTTTTAATGGAAATAATATTTTAATTAAGATTGTTTTGTCTTAAAGATATTTAATGACAACTCCCTGACTATATATCAGTTTTATAAATATTGGTATATCTTAGAAATTAAATTTTTAGTATTTTTTAAATTTTTTTACTTCTAAGGTTTCTTATGGGAGGAGCAGCATTTTTGCAACTACTGCCTTGATAGATAATATAGTTATGGCAGAGTGGTCTACCTAAAAGCTTTCTCTCTTTTCCAGCAAACTTATGGTGGGGGGAGAAAGGTCTATTCAGCCACTTCACCTATCAAAATCAACTAAAAAGTTGACTGCAAAATCCAAAAGTTCTTCAAATGGAAAATAGGACAAATTAAAATTTGATTCAGGATTAGATCATTTCAGGGTGCTTTTCTTTTTTGAAGAATGCAAGAAAGTGGACCTTGATGTTGTCTGTATATTAGAGGTGCATCTACATTTCAAACTACATCAGGAGTATGACAAGGGGAAAATGAGAGCTCCATTCTGTTTAATCTCTTCCAAAACTATGCCCCTGCGTATATACAAACACATGTGAGGAGATGGGTACTGACCATTTAAACATTCCATACCACACTGCTAATAGAAGACAACAATCTTGCTTCCCGTTCCAAGGCCAATGTACTGATGATTGGTGTCGGGTATACTGATGATAGATATTCAAAGTTGGGATAAAAATTCTTTAACAGAAAATCCTCTACTAAAAGAGGATTGAAGATGACCCTTTCCAAAACACAAATTATTATATGGAATTAGAATAAAAGCAATGATAGTTTGCACCTAGAATCTATCAAAGATTCAAGATGTGGAATTAGTAAATACCTAAACACTTCAAATACCTTAAGATATAGGTCATTTATAATGAATTTAGTATAAGAGAAAAGAAAATTAGAGAATAGACTACACTAGAGGTAGTTTCATCCAACACTGAAAATTCCTGCAAAACCAAAACATCAACTTGAAAACTTAAATAACTTCATCAGATTGAGGCTTTCATATGGATGTCATGCATGGCATCCAATTCATTCAGAGATGTCTAAACTATCATCTCTATAGAACCAATTCAAGTTGTATTCTTAAATAGCCTCATCAGATCAAGACTCATATGGATGTCATGCATGGCATCCAACTCATTCAGAGATGTCTAAACTATCATCTCTATAGAACAAATTCAAGTTGTATTCTTAAATAGCCTCATCAGATCAAGACTCTCATATGGATGTCATGCATGGCATCCAATTCATTCAGAGATGTCTAAACTATCATCTCTATAGAACCAATTCAAGTTGTATTCTTAAATAGCCTCATCAGATCAAGACTCATATGGATGTCATGCATGGCATCCAACTCATTCAGAGATGTCTAAACTATCATCTCTATAGAACAAATTCAAGTTGTATTCTTAAATAGCCTCATCAGATCAAGACTCTCATATGGATGTCATGCATGGCATCCAATTCATTCAGAGATGTCTAAACTATCATCTCTATAGAACCAATTCAAGTTGTATTCTTAAATAGCCTCATCAGATCAAGACTCTCATATGGATGTCATGCATGGCATCCAATTCATTCAGAGATGTCTAAACTATCATCTCTATAAAACCAATTCAAGTTGTATTCTTAAATAGCCTCATCAGATCAAGACTCTCATATGGATGTCATGCATGGCATCCAATTCATTCAGAGATGTCTAAACTATCATCTCTATAGAACCAATTCAAGTTGTATTCTTAAATAGCCTCATCAGATCAAGACTCTCATATGGATGTCATGCATGGCATCCAATTCATTCAGAGATGTCTAAACTATCATCTCTATAGAACCAATTCAAGTTGTATTCTTAAATAGCCTCATCAGATCAAGACTCTCATATGGATGTCATGCATGGCATCCAATTCATTCAGAGATGACTAAACTAACATCTCTATAGAACAAATTCAAGTTGTATTCTTAAATAGCCTCATCAGATCAAGACTCTCATATGGATGTCATGCATGGCATCCAATTCATTCAGAGATGTCTAAACTATCATCTCTATAGAACCAATTCAAGTTGTATTCTTAAATAGCCTCATCAGATCAAGACTCTCATATGGATGTCATGCATGGCATCCAATTCATTCAGAGATGTCTAAACTATCATCTCTATAGAACCAATTCAAGTTGTATTCTTAAATAGCCTCATCAGATCAAGACTCTCATATGGATGTCATGCATGGCATCCAATTCATTCAGAGATGTCTAAACTATCATCTCTATAGAACCAATTCAAGTTGTATTCTTAAATAGCCTCATCAGATCAAGACTCTCATATGGATGTCATGCATGGCATCCAATTCATTCAGAGATGTCTAAACTATCATCTCTATAAAACCAATTCAAGTTGTATTCTTAAATAGCCTCATCAGATCAAGACTCTCATATGGATGTCATGCATGGCATCCAATTCATTCAGAGATGTCTAAACTATCATCTCTATAGAACCAATTCAAGTTGTATTCTTAAATAGCCTCATCAGATCAAGACTCTCATATGGATGTCATGCATGGCATCCAATTCATTCAGAGATGTCTAAACTATCATCTCTATAGAACCAATTCAAGTTGTATTCTTAAATAGCCTCATCAGATCAAGACTCATATGGATGTCATGCATGGCATCCAACTCATTCAGAGATGTCTAAACTATCATCTCTATAGAACAAATTCAAGTTGTATTCTTAAATAGCCTCATCAGATCAAGACTCTCATATGGATGTCATGCATGGCATCCAATTCATTCAGAGATGTCTAAACTATCATCTCTATAAAACCAATTCAAGTTGTATTCTTAAATAGCCTCATCAGATCAAGACTCTCATATGGATGTCATGCATGGCATCCAATTCATTCAGAGATGTCTAAACTATCATCTCTATAGAACCAATTCAAGTTGTATTCTTAAATAGCCTCATCAGATCAAGACTCTCATATGGATGTCATGCATGGCATCCAATTCATTCAGAGATGTCTAAACTATCATCTCTATAGAACCAATTCAAGTTGTATTCTTAAATAGCCTCATCAGATCAAGACTCTCATATGGATGTCATGCATGGCATCCAATTCATTCAGAGATGTCTAAACTATCATCTCTATAGAACCAATTCAAGTTGTATTCTTAAATAGCCTCATCAGATCAAGACTCTCATATGGATGTCATGCATGGCATCCAATTCATTCAGAGATGTCTAAACTATCATCTCTATAGAACCAATTCAAGTTGTATTCTTAAATAGCCTCATCAGATCAAGACTCATATGGATGTCATGCATGGCATCCAACTCATTCAGAGATGTCTAAACTATCATCTCTATAGAACAAATTCAAGTTGTATTCTTAAATAGCCTCATCAGATCAAGACTCTCATATGGATGTCATGCATGGCATCCAATTCATTCAGAGATGTCTAAACTATCATCTCTATAAAACCAATTCAAGTTGTATTCTTAAATAGCCTCATCAGATCAAGACTCTCATATGGATGTCATGCATGGCATCCAATTCATTCAGAGATGTCTAAACTATCATCTCTATAGAACCAATTCAAGTTGTATTCTTAAATAGCCTCATCAGATCAAGTCCTCTCATATGGATGTCATGCATGGCATCCAATTCATTCAGAGATGTCTAAAATAATGAAGGCTGAGTGTCTTTGCAAAGATCATCCTTTGAACCTTGTTGACTGGTGCTACAGAATCACAAAGAACTATACCAAATAACAGAAACCACATCTTTTGATGACTTTCAACAGCAGCAACAACTTAAATGGATATCACATGTAACTCAAAGAGAAAATAATGAAGCCTTAGTGTCTTTGCAAATATCATCCTTCTGGACTGGTGCTACAGAATCACAAAGAAAGAACTGTACCAAATAACAGAAGCCACATCACTTGAGGACTTTCCACAGCAGTAACAACTAAAATGGATAGCACATGTAACTGAAAGAGAAAATGCTGACCTAATAAAGATGTTAACGTTCTACACTAATTCAAGTGAAAGTTTGGGAAAGAAACCCTCCATCAATACTGGCAAGAGCGATAATGGCTATTGGAATTGAAAAGTAATTTTACAGGAAAGATTTTATAAATTTTGGCTGAAAGCTGTACTGGCTACTCAGTAAATGCTATACATTTCCTGATAGAGAAACAGCTAATTATGATTGCCATTAATGGCATAGCAGTGACAAATTCACGTATCAATTGGTTATATAGAGCACTGGAAGCAGAATGTGATTTCAGACAAGAATAAAATAATCTCAGCCAAAATAATGAAATTGATTCACCAATACTGATTTTATATGTGAATTGTAATTGTTCTATCCTCTTCCTAAATCTTTTTCTTGCAATAATGTTTTCATTTCATAATTCAGTCAAAACATTAATTATTTACATCAAAATCATCTTTTATTTTTATTTTTTTAATAATAATTTTGTTTTTCTTTAGTTTTCTTGAAAAATATTCATTTTTGAACTCTTCTAAAAACTTAAATTATGAAGAAATATATATTTTTAAAAAGCTATTTAAAGTTTTATGAATTTAACATTAATAAGTATGAGTAATTTGTAAAGTTAGAAATTAATTTATAAAACTAAAATCAGCATGTTGCTGGATTTTTAGTTTAGTATTAAATGATCTATCATCTTTTGATCAGAGTAATATAAGTAATATGTAGATTTTTATATATTAGAACAATGTTTGGAAAATTATTGACAAACCCAACAAATCAAAATATATTGTTCTACCTACCAACTTTGTCACAACTACAATTGGAAATGATTTATCTAAGTTTAACTTAAATGTGTTACAAGTATGTCTAAAACAATAAAAGACTTAATAGAAAACAAATAAGCTAAAACTTCAAAGGAGAAATTTATATATATCACTTGTAATGATTGCCACAAAGTCTAGGTTCTTATGACATTTCATGATTTTTGACAAAATTTTAATTAATTTAGGATATTGAATAAAAAAGTGATGAAAAAGAAAAAAAAAAAAACTAAATGCATTTGGTGAGACCAAAACTCAAACAAATATTTAAAAAAAAAAAATTTAATTAAGTTTATAATTTCAGTGTCCTCTTCCCTTTATGCACATGTGTAGTTATATCGATGCAAACATCTTTTAATTTAGTGAAATCTTAAAGGATGAAATGGAGGGTGCTGAACTAATTTCTAATTTGAAAAAATTAATTCTGAATTATCTACTAAGGATTTTTAATGCCAAATTAAAAAAATAACACCAACTCATTGCATTTTGTTTAGGAATTCACAGAAATTGATAAGTGATTCTTTATAGTTGAAATTAGTTCTGTCACTTATGAAATTTGTCACAAAGATTTTCCCACTTTGTCATTTGTTATATAAGTGATGCAATGGATTAACCTGTCACCCCCATGAGTGACTACACTATATGTAGTAACCACCTATAAGTATCTGTAAGTCAACAGGCTACAGAGACTAACTGGAATCTGTTCCAGCTGTACTGGTCAAACTCTACCTCTGAGCAGAGAGGATACCCAGATGAGGCTATGCCAAAGGGCAGTCTCTTGTCTTGGGGGAAACGGCTACCCGACGCCATTTTATGTGGGGGTCGACGGGAATTTTTGGCTGAGCCTACAGGCTTGGATGCCCCACATTAATCCTGGCCTTGTGCCACATCTGTTCACGTGGGGAGGTTAGTAAATATACTAGCTGGAATCTGTTCCAACTGTGCTGTTGAACTCTCTGCCTCAAGGCAGAGAGGAACACAGACAAGGCTATGCTGGAGGGAAGTCTTGTCTGGGGAAGTAGACAGACCTGAACCCATTTATGTGGGGTTTACAGGGAATTTTTGGCCAAGCCTACAGGCTTGGATGTCCCACATTAAACTCGGCTTTGTGCCACATCTACCCTCGTGTGTGTTGGCGGGGTGGGGCTAGTATTGACTAGCTGGGATCTGTTACTCAGCTCTTAGCTGTTGCCAAACTCTCTGCCTTCAGGCAGAGAGGAACAGACAAGGCTATGCCAAAGGGCAGTCTCATCTGCGGAGATAGAAAGACTTGAACCCATTTATGCAGAGTCTACGGGGAAATTTTGGCTGAGCATACACGCTCGGATTGCCCCACATTAAATTCAGCCTTGTGCCACATCCTACCTCATGGGGAGGTTGGTAAATATTATTAGGTTGGTGCAAAAATAATGTCGTTTTCTCACATAGTAACATGTGAAAAAATGACATTTTTGCACCAACCAAATACTAGCTGGGATCTGTTGAGTATGACTCGGACTTGCACAAGAATTACCGACCTTCCAATAGTAGCATTCACTACAGGATTTAGTTGCAATGACCTTGTGCATAACTTACCTTTATTCTTATTTTATCCACCTTGTTTTTCAAGTATATATTCCTATTTGTACAGAATATAACAATAAGTATAAAATGAGTGCAGAAATTTCATTAATTTTTTTTATTGATTTGTAAATGACTACTTTGATAATATTTGTTTGTGAAGTTAGGCATTTGTAGTTATTGTGTGTTTTTTAGTATTTTGAGTATAATACTGTGATGAACTACACACTACCTGACCCAGAGATTCTACCCAGTGGAAATGGGTGACCAACAACAGTACTGAATAAGAACTAGACAAAATTTCACAAGAAATGAACAGTGGAACAAGAACAGTCTAGCCCTGTAGATTAAATAAAGGGTTTAATTCAGAATTCCCTGTAGGTTACCCAGATTGATATTCACTGATGAAGGCCAGAGGGCACAACAGGCAAAACACTGTAATAAAAACAATAAAGATAAGGACAACAGTTCAAATATATAGTGTAAATTGTAGAATAACAAGACAATAAACAGCACTTACCGGTGTAAGAGTCCCAGCTAGCGTCCAGCTGGCAGACAAAAATAAAGCGGGTTGTAACTTAATACAAACCCTGAGGATTTATTGCAACAAAGGTTACAATTGTGGCACAAGGCCAAAAAGGGGAGAGGGAAAAGGCTGGTCAACACTTACTATCTTATACCTAGCTAATCTGACTCACGACCCATTCATACATTACAATTTACTCATTCACCACAAGAACTCATCCATCACCGTTCAATCCTCCAACCACCATAATACCACATCCACTCCAAGGGAACCTACCAAAACGCGCCCCAATCCATAAAAATTTGATGATACATAAATGATATACATAAAATTCTAATAATGATAGAATGCAAGGGGAGGGAGGTGAACCCAATAATAAATAAAAATACACACAAAATACAAACTAAACATAACACATGTTAGTAGGGACCGTCCAACCCTCAAAAACAGAGAGGCCGCTGTATTCTGCCCAGGGGACAGAATCAAGAGACGCTCTCGCTAAGGGAGTGGGAAAGCGGAGAAAATATTATGCCGGAATGGGAAAATGTAAAGCTGACCCAGTCGAGATAAAAAGGGGGGGCCAAAACAAACTGGGGAGGTTGGGAATCTCGACTTGGACCATAACCAAAGAGCAGCCGGGATACAGGCCAGGAACAACATTTACTCACATTAACTAGGTACACTGAAGCTTGTCTAACCTAACCAAGGGGAGGGTTCCACAGGAAGCCACCCCGATGTGCTATAGGTTGACCTAGAAAAGAAAATCAAGGCTAGCCCCGGTCACACGAACCAGGCTTGCTACTTTTACCCACCTTTCGCTGAAGACTGTCGAATGCAATCGTTTTCTATCAGATCTAATCTTCATCTTGAGCTGATGCTCAAAGAATTGGATTAGATGCTGATAAGAAAGACGGTTGCCCCGCAAGACTTCCTCCATTCGCGTCGTCCAAATCACCATTCGAGCCGTGGCCATCAGCATCAGAAACACCATTCGTTTCTCCCCGGAATACGGGGGCGACACATTGTCACACGCGTATGCGCGATCAATGGACACAAGCTGTTCGGGAGCGAGACGAGCCGTCAGCTCGCCGACATGGTCCCATAAGGGGCGGACCCGGGGGCAATGGTAGAAGGCGTGCGCAGCCGTTTCTTCTAAGCCAAGACCACACCGTTCACAGTCTGGCAAATCCGCCAAACCCCATATGAAAGCCTTGTCATTGAGAGGCAGCCGATTCCGAGCCAATCGCCAGGTAAGCGAAAACTCAGGGTTACTGAGGTAATCCGCCGCTGGCGCCGAAGACCAATAGGAGCGATACTCCTCCTCCGACAAGTCGAGCGTATCACGTAGCTTATCCTTCGCGCGACCCTCCACTAAACCACGATAGAAGACCTTTCTAGGCCGAGAAAGGTCACTGGACCGGGGAATGGCCTTCAAGGCCAACCGACACTCGCGGAGGAAATCCGACTCATCCCGGGGTTTACAACGGCGCTCAACCCGCGAGATGGGGGGACTGATGGTAAGGCTAGGGAAGGCGTCCCTAACAATCCCCTCCAGAATCGGATCTCCTCTAGTCAATGCGCGGCGTAGGAAAGCCAACCTAGAGGCACGGATGTGACTCAACAGGTGCGGCATTCCCAGCCCCCCATGACACGGACGTTTAGTGCAGACTCGTCTGTCGACCCTGTTCACGCGTCCCCTCTATAAAATGGAGGATAGCGATCGCTCGAGCACCTTCCTGTGGTCTTTACAGAGAGGAAGTACGGACAATCGATAAAGAATCAGGGGGAAAATGTATGTAACACACACCTCCGCCCTGCCCTTCACGGACAACCTCCGTCGATTCCAAATCTTACCGGCAAAATCGACCTTTGCTCGTACTTCAGACCAATTCTTCTCCAGCTGGAGGTCGGGCCCAAACCACACTCCAAGAATGCGGACAGGACCGTCCGTCCAACCGAAGCGGCCCGGAAGATCGACCCCCTTCCAGGCACCTAACCGCAAGCCGGACGACTTGTCGCGGTTTATCTTGGCCCCTGTCACCTTCTCGTACCGATCAAGCGCCTTCTGTACCGCCTCAATGTCGCTGCGGGACGACACGAAAGCAGATACGTCATCGGCGTACGCGGAAACCCTGGCTCGAGACCCTCCAGGGACGGCGATTCCACGTAGGGTCGGACTGCCGGTCTCGTCCTTCAGCCGGCGAAGGAGAGGCTCCAACGCCAAAGCATAAAGGAGAGGCGACAGTGGACAACCCTGACGAACCGACCTAGACAGCACGAACGCGTCCGACAACCTTCCGTTCACCTGTACCACAGCACTGGGGGAGCGATACAGGAGGCTAATCCAGCGGCAGAAGTTGGGTGCGAATCCAGCGGCCTGCAGGACAGTAGCAAGGTAGCGATGGTCAACCCTATCAAATGCCTTGGACTGATCCAAATTGATCAGCGCGGCTTCTTCGTCGTCTTTTACGCCCTCTATGATCGTGCGGATCAGATGCAGGTTGCTCTGAATTGTTCGGCCCCTCACAGAACAAGTCTGCTCAGGTCCCAACAGAGACTCGGCAACTGACTGCAAACGCTCCTGCAGGATCTTGGCCATAATCTTTAACTCTGTGTTTAGCAGAGTTATGGGCCTGTAATCATCTAGCTTCCCCCCACCACCTTTGCCCTTTTTCAACAGAGTGATCACACCCCTGGTGATCCAATTGGGGATGGACCCCGACCGAAACCAGTTGTTGAACACTGCTGTCAAAATCGGAACAAAGATGTGCGACAGCCTCAAGTACAATTCATAGGGCAAACCATCCAGACCGGGCGACTTGCCTCTGCCGACCTTCTTCAATACCGCGTAGACTTCGCCCTCCGTGATCTCTCCCTCGCAGCTAGCCGCTTCAGTCGGCGAAAGCCGAGGAAAGTCAGCCAAATAGCTACGAAACTCCTCCTCACGGAGACCAGGCTCCTTGGTAAACCGGCTCTCGAAATGGCGCCGAAACGCCTCGCACATGTCGTCAGTGGCCCGAAGAGTATGCCCCTCCGGGGACTCGACTTCACGAATGTAACGATCGCCACCTCGACGAACCTCTTCCCTGCGCAGATCTGCGCCCAAGTTCACAGCTTCGGAAGACATCTTGCTTAACTTATGTCTAATTACCTGGCCCATGTACCGCTCGCTATTCAAACGATCCAGGGCCGCCCTAGCTAAGGCTATCTCTAGGGGATCCCCCCCAGCCACCGCCCGGGTGTAACTAGCTTTAAGTGTCTTCACCTTTTCAGCTCTATCTAGAGCGAGCTGTTTGCTGAAATCAGTGGTGAAAGACCTAATACTAGACTTAAGACGCTCCCACCACTTATTCCCGATAACCGCCCCCACTAGCTCCCGCTGCACTAATCTAGTTAGCTGCTCCCGGAAGTCCTGCCTGTCCAGTAAAGACAGATTGAACTTCCAGTAGCCAGCCATTCTAGGCCTATGGTCTAACGCCACCCGGGCACAAACGAGTTTGTGGTCCGTGTAGCCTACCCAGTGGAACGTAGGGCAATCTAATAGATCTATGTCGGCTCTTCTAACTAACATCCTGTCAAGGTAGCTAACCACCTTGTCAGAAGGCCAATTAAGAGCCCACGTCCACATTTTCCCCCCGGGATGATCGACCCGGTATCTATCGACGAGACCATAATCGTCGATCAGATCAACCAGGCTACGATCGCCCCTTCTCCCACTAGCTCCCCACCCCCTGTCTAACTTGGAGTCCAGGATGGCATTCCAGTCCCCCATTAAAACAAGGCGCGTTGAATCAACCAGGAACGGCCCCAACTGCCGAAAAAACGAGACCCGCTCCTCCTGGTCATTGGGCGCATAAACCGCAACGACTCGGAACGAACCACTTTTCACGGCAATATCGGCCACGATCAACCGGCCCTCGGCATCGGTATGCACAAGGTCCACCTTCGCATCAAGAGTCCGTCTGACAAGCAAAGAAACCCCTCTGGCAAACCGGTCCCCATATGCTGAATAGACGACAAAGTCGTTCTCCAGCACACACGCATCGGCACTGCAAACAAAGTGTGTCTCTTCGATCGCGGCAACATCCACATCCAGGGACAGAAGGTCCCGGAGCAGGCGGGCAGCCTTACCCCGATCCCTTAAGCCCTTCACATTTAACGTCGCTAACTTGGTTTCCATTTTCTAGGCCTGCAAAGAGAAAAAAAGAGTCAGAGCAAAAACCTACTCACATACGGGCCGGAAATCTGCGGGTGTAAGGACCCCGACGGATTGTCCCAGGCTCCCTGTACCCATCTCTGACGTCATCCTTCCATCCGAGACAATCCCGCCGACATCCATGGGGTACGTTAATTTTAAAACCCTGTAAAGAGAGGGGTGGAGACATACTGGGACCCTCCCTGCACAGTAGGTGAATAATTTTTTCAAGATTGGTGTGCCTGTCTGCGCCATCCGGATCTCAGGGAAGGCATCCTTGGCCTCTTGCAAGTGGGCCCAAACCTTCAGGTGCTTCCCTGTATCTCGTATACATGTAATCACCCCTGGTGCTCGGGGAAAGTTTCTTGGATCTTCCGTAGACTTCCCGTCCACAGACGTAACTTTGAAGAGAGGCCCCAAGAGTGTCTTTCTCTGTGTCGAAAGATCCCTCTCCGCCTCCTTCCTGTCCACTCTACAAATGTCTTCCACCCTGTCAAAGTGTTTTTTCACCTTCTTTTTCCTGGAAGGGTGTGGCGGGGTTGAAGTTGACGGTGGGGGAGTAGTAGAAGGTGGTTGGGTAGATGACTGAGTAGGAAGTTGGGTAGTAGGTTGGGTAGAGGGTTGGGGGGGCGTACACAGTGAGGGGGATTGTGACCTTGCTGGAGATGCCGATGCGCTTCTAGAGCGGGACTTTGTTACTTCCGCTTCTTCTGATGTAGTGGGACGAGATGGTGATCTTGATGCTGTTGTTTCTCTCTCTCTCCTGCTTCTCCCTGACACTTTCTCTTTTTTGGTCGGGATCTCCTCGTCCTCTTCATCCCTCCCTCTTTTTGACGAGGAAGAGCGTGGTGGGGGCATTTCCTCCACTTCCATCTCCCCCTCTCGATTTGCTTGTTTCGCTACTTTTGCCTGCTGTTCCATTTTTTGGGTTTGTTGTTGCTTTTCCGGCAGCTTCTTGGGGCTGCCCTTCTCTTGTTGTGGCTTCTTGGGGCTGCCCTTCTCTTGTTGTGGCTGCTGCTGTTTGGGCGGCTGCTCGTTCCGCTTCAGGGGAGAAGGTGCCGTCTTTTTCCCCTTTACCTTCACCCATTCCCCATCCGAGGCCTTTCCTGATGATGTTACTGTTTCTGATGCTGTTGCTACTGCAGTTGTTGGTTTTGTAGCTGGAGGGGGTGGAGGCTGTACCTTTTTACCTGGGCACACCTTGGCCATGTGTCCCAGAACACCGCATGACCAACAAAATGGCTTACGTCCCTCCACCACCACCAGCATCCTCTTTTCACGGCATATGAGAGTATTGGGAATGTCCCTAAAAGCCTCCCTGTCCAGAATGACTTGCAGGGCCATGTCACCCGTGGCTATGCCAGATTTGCTAGTCACAGGCGACACATCCTCTACCTGACCATACTTGGCAAAGAATCCTCCTATCCTGTCTGCTCCAATGTCTATAGGCACCCCATGCACCGTGATCTTTGTTCGGCGGGTGCCCATATATTCCGTCTGCATACGAATTGAAGTTGTTTGCAGTATGCTTGCTGACAGTTGCTTGGCTTCCTGCTCTGTAGCTAGGAGGATGTCCCACATGGCATTTGATCTTCTGGCCAATAATTTGGGAGCAATTTTCAGGCTTCTGAGTGCCTCCTCCATACTTTCCCTACTGAAGCCAGCCAATTTCCGGCTCTTCACATCTGCTGTCAGAAGGGAAATGGTTTTTGTTTTTACTCCATCGAATGCTTCTTGGATCGTCAGGAATTCATTTCCTTTGACGAATTCACCATATTTCTCTCTTTGTTCCTGATAGTAAGCGGCGTTCTTCCTTTTCGGACTGTCTCCCGTCCAGGCCGATGTTTTTGGTGGCGACGGTGTGTCAGTTTGCACCGTAGGAGACGGTGTAGCTTGAAGAATGTCCGCCATGGGGATTTCTCCCCACGGCAGTTGCACGAGAAAAAAAAAGGTTCGCCTTTACGTTCTTCTTTTTTTCTTTGTCTGTTAATTATTGCTCTTAACAAACTAAAACCAAGTAAAACGGGGAGAAACGAAAATAAAATAAAATAGAAACTGTGTGTAAAAACAACACGTGAAAAAAACAAAATCAACTCAACAGTTCAAAACGAAAAATAATTTAAACGAAAACGAGGGAAGGGTCAAAAATAAAGAAATCAACAAGCAATGCACAAACTCAAAAACGTACAACAAAAAGGTGTGAAAATAAAAATTTTCAAACAAAAACAAAATCTAACCGTTCACTTTTTTTTTTCCCCAATCACGATGCACACGTCAATCGAAAATACAACAATATACTAGGGGATGAACTTAATACAAACCCTGCGGTATTTACTTGACTCCCACGAGGTCAAGATGTGACACAAGGTCGTTTTTCGTGGGAAACCCGAGCGTTTCCGCATAGGGTCACTGGTCAAATATTGGTCATAACATGTCCAAGCTTAATCAAGTTTTAGTCCAAATTGGTCTTAGCTTGTCTTAGCATGTCCTGATATGGTCCAAACTAGACTTTGCCGCGGTCGCAACCCAGCCCGAAGGCCGGGCGCTGACCTCGCTGCGGTCAATACAAACCCTGAGGATTTATTGCAACAAAGGTTACAATTGTGGCACAAGGCCAAAAAGGGGAGGGGGAAAAGGCTGGTCAACACTTACTATCTTATACCTAGCTAATCTGACTCACGACCCGTTCATACATTACAATTTACCCATTCACCACAAGAACTCGTCCGTCACCAAACAATCCTCCAACCACCATAATACCGCATCCTCTCAAGGGGAACCTACCAAAAACGCGCCCCACACCATAAAAATTTGATGATAATACATAAAATACATAAAATTTTAATAATGATAGAATGAGAGGGGAGGGAGATGAACCCAATAATCAAATAAATATAAACACAAAATACAAACTAAACATAACAGATGTTAGTAGGGGACCGTCCAACCCTCAAAATAGAGAGGCCGCTGTATTCTGCCCAGGGGACAAAATCAAGAGGCAACTCTCGCTAAGGGAGTGGGAAGAAGGCTAAAATATTATGCGGGAAAGGGAAAGTATAAAGCTGACCCAGTCGAGATAAAAGGGGGCCGAAACAAACTGGGGAGGTTGGGAATCTCGACTTGGATCATAACCAAAGAGTAGCCGGGTTACAGGCCAGGAACAACACTTACTCACATTAACTAGGTACACTGAAGCTTGTCTAATCCTAACCAAGGGGAGGGTTCCACAGGAAGCCACCCCGATGTGCAATAGGTTGACCTAGAAGAGAAAATCAAGGCTAGCCCCGGTCACACGAACCAAGCTCGCCTCTTTTACCCACCTTTCGCTAAAGACTGTCGAATGCAATCGTTTTCTATCAGATCTAATCTTCATCTTGAGCTGATGCTCAAAGAATAGGATTAGATGCTGATGAGAAAGACGGTTGCCCCGCAAGACTTCCTCCTTTCGCGGCGTCCAAATCACCATTCGAGCCGTGGCCAGCAGCGTCAGAAACACCATTCGTTTCACCCCGGAATACGGGGGCGACACATTGTCACACGCGTATGCGCGATCAATGGACACAAGCTGTTCGGGAGCGAGACGAGCCGTCAGCTCGCCGACATGGTCCCATAAGGGGCGGACCCGGGGGCAATGGTAGAAGGCGTGCGGAGCCGTTTCTTCTAAGCCAAGACCACACCGTTCACAGTCTGGCAAATCCGCCAAACCCCATATGAAAGCCTTGTCGTTGAGAGGCAGCCGATTCCGAGCCAATCGCCAGGTAAGCGAAAACTCAGGGTTACTGAGGTAATCCGCCGCTGGCGCCCAAGACCAGTAGGAGCGAAACTCCTCCTCCGACAAGCCGAGCGTATCACGTAGGGAATCCTTCGCGGGCCCCTCCACTAATCCACGATAGAAGACCTTCCTAGGCCGTGACAGGTCACTGGACCGGGGAATGGCCCTCAAGGCCGACCGACACTCGCGGATGAAATCCGACTCGTCCCGGGGTTTACGACGGCGCTCAACCCTCGAGATGGGGGGACTGATGGTAAGGCTAGGGAAGGCGTCCCTAACAATCCCCTCCAGAATCGGATCTCTCCCAGTCAATGCGCGGCGTAGGAAAGCCAACCTAGAGGCACGGACGTGACTCAAGAGGTGCGGCATTCCCAGCCCCCCATGACACGGACGTTTAGTGCAGACTCGTCTGTCGACCCTGTTCACGCGTCCCCTCCATAAAATGGAGGATAGCGATCGCTCGAGCGCCTTCCAATGGGTCCCACAGAGAGGAAGTACAGACAATCGATAAAGAATCAGGGGGAAAATGTATGTAACACACACCTCCGCCCTGCCCTTCACGGACAACCGCCGTCGATTCCAAGTCTTGCCGGCAGAACCGACCTTTGCAAGTACTTCAGACCAATTCTTCTCCAGCTGGAGGTCCGGTCCAAACCACACTCCAAGAATGCGGACAGGTCCATCCGTCCAACCGAAGCGGCCCGGAAGAGCGACCCCCTTCCAGGCACCTAACCGCAAGCCGGAAGACTTGTCGCGGTTTATCTTGGCCCCTGTCACCTTCTCGTACCGGTCAAGCGCCTTCTGTACCGCCTCGATATCGTCCCGGGACGACACGAAAGCAGATACGTCATCGGCGTACGCGGAAACCCTGGCTCGAGCCCCTCCAGGAACGGCGATTCCGCGTAGGGCCGGACTGCCGGTCTCGTCCTTCAGCCGGCGAAGGAGAGGCTCCAACGCCAAAGCATAAAGGAGAGGCGACAGCGGACAACCCTGACGAACCGACCTAGACAGCACGAACGCGTCCGACAACCTTCCGTTCACCTGTACCACAGCACTGGGGGAGCGATACAGGAGGCTAATCCAGCGGCAGAAGTTGGGTGCGAATCCAGCGGCCTGCAGGACAGTAGCAAGGTAGCGATGGTCGACCCTATCAAATGCCTTGGACTGATCCAAATTGATCAGCGCGGCTTGCTCGTCGTCTTTTACACCCTCTATGATCGTGCGGATCAGATGCAGGTTGCTCTGAATTGTTCGGCCCCTCACAGAACAAGTCTGCTCAGGTCCCAACAGAGACTCGGCAACTGACTGCAAACGCTCCTGCAGGATCTTGGCCATAATCTTTAACTCTGTGTTTAGCAGAGTTATGGGCCTGTAGTCATCTAGTTTCCCCCCACCACCTTTGCCCTTTTTCAACAGAGTGATCACGCCCCTGGTGATCCGATTGGGGATGGACCCCGACCGAAACCAGTTGTTGAACACTGCAGTCAAAATCGGAACAAAGATGTGCGACAGCCTCAAGTACAATTCATAGGGCAAACCATCCAGACCGGGCGACTTGCCTCTGCCGACCTTCTTCAAAACCGCGTAGACTTCGCCCTCCGTGATCTCTCCCTCGCAGCTAGCCGCTTCAGTCGGCGAAAGCCGAGGAAAGTCAGCCAAATAGCTACGAAACTCCTCCTCACGGAGACCAGGCTCCTTAGTAAACCGGCTCTCGAAATGGCGCCGAAACGCCTCGCACATGTCGTCAGTGGCCCGAAGAGTACGCCCCTCCGGGGATTCGACTTCACGAATGTAACGATCGCCACCTCGACGGACCTCTTCCCTGCGCAGATCTGCGCCCAAATTCACAGCTTCGGAAGACATCTTGCTTAACTTATGTCTAATTACCTGGCCCATGTACCGCTCGCTATTCGAACGATCCAGGGCCTCCTTAGCTAAGGCTATCTCTAGGGGATCCCCCCCAGCCACCGCCCGGGTGTAACTAGTTTTAAGCGTCTTCACCTTGTCAGCTCTATCTAGAGCGAGCCGTTTGCTGAAATCAGTGGTGAAGGACCTAATCCTACACTTAAGGCGTTCCCACCACTTATTCCCGATAACCGCCCCCACTAGCTCCCGCTGCACTAATCTAGTTAGCTGCTCCCGGAAGTCCTGCCTGTCCAGTAAAGACAGATTGAACTTCCAGTAGCCAGCCATTCTAGGCCTATGGTCTAACGCCACCCGGGCACAAACGAGTTTGTGGTCCGTGTAGCCTACCCAGTGGAACGTAGGGCAATCTAATAGATCTATGTCGGCTCTTCTAACTAACATCCTGTCAAGGTAGCTAACCACCTTGTCAGAAGGCCAATTAAGAGCCCACGTCCACATTTTCCCCCCGGGATGATCGACCCGGTATCTATCGACGAGACCATAATCGTCGATCAGATCAACCAGGCTACGATCGCCCCTTCTCCCACTAGCTCCCCACCCCCTGTCTAACTTGGAGTCCAGGATGGCATTCCAGTCCCCCATTAAAACAAGGCGCGTTGAATCAACCAGGAACGGCCCCAACTGCCGAAAAAACGAGACCCGCTCCTCCTGGTCATTGGGCGCATAAACCGCAACGACTCGGAACGAACCACTTTTCACGGCAATATCGGCCACGATCAACCGGCCCTCGGCATCGGTATGCACAAGGTCCACCTTCGCATCAAGAGTCCGTCTGACAAGCAAAGAAACCCCTCTGGCAAACCGGTCCCCATATGCTGAATAGACGACAAAGTCGTTCTCCAGCACACACGCATCGGCACTGCAAACAAAGTGTGTCTCTTCGATCGCGGCAACATCCACATCCAGGGACAGAAGGTCCTGGAGCAGGCGGGCAGCCTTACCCCGATCCCTTAAGCCCTTCACATTTAACGTCGCTAACTTGGTTTCCATTTTCTAGGCCTGCAAAGAGAAAAAAAGAGTCAGAGCAAAAACCTACTCACATACGGGCCGGAAATCTGCGGGTGTAAGGACCCCGACGGATTGTCCCAGGCTCCCTGTACCCATCTCTGACGTCATCCGTCCATCCGAGACAATCCCGCCGACATCCATGGGGTACGTTAATTTTAAAACCCTGTAAAGAGAGGGGTGGAGACATACTGGGACCCTCCCTGCACAGTAGGTGTATCAATACAAACCCTGAGGATTTATTGCAACAAAGGTTACAATTGTGGCACAAGGCCAAAAAGGGGAGGGGGAAAAGGCTGGTCAACACTTACTATCTTATACCTAGCTAATCTGACTCACGACCCATTCATACATTACAATTTACTCATTCACCACAAGAACTCATCCATCACCGTTCAATCCTCCAACCACCATAATACCACATCCACTCCAAGGGAACCTACCAAAACGCGCCCCAATCCATAAAAATTTGATGATACATAAATGATATACATAAAATTCTAATAATGATAGAATGCAAGGGGAGGGAGGTGAACCCAATAATAAACAAAAATAAACACAAAATACAAACTAAACATAACACATGTTAGTAGGGACCGTCCAACCCTCAAAAACAGAGAGGCCGCTGTATTCTGCCCAGGGGACAGAATCAAGAGACGCTCTCGCTAAGGGAGTGGGAAAGTGGAGAAAATATTATGCCGGAATGGGAAAATGTAAAGCTGACCTAGTCGAGATAAAAAGGGGGGGGGGCAAAACAAACTGGGGAGGTTGGGAATCTCGACTTGGACCATAACCAAAGAGCAGCCGGGATACAGGCCAGGAACAACATTTACTCACGTTAACTAGGTACACTGAAGCTTGTCTAACCTAACCAAGGGGAGGGTTCCACAGGAAGCCACCCCGATGTGCTATAGGTTGACCTAGAAAAGAAAATCAAGGCTAGCCCCGGTCACACGAACCAGGCTTGCTACTTTTACCCACCTTTCGCTGAAGACTGTCGAATGCAATCGTTTTCTATCAGATCTAATCTTCATCTTGAGCTGATGCTCAAAGAATTGGATTAGATGCTGATAAGAAAGACGGTTGCCCCGCAAGACTTCCTCCATTCGCGTCGTCCAAATCACCATTCGAGCCGTGGCCATCAGCATCAGAAACACCATTCGTTTCTCCCCGGAATACGGGGGCGACACATTGTCACACGCGTATGCGCGATCAATGGACACAAGCTGTTCGGGAGCGAGACGAGCCGTCAGCTCGCCGACATGGTCCCATAAGGGGCGGACCCGGGGGCAATGGTAGAAGGCGTGCGCAGCCGTTTCTTCTAAGCCAAGACCACACCGTTCACAGTCTGGCAAATCCGCCAAACCCCATATGAAAGCCTTGTCGTTGAGAGGCAGCCGATTCCGAGCCAATCGCCAGGTAAGCGAAAACTCAGGGTTACTGAGGTAATCCGCCGCTGGCGCCCAAGACCAGTAGGAGCGAAACTCCTCCTCCGACAAGCCGAGCGTATCACGTAGGGAATCCTTCGCGGGCCCCTCCACTAATCCACGATAGAAGACCTTCCTAGGCCGTGACAGGTCACTGGACCGGGGAATGGCCCTCAAGGCCGACCGACACTCGCGGATGAAATCCGACTCGTCCCGGGGTTTACGACGGCGCTCAACCCTCGAGATGGGGGGACTGATGGTAAGGCTAGGGAAGGCGTCCCTAACAATCCCCTCCAGAATCGGATCTCTCCCAGTCAATGCGCGGCGTAGGAAAGCCAACCTAGAGGCACGGACGTGACTCAAGAGGTGCGGCATTCCCAGCCCCCCATGACACGGACGTTTAGTGCAGACTCGTCTGTCGACCCTGTTCACGCGTCCCCTCCATAAAATGGAGGATAGCGATCGCTCGAGCGCCTTCCAATGGGTCCCACAGAGAGGAAGTACAGACAATCGATAAAGAATCAGGGGGAAAATGTATGTAACACACACCTCCGCCCTGCCCTTCACGGACAACCGCCGCCGATTCCAAGTCTTGCCGGCAGAACCGACCTTTGCAAGTACTTCGGACCAATTCTTCTCCAGCTGGAGGTCCGGTCCAAACCACACTCCAAGAATGCGGACAGGTCCATCCGTCCAACCGAAGCGGCCCGGAAGAGCGACCCCCTTCCAGGCACCTAACCGCAAGCCGGAAGACTTGTCGCGGTTTATCTTGGCCCCTGTCACCTTCTCGTACCGGTCAAGCGCCTTCTGTACCGCCTCGATATCGTCCCGGGACGACACGAAAGCAGATACGTCATCGGCGTACGCGGAAACCCTGGCTCGAGCCCCTCCAGGAACGGCGATTCCGCGTAGGGCCGGACTGCCGGTCTCGTCCTTCAGCCGGCGAAGGAGAGGCTCCAACGCCAAAGCATAAAGGAGAGGCGACAGCGGACAACCCTGACGAACCGACCTAGACAGCACGAACGCGTCCGACAACCTTCCGTTCACCTGTACCACAGCACTGGGGGAGCGATACAGGAGGCTAATCCAGCGGCAGAAGTTGGGTGCGAATCCAGCGGCCTGCAGGACAGTAGCAAGGTAGCGATGGTCGACCCTATCAAATGCCTTGGACTGATCCAAATTGATCAGCGCGGCTTGCTCGTCGTCTTTTACACCCTCTATGATCGTGCGGATCAGATGCAGGTTGCTCTGAATTGTTCGGCCCCTCACAGAACAAGTCTGCTCAGGTCCCAACAGAGACTCGGCAACTGACTGCAAACGCTCCTGCAGGATCTTGGCCATAATCTTTAACTCTGTGTTTAGCAGAGTTATGGGCCTGTAGTCATCTAGTTTCCCCCCACCACCTTTGCCCTTTTTCAACAGAGTGATCACGCCCCTGGTGATCCGATTGGGGATGGACCCCGACCGAAACCAGTTGTTGAACACTGCAGTCAAAATCGGAACAAAGATGTGCGACAGCCTCAAGTACAATTCATAGGGCAAACCATCCAGACCGGGCGACTTGCCTCTGCCGACCTTCTTCAAAACCGCGTAGACTTCGCCCTCCGTGATCTCTCCCTCGCAGCTAGCCGCTTCAGTCGGCAAAAGCCGAGGAAAGTCAGCCAAATAGCTACGAAACTCCTCCTCACGGAGACCAGGCTCCTTGGTAAACCGGCTCTCGAAATGGCGCCGAAACGCCTCGCACATGTCGTCAGTGGCCCGAAGAGTACGCCCCTCCGGGGATTCGACTTCACGAATGTAACGATCGCCACCTCGACGGACCTCTTCCCTGCGCAGATCTGCGCCCAAATTCACAGCTTCGGAAGACATCTTGCTTAACTTATGTCTAATTACCTGGCCCATGTACCGCTCGCTATTCGAACGATCCAGGGCCTCCTTAGCTAAGGCTATCTCTAGGGGATCCCCCCCAGCCACCGCCCGGGTGTAACTAGTTTTAAGCGTCTTCACCTTGTCAGCTCTATCTAGAGCGAGCCGTTTGCTGAAATCAGTGGTGAAGGACCTAATCCTACACTTAAGGCGTTCCCACCACTTATTCCCGATAACCGCCCCCACTAGCTCCCGCTGCACTAATCTAGTTAGCTGCTCCCGGAAGTCCTGCCTGTCCAGTAAAGACAGATTGAACTTCCAGTAGCCAGCCATTCTAGGCCTATGGTCTAACGCCACCCGGGCACAAACGAGTTTGTGGTCCGTGTAGCCTACCCAGTGGAACGTAGGGCAATCTAATAGATCTATGTCGGCTCTTCTAACTAACATCCTGTCAAGGTAGCTAACCACCTTGTCAGAAGGCCAATTAAGAGCCCACGTCCACATTTTCCCCCCGGGATGATCGACCCGGTATCTATCGACGAGACCATAATCGTCGATCAGATCAACCAGGCTACGATCGCCCCTTCTCCCACTAGCTCCCCACCCCCTGTCTAACTTGGAGTCCAGGATGGCATTCCAGTCCCCCATTAAAACAAGGCGCGTTGAATCAACCAGGAACGGCCCCAACTGCCGAAAAAACGAGACCCGCTCCTCCTGGTCATTGGGCGCATAAACCGCAACGACTCGGAACGAACCACTTTTCACGGCAATATCGGCCACGATCAACCGGCCCTCGGCATCGGTATGCACAAGGTCCACCTTCGCATCAAGAGTCCGTCTGACAAGCAAAGAAACCCCTCTGGCAAACCGGTCCCCATATGCTGAATAGACGACAAAGTCGTTCTCCAGCACACACGCATCGGCACTGCAAACAAAGTGTGTCTCTTCGATCGCGGCAACATCCACATCCAGGGACAGAAGGTCCTGGAGCAGGCGGGCAGCCTTACCCCGATCCCTTAAGCCCTTCACATTTAACGTCGCTAACTTGGTTTCCATTTTCTAGGCCTGCAAAGAGAAAAAAAGAGTCAGAGCAAAAACCTACTCACATACGGGCCGGAAATCTGCGGGTGTAAGGACCCCGACGGATTGTCCCAGGCTCCCTGTACCCATCTCTGACGTCATCCGTCCATCCGAGACAATCCCGCCGACATCCATGGGGTACGTTAATTTTAAAACCCTGTAAAGAGAGGGGTGGAGACATACTGGGACCCTCCCTGCACAGTAGGTGTATCAATACAAACCCTGCAAACTAACTGATGAATCAAGCTGGTATTTATATAGAAATACCTCCACTCAGGTACCAGCAGCCAATCACAGCCCAAGCAATGGACTATCCCACTTTAGCACAATGAGATGCTCCATTGCACCATAAATAGTTCTCTTCCTCAAGGTTGGATTACTTTTTACCTCAGCTTGCTCCACAACTGAGTGTTTATCTTGATCACGCGATTGTTTGACATGGCGCTGTGAACAGGATTATTGACACCCGAAAATTGGGAACTCTTCTTCATTGAAGCAGGCATATCCACTGACTCGGCCAAAACTCATGCAACAAGGTTTGCAGATGAGAAGCTGACAATCGAGAGCCTTCAAATGCTGGATCGATCTATGCTTAAGGAGCTGGGAGTCACTTTAATTGGAGAAGCCCTGTGTATCATCAAGCAGGCTAAGGAATCCACCACCCAGACAACCCGTATTCAGGCACTAGCAGCCAAGCCTCCTCATCTCAATCTCGAGATGACACCACAGCAATTCAGGAAGTTCCGAATTGACTGGGATGTCTTTACCAAGATGACGAATATGCCAAGCTCCCAAGCTAATATTCACTTATACAATTGTGCTGATGAAGCTGTGCAAAATGCCATAATCAACACACACCCTGACTTCTTTACCACTGATCCAGATAAGCTACTTGACATGGTAGAAGCATTGGTCACCCAGAGGTCAAGTCCTATTGTCCATCGCCTTGCTTTTGCCTCCATGTTTCAGGATGCGGATGAGCCAATACAAAGTTACCTTGTCCGCCTCAGAGCCATAGCCGTTGATTGTAACTTTACCTGCCCCTCGTGAGCATGACCTGTCTGATATATACATCAAGGACCAGATCATCCGTGGAATAGCAAATGACACACTCCAGGCTGACCTACTGGCCAAAGCTGGGGCACTTAAATCCCTTGAGCAAAATATCCGTCATGCTGAGGCATTCGAATCAGCATTGCGAGACCAAACCTCAATGGCCGGCGCTTCAGATACAGCTGCTGCTCGGCTATCAACATACCGCAGACAGAAGGGTACACCACAAGCTAACGAGGGGATCCGTACCAGCACCTATGGCAACTGCAATGTTAAACCAAACCAGCAGGCTTGCTTAGGTTGTGGCAGCCACCAGCATAACACCTCAGGAACTGGATCCCGCCGGCTAAAATGCCCAGCATGGGGACAAACATGTAGTAACTGTGGGAAGCCCAATCACCTATCGAGGGTATGCCGGGCTAAGAAACTAGCTCAAGCGATCAGGAAAAGCCCAGAGGCTAATGAAGCTGCCATGGACACACTTATTGCCCACATCACATTCAATCAAACGACAGGCACGTATACATCTAAAGACACATGCCAGGTAAGGGAAATTGAGGCGTATGTTGTTCCGTTCTCACCAAAACCGGATCCCAGACAAGTTAAGAATATCCCCAGAAATCACAGCACTAGGATGACGATCTTTCCTGACAGTGGGGCCACCATATGTCTCGGGACTTAAGCACCTTCTGAATATGGGGCTCACTATCAACAACCTCATTCCATCAAAAAAAGTCGTTATCGCTGTGGGAGGCTTTACACTTGTCTGTCAGGGTTGGCTCCCTGTGGAATTCATCGTCCAAGGAAGAACAACTAAACAAGCCCTATACATATGCAAAAAGATTCAGCGGCTATACTTCAGCAAAGCAGCCTGCATTGATGTAGGGATACTGTCCAAAGACTTTCCTAAGCCGACGACTACAATATTACCCCAAACAGCAATGCAACACCTGCCCTTGACAAGCACACATAAAAAATCGGACGCAAACACTAAACAATGCAAAGTCGAGGGACAACTTCCAACGCGTCCCAAAAAACTCCCTTTTTCCCCAACAGAACAAAACATTGATAGACTCAAGAATTGGCTATTGAATCAATTCGCCGAAACGGCGTTCAAGAACAATGGTGAATTCCCACCAATGTCTGGCCCCAATGCACATATACACCTCAAAGAAGTGTTCAAGTATAACTCCTCATCCCAGGAATTCAGACAAAAACATTTTCATGCTTATTAAAATAATAAAAAATTGGTTTTCTTTAAATAAATTTGTAAATAAACAGTTAAATATTTTAGAAAATACCAAAATCTTTTTTATTTTTTTTAATTGTTATTTTCAGGCTATTACTGCTAGAACTGCTATTTCTATTATAATTATAAGCAATCAATGATATAAATAAATTTAATTTCTTTTTACATTATATGATAGGCACTATACATTATATGATGACACTGTACAATTAATTCTAGTTGTAGTTTAATGTGTCTTCTTGAGTCTACAATTTCAAAAATATTGATAGACTAGACACTTTGATTTTGCGAATGGAAGTGTAAAATTTAATCTTGAAAAAAATAAATCATATTTCGTATTTTCGGCTGTTCAAAGCAAAATACCATTTTAACTTGCTGTAAATAAATAAAATAAAAAAAAAAAAAACAGTAAAAAAAAAATAATTAAATGAATTTTTTTTTTTTTTTTTTTTTTTTTTTTTTTAGCACATACAAATTACATTTTTAGAAAGATTACTTTCTTTCCAGCCATATGAATATTTTTAAGATTGGACTAGAAATACACGAGAGTTGAATGGACTAATTTGCAAATTTATCAATCTCCAACGAAATCAGATATTGACTAGAAATGTTGTCATTAGACAAGTAAATGAATGCCTTCTTTAAAAAAAAAGAAATACTAAATTAAAAACAGAATTGAAAACCACGGTATCAGAAGGAAAAAAATCATCAGAAACCGATAACAAAATATAAATTACCAAATCGACCCACTCTAATTTATAATTCCTTGTAGCTTGTTTGTTCACACAAACTCTGTATTGTTTTGTAAATATCTTCATTTCTCTTTACAAATGTCATAAATTTAAGGAAAGTATGGCACAAGTTTGTGACTATTTCTGTAAACGAGTAAGGACTTGTTTGTCGTGCAGTAATCGGTTAATAACTAATAAAAAGAAAAAGGTCAGTTTGCAAGTGACATATTTGTACTGGTGACCTAAAGAAGCTGATACTTTTAACTGTTAAAAATATTGCCTGTTCTTAAACTCTAATTTCATTGCTTCAGTAAGCAAGAAAATAAGATTAACTTGAAAATGTATTTAAAGACATGAACAGAAATATGCTAACATTTTCACTCGGGTAGTAGAAATTATATATATATATATATATATATATATATTTAAAAATTTCTTCGCTACATAAGAGTTCTCATGTTTCAAAAATGAGAACTCTTATGTAGCAAAGAAATCATATTTTTAAACAAAAAAATATTATAATAAAGCTCTATTTCTGTATGGACCACTGTCTTCTTCAAAATAAAAACAAAAATACTAAGGAACTCCGGATTATGCAGCAAACGTGTTCTTTTTTATTTTCTGCATACCTGCGCACTATATATATATATATATATATATATATATATAAAATTTCTGTAGTTCACTTCTAGCAGAAAGCAGAAATATTTCTCCTCCCGATGATGGCCATTTCGGCCGAAACTAGTCGAGGAATCTAAATGGAATAATAATAAAAAAAAAACGAAAGAATATTAATCTACAACCCAGTGTGTCTGAAGATTTTAATTTTTTAATATTTTTTTATTGTTCAAAAATATATTACATATATATATATATATATATATATATTATATATTATATATATTATATATATATATATGTGTGTGTGTATCAGTCTATATTTCCGAGATGAGGTATTATGTGCACTAATCGGATTATTGTCCTCATCTTTCTTGCGATATTTATTACGTTTCAGCTGTTGTATGCTCCGGCCTTCTTCAGATGGTCGGAATGTCAAACTGAACCCTTTATTTTGCTCACTGGGGTGGACTGTTCTAGTTCTACATGCCATGTTTAATGGATGTCAGTTATCTCCTGTTAATTTCCCTCTGAAAGTTCTCCACTGCCTTTGGGTCCTGATCTAATGCCATTATCCACTGTGCCATGTGTCCTTGAGGACATCTGTGTATGAATTTCTGGGTATTATAAACCTAATGTCTTCAGCCTTAATTTTTTACCAGTGCTCATATTGCAATTTTTGCTGTTATTGCTTTTCTCTGACACTCCTTATTACTGGTTCCCATAATGTATTCATTTCTATGCTGCATGGGATAGATATGAGCTATAACTGATGACATCCATTAAATGTGGAACTAGAACAGTCTACCCCAGCGAGCGAAATAAAAGGTTCAGTTCAACATTCCAACCACCTGAAGAAGGCCGGAGCATACAACAGCCAAAACATTGTAATAAATATGGCAACAAAGATGAGGACAATAGTCCAAATAATGTAAATAATGTATGTATGCATGTATGTTTCTTTTTTTTTTTTTCTTTTAAAGCGTTTCATCCCAAGCAAGGCAGGAAGCCACTAGCACACAAGGGGTTACACAGAGTTGGAGTGATAGAGGAAAGGATGAAGAGAAGGATAGGGGATAGATCAGGGCATCTGGAGACGTCAATTGATATTACATTTGAATAGTTGGAGATTATATCTATCAGGGAAACAAGAAAAGGGGAGGGAGTTCCACAGGTGAGAGATGCGAGACATGAAGCTATTGGAGTAGAAGAGACAGCTACATTTAAGTTTTGACAGTGAAAGGGTGAGAGCGAGATGTCAGCCTAGTAGAACGCTTAAATTCATGAAGTCTGGGAACCAGTGAAAGCAGCTCATCAGAGCAGTTACCATGAAAGCATTTGTAAAAAAAACACAGATGGAGATGATGGCACGTCTGAGAGAGCAACTGCAAATGAGATGCCAGATCAGGGCCAATTACATTGCATATCCATCTTCGGATTTTATCAAGGATCTTGAGACAAACAGAAGGGGCTCCAGACCATATATGGCAGCAATGTTCCATGATGGTTGATTTGTAGATTTGAAGGATTGACTCTGGTGAGAAAAATTTCCTGGCACGGCACAGGGAGCCAACTTTCCTTGTAGTGGACAATGTATTTGTTCCATCTTAGGTCAGCAGATGACGTGAGACCAGGTAGTCGCAAAGAGGTGCTCTTGTGGAGTTGAGTGTCAGACATCCTAATGGGGGTGCAGGGGTGGTTCTCTGTGGTGAGTAATAGGGAGCAGTTTTGGTTTTGAGGCATTAAAGTTAACCAGCCAATTCCTGCCCCAGTTCACAACTGATTGGAGGTCCTTTTCATGACTTACGGCCAGGTTAGTTTTGTCAGCGCCACTAGATTTGTTTTTCAGGCAGGAGTAAATAGTAGTGTCGTCCATGTAGATATATATATATATATATATATATTGGATTGATGAGTTTGTGACCCAGGGTTTCACGCTGTTTGCGATCGTCAGACAAACTGATTAATTTTTAAATTTTGGACTTGTATATGGTTGCGTATATCGGTGTTTTTATGGAATATTTTTTGTTTGTTACACTGTCAACACATAGAACATTTTTCTATTTTGTTTGCTTAATGTTTTCTCGCATGCACGTATATACATATGATGGGGTCTGTGCATGACTATGGTAGGTAAAAATTGTTTTTATTTTTAATTTTTTAAGGCCGTTTTGTTATTATTTTAAAGCCGGTTATTTGCTTGTTTTTGGCGATTGCACATATGTAAATGGTAGAAATTCCAATTTGTAATACTTATTAGTATTTATGCAATGGTATTAATTTTGCTGGGGGAGGGAGAAGTAAGTGTAATTGTGGACTGATACGGTAATGGTACCGTAGTAATTGTAAACTAATACAGCAATGGTAATTTGAGATGTGGTAGTAATGATGTAGGGAGGGGATGAGGATAACAATTGTAGTAGCAAATAGTTATAGTAAGGTGGTAGAAGAGATCATAGTAATGGTGGTGGAATGATAACAGTTATAATTATTATGATGGCAGTTTGAACTAGAAAATAATTGGTGTTATGGTGTCAGTGGTTTCTCTTTTCATATTTATAGGATCAATGGTGGTTTATGTAGTAGTATTTGTTAGTATTTTTTTTTTTTTTTTTTATCAGTTTGGCATAAATTCTTGTAACAGTTACGTTTCATGTCTGCATTTAGAAATTATTTCTGATCTTGTTTAGTAAATTCTTTTGTTGGATATGAGAAATTATTGCTACCTTTTCATGTAGGCATTTCTTTGTAATGTTGTTGTAGGCAGGTGCTTTTTTTTCAATATTTTCCAGTTTATTCTTAGTGTAATATTTTAGTCTTTTAGATGCCATGTGGACAGTGTAGTGCTGTTTGAGTATTAGCAAAAATATTCAACAAAAATTGTTACAGCTGTACAAAAAATATAACACAAATGACAAAAAGCCAAAATACTCAAACAGCACTACACTATCCACATGGTTATGTTTCAGTATTGGTTTGTTTTATTTTTTTTCTTTGATTCCACAGTTTCCAGTTCAGTTTTGCATTTTTTAATTTAGTATCTCTGCTTTCTAAGTTAGCCTAAGCCATTCATTTTCTTCAGTAATGATAGCATTTCCAGTTGATATCTGATTTAGTTTGAAATTGATAAGTCTTCAACTCGCAATTTCTCGTGTATTTCTGGTCCAATCTTAAAAATATTCATATGGCTGGAAATGAAATAAAATAATCTTCTAAATATGTAATTTTCATGTGCTTTTATTCATTGAATTATTTTTAATTTTTTTACAGCAGGTTAAAACAGTATTTTGCTTTGGACAGCCAAAAATGCAAAATATAATTCCCCCCCCCTCACCCAAGACTAAATTTTACATGTTACTTTGTTTCACAAAATCAAAGTGATCAATCTTTATCAATATTCTTGAAATTGTACACTCAATTAGAAATAAATTAAATTACAACGAGGAAGATGTTCATTTCTTCTTCTCTGACCAGAGGAAGTGAATTCCTTCAAAAATTAAAGTAAGCAAAAAAGAAAAAATACCTGTTAGTAATAAATGTGTGGTAAAATGACTTGCAGTTTTGAAAATATACACATTTTAAAATTGAGATTAAAACTTACTTTATTTTTTTAATATCAAATTTTAGGTGTATTCACTAGATAAAAACAAAATTTTATTTGTAGAAAACAATTTTACACATAAATATTGATAAAATTCAATTTTATTAAACATATGAAAAACAAAAAAAAAAATTTCAGTTTCATAAAAAAATTCCAGTTTCAAGGTGAGAACATGAAACTGAAAAAAGGTGGTTTTTCAGTCAAACCTCCCAATTCTGTGTGTGTGTGTGTGTGTATATATATATATATATATATATATATATATATACACCCACACACACACTTGCAGCGTAACCAGACTTGGTCTTTCATTACTGTGAATTTTTTACCATTCAATTAGAGTAGTTTAAAGTCATCCCACCTGAAAATCAATATTAGTAACAACATTTGGCTGCAACTGAGGCACATCCCCAAATGGGGGGTTAACTATTTAAATGATGGTGGGGACTGAAAAGGGCCGTTTTTGCATTGTCAATCTTGATTCAGCCTCATGCACAGCAGCAGTTAAAGAGGCGTTTCTACTCGGCTTTTGATCATCATTTTCAGCCTCATGCACAGAACCATTCATGTATGCTCTTCTGGAAAGCCAATGGCTATGTTGATCTTCAGACTCCATGGCTCTGAAGCATTCCGAGATTCATTTTGTGACAGGCAAATTGAACATTCTAAAGATGATTCATTATCTCTTACACACGTGGCAGTGGTTTTGCAACCTAGGCAAGTTCTTTGGTGGCATGTCTTAGGCAATTATGAATTGTCAAATGGAATGTGTGGACAAATGCCAGAAGAGAATGCTGAAAAGTTACAGGGATCATTAAGCTCAAATAACCTTAGGAAAGTTTGGAAAAAAAATAAATGTTGAGCAATAAAAAAGTAAACTTACTTATTACGATGGTAAATGCAATGCAAAAACTGGCAGAACAATAAAAAAATTTAAATTGGGAATGGCTATAAATGACAATGAAAGCAATGCCTTAAAACTGTAGCAGTAGGCTTTATGTAATGGAAAAGGTAACCTCACTTGATTGAATTCTTGGCCAAGAGAAGGAAAATGTCTGTAATTTGTACTCAAAACCAGCACTGAAGAATTATCAAACAAAAAAAATTTCATTGAAATTGGATAAAAACTGGAAATGCATAAACAACTGACAAGACAAACACATGCATACACACACACACACATGCATGCATGCACGCGCATACATACATACACACACACACACACACACACACGTGCATGCATACACACACACACATTTTGAGACTTGTATAGATAATATTATTGTAATAATTTAAAGTATTTATTTTAAAGTTTTTTTGAAAGATATATATTCAAAAATAGTAAATAGTACAACATTGCTGAGAGTTATAATGGACTGGAAGTAGTGGAGAGCCACTGTCACCAACAATTTGGACTCAAAACCTGCACTGAAAAATTATCTATCAAACAAAAAAAAATTCATTCAAAATCTGATGAAAACTGTAGAAACTGTGAGAATTATGGAGATATATATTTATCATTTGTGTGTATAAAGTTTTTTAGTTTCATTTTAAAATGAAAACAAATCAATATTTTTCTATTCTTACAAGTGTCACAGTTTTAAGAATATCGAATGTGTAAATCTGAAAATTATTTTTTCCAAAATTATTTGTGGTGCCCATGTGATATTAACTGCATATTTGATTTTGAATAAAATGAAGCTTATCCACTTGTGTTGCCATTTCATTTTATATCCTTATTGTACTAAAATACCACGCATAACAATTATGGGATTATTTACATAGTATCAGCTGGTAGTATTCATATATTCTATACACGTGTTAAAATTTTCCTGTTTTGTAATTTGGTAATCTGCTTTTCTGTACTATTTGTATCACTTCTTGTCTTGTCACATCTGCCTGTGTTTAAGTTCACTTCATAGCAGCATCCGCGGCCAAGTCTAGATATATCTAAACTAGTTTACCTGTGACGTCAAAATTGACGGAAAGAAGGAATGTATTAGAAGTAACATGTATTATATTGTAAGTAATTTTCATTTAATACAAATACAATTTTGTAATTTAAAATAGTTCATTGTTAATGTTAATAATTGAACAGTGTAGAATTTATAAACACCTAAGGAAAGATATCTGTATATTATCCTCATAAATGGTATATATTTGCAACCAAAATTATGTTTGCTGTAAAAGTTCTCAAAGCACAATATTTTTTGTGTAAATTTTGTAAGGTCCTAGTAAACCTTGACAGTAGATTCAATCTGTAATTTCAGATTCTGCTTATTTCTCGTCCTACTAAGAGCAATATATCAGATATTTAAAAAAAAAAAATTTCTCTCAAGCTATTATAAAATTCCACAAGATATGCTCTAAATTGTAACATAAAAACTTGCTAATTATTTAATTGTATGAGCTTTTAATTGCTATCATAAATATTGCAAATGAAGGATGTAATGCGAATTAAAAAAAACTCTTTCGGTGACTAATGAATTATTACAAGAATTGTTCCCTTCACATTTTTTATAATTCATGATTTTTTTTTTTTCACTTTTTTTCACTTTTTTTTTTTTTTTTTTTTTTTTTTTTTTTTTTTATAATTAAGTTTTAAAATGGATTTCTAAAAATGAATCAAGCATTCTTGAAGATATATACAGCATATTATATATACAAACTTATTTTTATAGCAATGTCGGTATGCATCAACAGGGACCAAGTTAGCACTCTACAAGATGGGTCATTGTTATGTTTCTCAATGCCCCTCAGTTGTTACGTGCGTGCAGACACACACACAGAGAAAAAAGTCAAAATATATATATAAAATGTAGTGTATTATAGATATAAAATTCTCTTGGAGTGATGAGGCTTGCAGCCATATCATATTAAAACACTGGTTTTCATAAAATCACTGAATTTATGCAATGTCAAGCTTGGTCAGTACCTAGATGACTGACCACTTAAGAATATCACATACAATAATTTACATTATTTGGACTATTGTCCTCATCTTTGTCACCATATTTATCACGTTTTGGCCGTTGTACACTCCAGCTTTCTTCAGGTGGTTGGAATGTCGAACTGAACCCTTTATTTTGCTCACTGGGGTAGACTGTTCTACTTCTACGTGCCATGTTTGATGGATGTCAGTTATCTCCTGTTAATTTCCCTCTGAAAGTTCTCCACTGCCTTGAACTCGCTCTCTTTGGGTCCTGTCACTGGATCTAACCAACGCCTTTATCCACTGTGCCATGTGTCCTTGGGTATATCCATCTGGGTATGAATTTCTAGGTATTATAAACCTACTGTCTTCAGTGCTCATATTGCAATTTTGCTGCTATCATTGCATGTTTTTTACCAGAGCTCATATTGCAACTTTGTTATCATTGCTTTTTCTCTGGCACTCCTTATTACTGGTTCCCATATTGTATTTATTTCTATGCTTGGTCGGCTCAGGAGATTTTTGTGGCCTAGCATATGTGCTGATTCCTTAAGTTTACGAATTTTCCAATGGTGTTCCCTGTCTATGATCTCAACCTGATCCCACAGAGGGAGGTGATCTCCATTCTCTCTCGCCACACCTGATTTTTCTAATTCCCCTCGTGTTACAGCTTTCTGGTGTTCTTGAGGCCTTACCTTGAGGGGGCGGCCTGTCTCTCCTTTATATTCCTTTCCGCAGCTGCACGGGATAGCATACACACAGTCTTTAGTCATGTTCTCCTCTATGGGGGGTCTTACTTGGGAGAGATGTCTGCGAAGTGTCATCAAGCTTTTAAAGGTTGTCCTGATGTTATATGGACATCAGATCCTTTGTATTTTCTCTGATAAACCCCTTCACATGAGGCAGGCAGACTGTTTTCTGAGTGTTGTCCTCCTCCTCCTCCTCTTGTACCCGCCTATCCCAGTTTTGGGGGGCTGCTGCCATGTAACCAGGGTAGTTGTTACGTTGTAGGGTACTACTTATACTGACCAATTCTTTATCTAACGTCTCTGGGTTGCCACTTATGACTTTTGCTCGGTGTTGTAAGCAACGGACGATCCCTTTCTTTACATATAGTGTGGTGCTATTTCTACACATTTCGAGATTCTTGATAAAATCCAAAGAATCTGCAATGTTATTGGCCCTGACCTGGCATCTTGGCTTCAGTCACTTTTCTTACAACTATAATATAGTTTCCCTGTATGTTGATGAAATTCAAAGAATAATCTGCAATGTTATTGGCCCTGGGTTGGCATCTCAGCTTCCGTCAGTTTTCCCACTGCCATAATATAGATTCCCTGTTTCTTGATGAAATCCAAAGAATCTGTAATGTTTTTGGTCCTGACCTGGCATCTCAGTTTCAGTCACTTTTCCTATGGCCATAACATAATTTCCCTGTATCTTGAAGAAATCCAAAGAATCTGCAATTTTATTGGTCCTGTCTTGACACCTCCCCCTTTAATCAGTTTCCCATCACCATAGTGTAGCTTCCCTGTACCTTTTCTATAAATACTTTCATTGTAATTGTACTGATGAACTTTTCTTTATGGTACCTAGACTTTATTGGTCCTGACTTGGCGTCTCCCCTTCAGTTGCCCGGTTCACACTCTTCCCCAGTCTTTTGAATATGAGTGGAGTTTTATCCCTTATTTCCTGTTTAGGATAGGGTTTCCAGTTTCTTCTAAAGTTTTTTTTTTTTTCATTCTCTTTTACTCCCAATAAACCCTTGCATCTTAGTAGCTTTACTGCCTTGCTTGGGGTGAATTGACTAAAAGAAAACCCAAAAAACTTGTTTTTTGTCTTGTTACAAAATTCTGCAAATAGAATTATTTTCATAATGTCTCTGCATGGCAACCTGTATTTTGTTTGCTTAAATTCTATTATACTAAACTGTATAACTGATTCAGCTTTCTTTAGCATTACTAAATAATTATGATATATGGCTCTCTTTAAACGAAATGCTAGATTTTATCAACAAAAACAACTCCATCCTAAAAGCTCTTGCATGCAGAAACATGTATAAGAAAAATAAAGGAAAAAAATCTGGCTATGTTTTTGTTTTAGTATTCATGCATCTATCTAACACTTTCAAGTTAGTAAGAAAAAGTAATTAAATCCATGACAGAATCCAAAGAATCTACAATTTTATTGGTCCTAACATGGCATCTCAGTTTAGTTATTTTCTCACCACTGCAACATAGCTTCTTTGTAACTTTTTATATAAATATTTGGTATCTAGTCATGTTTTATTGTAAAATATTTCTTATATATTAAAAGTGGCTTTACAAAAATTGGTGTAACATTCTCAGACTTTTGACAAAATCTTTTATTGAGTATTTTCCCAGGATTGCTATTAATCTTTATTTGCATATTACCTTTTTTATTGTATTGCCTAAAAAACTTAAGCTAAGATCTACAAGATATATATATATTCTCTCTGTACTGTTTTACAGCCTGGATTGTGTAGATTGAACTATAACACATAAGTGGAAATATTCCAGAACCATGTCATGTGATTAATTACCATACAGTTGTCTAACAGATTGCATACAGATACTAATCCTTCTGGAGACAATTGGTTTCAATCTAATCATCCCCTTAATAAAGTTATATGGTTTAAGTTTAGTCATACATTTTTGAGTAGATCACTTGAGGTTAATAGCAAATCCAGAATAATGAATGTTATATAATATAAAAATTGCCAACTTACTAAGAATGTTCAAATCAAACACCCAAAATACTGGTAACTGGGTTATGTTAGTCACTTTGATGTATGTCTTTCATGTATATAAATAAATATTTCAAGTTTTTTTTTTTTTTTTTTTTTTTTTTTTTTTGGAAATAAATTATGATAGATAATAAAAAGTAGATTCTTTTTGATAGCATAAAAAATGAGATTATTGAGTAAATGAAATCAATCCTCACTAATCACTCGTTTCATTCATAAGTGATGTATAAAGTAGGAACAGAATGGATGGATATAAGCTTTTTTCAGATATGTAAATAATTTTTTTGAATGAATACTACTTTAAATTTGATCAGCTGAAGGTAGTATTAATTGAAAAACTGCATCCCAATGTAAATTGTTTTAGCTGAATACTACCTGCAGTTTGGTCAGCTGAAGGTAGTAATTGACAAAATGCAACCAGATGTAAATTGTTTTGAAGGTGTATTATTTTAAACATGATTAGTTGAAATTAGTAATAACTGATAAAATGCATCTGCTTGTAAATGTTTTGAATGAATACTACTTTAAATTTGATCAGCTGAATGTGGTAATAATTAATAAATACATCCAGATATAAATTATTATTTGAATGTCTACTACTTGCAATTTGGTCAACTGAAGGTTGTAATAATTTGAAAAATGCACTCAGTTAAGAGAAAAACTGTTAAGTAATATTCTATAAGAATAATATTAGACAACATATTTCTTTGGTAATCAGGCAAAAATTCTTAGAGCTCAGTTGGGAAGATATTTCATATCTGCCTTACTCGTTGCATATTACACTATCAGATTACAATTTATCTACAGAATTTTCTTTAAAACCTATTCCTTAGAAGATTACAGAAGGCGTGTAGAACAATTGTTTATTGAAAAAAAATGATTGAAAAATGTTCATGACATTGAAAATATTCACTTGCCAGAAATATAATTGAAAACAATTGAACAAAGCAGTAAATACATTATTCAATAAAGAAACATAATGAAGAGTGCTGAAAATTTCTTGGCCCAACCAAGAAGCCACTGAACATCAAAATAATTAACTCAGATTATTATCATGCTTTGAAGTTAAAAATTCTTTCTAACAAATAATTATAATTATGCAGATGTAATAATATCAAGCAAAATTCTTATGTAAATCAAGATATGTTTTATTGTTGGTATAATTATATTGTTCATATAATAGTATTATTACATAAATTTCATTTTTAGGAAGTTTCAATATTTTGTTAAATTGTTTGCTTTTTTTTTTTGCTTTTTTAAATCTTTTAATATTTATTTTATTCAATTTTCTTTTAATTTTATTTTTACCTGTACAGCTTACTTATTGTAAAATTTAAAATTAAATGCTATATTTGGAAATGTTTACTATCACATTTTAAGATCAATCATATTGATATTTATCATATTAATCATCATATTGATATTTATCATATTAATCATCATATTGATATTTATCATATTAATCATCATATTGATATTTATCATATTAATCATCATATTGATATTTATCATATTAATCATCATATTGATATTTATCATATTAATCATCATATTGATATTTATCATATTAATCATCATATTGATATTTATCATATTAATCATCATATTGATATTTATCATATTAATCATCATATTGATATTTATCATATTAATCATCATATTGATATTTATCATATTAATCATCATATTGATATTTATCATATTAATCATCATATTGATATTTATCATATTAATCATCATATTGATATTTATCATATTAATCATCATATTGATATTTATCATATTAATCATCATATTGATATTTATCATATTAATCATCATATTGATATTTATCATATTAATCATCATATTGATATTTATCATATTAATCATCATATTGATATTTATCATATTAATCATCATATTGATATTTATCATATTAATCATCATATTGATATTTATCATATTAATCATCATATTGATATTTATCATATTAATCATCATATTGATATTTATCATATTAATCATCATATTGATATTTATCATATTAATCATCATATTGATATTTATCATATTAATCATCATATTGATATTTATCATATTAATCATCATATTGATATTTATCATATTAATCATCATATTGATATTTATCATATTAATCATCATATTGATATTTATCATATTAATCATCATATTGATATTTATCATATTAATCATCATATTGATATTTATCATATTAATCATCATATTGATATTTATCATATTAATCATCATATTTATTATTCACAGAGCAATGAAGAGCTGGAATCCCTGACAGTTTCAGAAGAGTTATCAGATATTGATCGAGCTGTATATATTATTCAGTAAGTAAAAGTTTTAGTTATTACTAGTGCTAGTGGAGAAACATATTTACTATTTTTATAGTTTGCCCCATCAGGTAAGATGCATAGTCTTAAGTTTTACTTTATAAAATAAGACAAATATAACATCTGAGATTTTCATCCATTGTCCTTCATGGTATGAACTTAATTATATATTTGTAATATTGAACCTATTTATTTTTTTTGTGGTTTTTGTTTTACTGTTTAGAATAATTTGTTTCTATAATTAATGCTGTCATGTTATAATTCCATTATAATTCTGCATCCTCCTTTTATTTATTATGTGAAGAGATGGACACTGATCATTTAAGCATGCCATACCATATCCCAAACGAATCTACCAATAGAAGACAATGATCCTGCTTTGCCTCACGACACAATATATCGATGATGAGATGTACCAATAACATTTATGTTCATAATTGTGATGAGAATAATCTTGAACAAAAAAAATCTAGATCCTTTACCAAGTGTTTCAAAAAATAGGGCCTCCTCCTACAGGAACCATCTCATCAAGCTCACCTACCTGATAAATATGAAAAAATTTGAATTCGACTTGTTGATCTTACTTTCTGTGTCAGTAATTATTAAGCTACATTTACATCCTTTTATCGAAAGTATAAAATTAATTAATTTATTAATAAAGTTCACACAAACTTAAATAATTTATGAACAGACTTCATAGTGTTTTATCAGAAGTAGAAATCATGTTAAAATGTAAAACATTTGAGCAATTTCTTTTAATTCATAGAATTTCTTTATTCACTCAGAATATGTTTTCTACTGGCATGAAGTGGAAAGATTATACTGAATTGATTGCCACGTCTGTTGATCGGAAAATTGATTCAGTGTGTCTTGCCAGAGTCTTTATTATACATTTATAAGACTACCATTTGTCTATGCACTCAATATTGCTGCCATATCTTGGAGAATTTGACACTAACATGACATATTTTAGGGTAAGAGGGAGAGAAACAGCTCATAACATACCTAACAAGCTTGTGTAATTGGATAAATAGAACAAATTTTACCAAAAGCTACAAAGGATAGGAAATTGTGGAGAGCCATGATTGCACACATCCTGAAAGTACCTGGTATATAAAAGAAAGAGATATCAATTTTCATCTTCATTTTCAATGATTAAAAATATTAACCTCTCAGTCTAATATTTTTCACTGACAAAATGGAACAATTATATTGAATCAATTGCCAATGGGGAAAAATTGGTTCACGTTCATGCTAGAACAATTTTCTCACCTGAATTGATTTTACACATTAATAAATCTCTCGTTCATCCATGCATTGACTATTGCTGCTACATCTGGTCTGGTGCTTCTGCTATTTACTTAAAGATAAAAATGAAGAATCTGTTATGTTATTGGTGCTGACCTGGCATCTCTACTTCAATTTTCCACAGCCATAATGTAGCTTCCCCGGTGAATAGTTAATGATAGCAACCTGTATTTTATTTATAAACAAACGGGAAATGGAGCGATTATATTGAATCAATCAATCAATCAATCAATCAATTGCTAGGTCTGCTAATGGGGGAAAAATTGGTTCACTGTGTTATTTTAGACAATTTTTCTTGCCAGAATCTATTTTACACCTTTACAAGTTTACCATTTCTCCAGGCACTGAATATTGCTGTCACATCTGGTCTAGTGCTTCAACTATATATTTAGAGATTCTTGATAAATTCAGAGAATAATCTCCAAGAAGAAGAAAATTGATTGACTAAGGATAAAAGGAGACATTTCTTGAAGCAGTCATATAATATTGTCATATCTAAATATGACTTCATATTATATCTACCATTCATCCATGCATTGAATATTGCTGCTACATCTAGTCTGAGCTTCTGTTATGTATTTAGAAATTCTTTATAAACTCCAAAGAAGAATCTGCAATGTTATTGGTCCTGGCCTGGCATCTAAACTTCAAAGACTTTCCTACCATCATAATGTAACTTCCCTGTGCCTTTTCTATATTCTCATGGTAATTGTCCTGATAAGCTTTCCTTTTCAGTACTTTGACTTTCTGAATTAAGTTCAGTACTAAATTAGCAGTTAGGTCTCATCATTTTACAGTGGAAATGGCTACATGCAACCATAAGTTCTATGCTAATAGTTTCTTCTCTTGCACTTCTCACTTGTGGAACTCTTTTCTGGCTTCTTGCTTTCTGGTCAACTTTGCATTTAAATTTTTGAAGATCAATGTCAATTGTTAAGGTCTGTTTTCTTAATCCTTGTTCTTTTATTGTTCTCTTTTCTTAATGTTTTTCTTTACTTTTTTTTATATTCTTTCACACTCAGTACCGTCTACCTCTGTGTCTTCATGGCTTTATTTCTTTGCTTTGGGTGAAAATGACTAAAAAAAAAAAAAATTCCTAAACTGAAGCAACAGATCTTGTAACATAGCATTTGGGAAAATTAAACAAATTTTTATACTTATGAAATATGCTAATTTGAGTATATATAATTTTTTACTTATCTGAATACAGTGAAGTAATTTCCAAAATGTAAACATATACATTGCTTGCATTACATTTTGTGCTATGACTAAAAGAATTTACAAATTGACAAATTTTTTTTAACAAAAACATTAACAACTTATAGTTACTATTTTTTTTTTTTACTTTATTTAGACCTGTTCCTTGTATGAGAATACATGTCAACACTTGTTAAGATAAAGGGACGTCAATTATTTGAGTGACGACTATGATTGTATGTGGTTTTCTGTAAACAAAGCACTAAAAATAACTTATTTACATGAACTATTTATTTGCTGATAACAATATAAGTGATACCAAATATGAATTAGTCAAAATTTTGTGATGAATAGGTCCATTTAAAATGAGCTCTCAAAATCATTAAGCATAAAATTAAAATAATGGATTTTTATTAATCTGACAGATTTAGTATCACTTTAAATGTTATTTTTAGTGGATACTCATATTTGAGTAGATGCTCCATTTATTTATTAAACAGTATATTTATTTATTTTCCTTTACTGGCCTAAAGCATCCACAGTGGGTCCCACATATTCACAGGGGTTAGGAATCAGAACTAGCCACAAATAGAATCCATGAATACTTGTAACCTCCCCCTAAAAGTTCTTATAAGTACCTATTTTGATTATTAAAACCCCATATGCCTTAAACTTTCAACTTAACAACTTTAGAAATATTTCAGACCCTTTCTAAAACAAAAAATAGTATTGGTGACCATACACTTAGTGTAAATTTTCTTTCATACATACAATAACCATTTTTAATTATGCATAGATTGATACAACCATTGAAAATACTGTATAAAATATGTGTAACAAGACATAAAATTCAAAACATTTTCTAAAAACAGAACTGTGATGATACCCCCAGACTTAGCATAAGCCACTTTTAAAACCACAGCCCCTAACAAAGAACAAAGCCCAAGTTTTACACATCTTTTCGCATTTGTTTTTTTACAATGGAGATGTACAATTCTGTCGATTTTTACCATAAAAACAAACTGTTATGTTTTAAGTCACTTAAATAACGGGAAAATAATACAAGAATATTTTAAATATGTTCTATCAAAAAATCTGCAAACTGGGGGAGTTCTCGGTGAATAATTTGTATATATGTTCTAAAGAAAAATGTGTGAATATTTGGGGTTTCCGCAAATAACAAGTCTGAAATGCAAGTAGACAGTCTAACTGTACTCAAATATTGGTATACATTAAAAATAACATTTAAAAAATAAAATCAAGTTCATGTATAAAAATAAAATCAGGTTTAATTAAAGATTACTCAGTGAAATTATCCCTATCTTCATTACACTTAGCTTAGGTATAAAAGTTAAAACATGTCTTTATTACTTAAATGTTATTTTTAGTTGATACCCATATTTGAGTAGATACTTCATTTACATATTAAACTGTATATTTATTTTCATCTAACAGCCTAAATGTTTGAGAAATTTTATTAAAGAAAAAATATTGTTTAAAGTAATAAAATAAATATATATAATGTGTATGTGTGCTTATACAGGCTGTATCAAAAATAGTTTTACAAAATTTGGGAGTGGGTTCCTCGCACAAAAACAAGGACAAAAGTCCACTTAAACATCTGTCTGCAAATCCTTCATTTTTGAGTTAAGTTTAAAGAAAGTTTACAGTAGATGGCACTGTTGCCATGTAGACTAGGTTACATTTGTCATTTGTGTACATTTGTGGCTAGTCTTTCTGTTTAACATGTGTAGTAGTGAGTTAACTGAAAAATGTTCCATTTAACAATGGCAGGATATTCATATTGTGAGCAAGCAAATATATTTACGTATGGCCACGTGAATGATACTGGACATGAGGCTGCACAATTGTATCAGATTGCATTGCTAGAGCAAAGGCAGCTAAGTCATTCAATCTTTGTAGCTGTTGAGCATCACATTGCTTATCAGAATCTGTGGCACCAAAAAATATGGATCGAGGTAAACATAGATTCACTTGTATGCCTGACCATGAAGAACACATGCTACAGGCTGTTAAATATGGTCCGGGTATCGGCACAAGTCAATTAGTTCTAGCATGTCGTACATCACATAGCACCACATGGAAGGTACTACAAGAGCAGCTCCTGTGTCCATATCATTTGCAACATGTGTAGGGTCTTTCACTATCTGATCACTCACCACAGGAGAACATTTGCTGATATTTTATTGCACAAACTGTTAATCAGTTGTTTGTCTCTCAAGTCTTGTTTATGGATGAGGCAATATTTGGAAAAGATGGAATAACAAATTTACACAACCAACATTTGTGGGTGGATTGAAATCCGCATGGTACAATACAGGCTAGACACCAACATCAGTTTATGATTAGTGTGTAGGCTGGAATTCTAGCTGACTTTCTAGTAGATCCATATGTTCTCCCAGCATGTCTTACAGGAGCTGTCTACAGGGACTTTATTTTGAACACATTTCGAGGCTTACTAGAGGATGTACGAAGATGCATGTGATTCATGCATGATGGGGCCTCAACTCATTTCCATCACATTGTTTGCAATGCACTGGCTGACATTTGCCATGAAAGATGAATAGGTAGAGGAAGACTAGATCTATGGCCTGAATGTTCCCCCTGACCTCAGTAGTTTGGATTTCTATCTATGGGTCCCCTCCTAAAACAATTGGTTTATACAGCAGACATCAATAATGCAAAAATACTACATCAGTGTATCATCAGGGCCTGCAAACCATTTGACATTGCGTGCATGCATGTATGTAATGTGTGTATGTATATATATATATATATATATACACACAGTGTAACCCGGATATAAGAGAAACACGGATATAAGAGACTTCTTCTCCGGTCCCGACAACTCTCTTATATCCGGGTTACACCATATATATATATATATATATATAATATATATATATATATATAATATATATATATATATATATATATATATATATAATATATATATATATATATAATCCTTTGGTTATGTGGATAATCCCGAGGAGTTCCTAAAATGGGAATATCCAGGTAAAACTTCTAGCATAGAGCTCAATTTATGAAAATAATAAGAAATCATACAAACCAATATAATTAAGAAAAATTTCAAAGAAAAACTTTACTTTTAAATTTTCCAGCTATAAACTTAAATTATATATATATATATATATATATATAAAAATACACACACACAATATATTTATTCATTTTTCTTTTTTGAGCATTTCACCCAAGCAAGGTGGGAGTGCCACCAAGTACACATGGGGCTGCAGAGAGTGTAAATAAGAGCAAAGACTGGATATGGTGTAGGGTAAGGAAAGGATAAAAAGAACAGGGTTCAAGGCAACAGAAGATGATGATTGACATTACATTTAAATTTTTGAAGATTATAGTTATCATGGAAGCAAGTAAGAAGAACAGAGTTCCACTGTCAGGAAATGCAAAAGAAAAAGCTGTTGGGATAGAAGAGTGTTATGTAGTGGTTTCACGGTGGAGACTTGTATTTGTACTAAGTTGGTCCTAAAATAGGTCCGACGTACAAAACGTTAGGAACCTGATATAATAGATACTGACGCAGTAATCTAGTTGTGGTGGCTGATATTTTAATATCCGACTAACGGTCGTCCGACATCGACTGAGTGACCAACTCGCTGCTCATTCAGCAACTGTTACTACTCCTACTTATTATAGGTGGGAGAGTCTATTAACTATAGAATAGGTGTGTTCCATTATAACAAAGAGGCAGTTACATTTAACTGTTTTGACAGTAAAAAGGTGGGACCAAGATGCCAACCTAGTAGCACACTTAAATTCATGCAGTTGGGGTACCAGTGAAAATAGCTTGTCAGAGCAGATGCTATCAATATATTTATAGAAAAGGCAGAGGGAAGCTGCATTATGGTAATGAGAAAGTGACTGGAGTCAAAACCCCAAGTCAGGAAGGATCACATTGCATATTTGTCTTTGGATTTTGTCAAGAACCTAGATGAACAGCAGGAGCAGTATACCATATATGGCAACAGTATTCTATGCATGAACAAATGGTAGATTTGTAGATGTGAAGGATGGACTCGGATGAGAGAAACTTTCTGGCATGACACAGATAACCAAATTTCCTTGCAGTAGATGCAGCTATTAGTTCAATGTAGTTGTTCCACCTCAGGTCAGTTGGAAATGAGAGACTATTG
>OZ010616.1:57090930-57220930 GCA_963932145.1 Acanthosepion lycidas | reverse complement strand
CAATGTTTGCGTTAGTACGATGACAAAACGACGAAGTTTCCCCCACCACTTCCACAATAACACCAATACACGCAATCTACATAAACCCAAATCTTTTAAAAAATTAATCAGTTTGTCTGACAATCGCTAAAGCGTGAAACCCAGGGTCACAAACTCACATCTATCCAACCAAATATGTTAGCTCTATCTCTGATACTGAGCACTTTCTAATAAGTACCACACATATAGTATATAAATAATTATACATACATACATACATACATACATACATACATACATACATACATACATATATATATTTATTTATTTATATACACACACTTTTCACATATCTATCTATCTATCTATATATATATATATATATAATTATATATATATATATATATATAATTTTAAAGGAAATACATATTTTATGTTAATTAATTTTAGTAATTGTTTCCAAATTATAAAAATAAACAATAAGAAAATTCCATCAAAAATTATCCAATGTTCATTTCAGAATTTCCTCCTTATTTGAGACAGATTATTCATCATTTGGAAATATCAAAATTTTCAATAGCATTTTCCTTAAAGAACATTTGCTGCCTAAAAATACAGTGTATATACATGTGTATATATATATATATATATATATATATATATATATATATATAATGAGAGAGGTGAGACATGTCCTTGTGCTGTGCTTTTCAGAATCCTGAAATGAGTCATGCACAACTGCTAGAAATGAAATGGAACAAGATAAGGTTGAGTGGAAATGTTCCTTTACACATTTTCCAATAGTCCCAACCCACCAGGATTGTATGACTAATTCAATCTTTCAGAACTGATTGGCACAAATAAAATCTCCTTTCTAATACTTGTAAAACAACCAAATCTTAAATTTTACAAAAAAGATCACCCATACTATTTTTTAAAAAATTTCTAAAATGAGAAATTCTCAATTCGAAACATCAGATTTTTTTTTTTTAGCTGACAGTGTTAGAATTTGAAACTCATTGATATAATTTTATAATTTAAAAATCAAATAAAGATGTATGTCATAGTGATTATTTTTATAATTGTAGATCAAAAATTGTTTAAAACAGCAGCAATTAAATGTAATGCCTAGTTAATTCTCTTTTAAATCTTTTGCTTTTGATAAAAGCATTTAAAGATTAATTTGTTATTGATATAAATGTATTAATTATATCAATTGTAATGGAATAATGTACAAAATATTAATATGAATAATAATTGGAAAATCCTCAAAATAAAAACAAAATAATTTACATAAAAACTCAGACAAATAGGAATTAGAAATAAGATGTGAATTCAATATGTAGCAGACACATGAAGGTAAAATTAGATAAATCTGTTTTTATTTATTTATATCCATCTAGCATCTATATAATTGTGCAATTAATGCAAGACATTATGTATATTGTTATATATATTTCTTAATATATATTAAATAGCTCTGTTATTTGACATTTGAGCACTATTCTTTCTTACACAATAGAGTATTTATAGGTATTTGTATATGATCAGTCACTTGTATACCTACCTATATTTACCCATTTGGTTTTATTTATACATGCATATATATATATGTTAATACACAATAAAATCCCAAATCACTTCATATGGGGAATAAGCTTATTTTGACAGACAAAAATATAATTCAAATTATATTTTTATCTGCCTAAATAAGCTTATTCTCCATATGAGGTAATTTGGGATTTTATCGTGTATTAATTTTTGCTCTGTAATAATAAATGCATTGAGCTCTTTTTGTGGATCAGTTTTAATATTTTATATTACTAGGATTATATACCAGTGGATTTGTTACCTTTTACTTTATATATATATATATATATATATATATATATTCTTGAAATTGTAAAATTGTACACTCAATTAGAAGACAACTTGAACTACAACCAGGAAGATGTTCATTTCTTCTCTGACCCCGAGGAAGCAAATTCCTTCAAAAATTATAAAGTAAGCAAAAAAAAAAAAAAGCGACTGATAATAATGAATGTGTGGCAAAAGGACTTTGAAATTATTGAAACTACTGTCTGACACTGACTAGTGGCTAAAAATGTATTATTTTGACTTTGGATTTAAAAACAATGACTTGCAGTTTTGAAAATATACACATTTTAAAAATGAGATTAAAACTTATTTTATTTTTTTAAATGACTAAATTTAGGTATATTCACTCAATAAAAACAATTGTTATTATCTAGTGAATAATGAAATTCTGATAATTTCATTTGTAGTAAAAAAATAATTTTACACATATCTGGAAATATACACATTTTAAAAGTGAAATTAAGAACTATTTGAATTATCCTTAAATCTTAATACATATAATTTGGGTGCATTCGCTAGACAAAAAACAAAAAAATCTTCATTTATCTTGCTTACAACTTTATTTCGTGATTGGCATACTGGCTTGCTAGAAAACAATTAATTAGCCTTACAAAAATCAGACTTCATAAGACAAAACTGGCAAATATTTTGTTATTTTCACTCTCTATTTTGTTAACTTAATTTTACTACAAAAAGTTTTTTTAAAAAAACTGAAACAAATCGATTTCACATTTATTTCCTAAAATTAGTCAATTGAATGTTTTTATTTAACATTTTTGGTCAATCTTTTTCTTTTACACTGGTATAAATGTTGATAAAATTTTAACATCTGAAAGTCTTTTTCAATAGTGTTTCTTTGGAAATGATCACTCAGTAAAGATAGCACTTAAAAAACAATTTCGTTTTCATAAAAAATTTTGATGCGGTTTTTCCATTGACTCTCCCCTCTCTAAGAAATATATATATATATATATATATATATATATATACATATATATATATAGCGTCTGTGTTATTGCATGGAAAATGGGATCAGCATGCAACATTAAAATTCATGATGATTTTATTGCATTCACTTTAACATGAATACCCTTAGGAAAGATATGAATCCATTTCTTCTCAAGCTTTGGTTTGCAATCAGTCTAGGAAAAAACAAACTGAGTTCATGCCTGAGGAGAGCTGTTTCTAGTCTCCAGGGCCCACTGTGTGCCATTTCAAAAAATATGGCTAGTTCTATACAAAATTGTTTTTTTGTTTTTTTTTTCTTTGTTTTTTTTGTTTTGTTTGTTCTTTGTTTTTTTGTTTTTTTGGTTTTTCTTTGTTTTGTTTTTTTAGTTTTTTTTTTTTTTTTTTTGTTTGGTTTTTTGTTTGTTGGGTTTTTTTTGGTTTTATTTTTTATTTTATTTTTTGTTTTGTTTGTTTTTTGTTTGGTGTTTTTGGTTTGTTTGTTTTTTTTTTTTTTTTGTGAAATGACCTTCACCTTGAAAATTTATAATATGATAAATACTAAAATTGCTATAAATTGTCACCCTGGGGTTGTTGAATAGAAAAGCCTTTAGTGTGATATCAGTTTGCAATTCCTTTCTAAACAAAGTAAACTTTTTTCCTGCATTTAAGAGGAATGTATTGCCATTCTAACAAATTAAGTGTTATTCATGGAATCAATATATGAATTATTAAAACTATTAATTTTAATTCAATCACATCATATTAATTTTAATGTTAAAATTTTTGTTGTTTTTTTTCCATTGTTCTGTGTATGACTTATGAATTATGAAAACCTTTCCATTTAATACTTCATTATTACTATTATTATTACTTTATTATTGTTTGATGTAAATAATATTATCTAATGTCAATAAGTATTACAATAACTTGTATTATAAATACAAATTAAAATCTGTGTAATTAATAATAAAATTGATATTGTTACCTCATCATTTTTGTATCAGGAACTGCTTTTAAAAGAACCCGTCTCAAAAATGCTTGATACAATTTCAAAAAATGTAGAGCAATTTCAGATATCAAATGATATAAAATCAATTAAAATCATATGAACAAGTCATGTGAATAATCTGGCGGTTGTGTGTGTGTATGCACACTTATAATGGATATTGTCTCAATGAGAAATCTGAGAGCTGTTTGAATTCCAGTTGGGTTCAGTACATTCACTTACATGCAAATACCCTAAGAAAAGGTATGAATCTATCTCTTCTGCTCTCTGCTGTAAGTGAATATCCAGACAAGCTATGCCCTAGAGTCTTGTTTGGCAACCAGTCTAGGAGAAAATCTCTAAATTCAAAACCTAAAGAAATTCATTTGGAGGCATTGTGACACTATGTACACCAGTTTTTGGCATTCAGTTCTTAGCGAAAGTTTGGTTGTTTTTTGCACAAGTTTTCACTGTTATAATCAAATACATAAGTGTATACACCGAGATAAAGACTGAGTGGTTACTGCTTGTTTCATGCTTAAATGCCATCTCTGCCCTTCAGCATAGCCTCGTTTCAGGGAAATTGGATTGGCACTATAGGATCACAAACAAAAAACTGTACCAAATGACAAACACATTTGCGGACTACCAATAGCATCAATAACTAAAATGAATAGCATGTTACTCAAAGAAAAAATAAACAATCAAAATGTTGATATTCCACACTACTTTAACCCCACCCACCCCATCAATAATGGAAAGTGACATAATAGTTATAGGACTTAAGAAACCTTTTATCCTGAAAAATTGTTTTACAAATTTCAACTGAAACAGCTCAGTCAATGAATGTTAAATATTTCCTTATTGGGAAATGGTTAATTTTACTTTATAATAGAAAGTATATATATATATATATATATATATATATATATATATATATATATATATATGTGCACATGGTCAAGAGGTTAGAACGTTCACATTCTGAGCACGATACCAGTCAGTTTGTCAGGAAGATTTCCTGATGTTATCGAACAGGAGGGGTCAATCCCAACATGAAGAACCTTCTAGAAAGTGCCTAAAAACCATGCCACAGATTGACTCAAGCCTTGTGAGTGAAATTGGGTAGATGGAACCCTTGCTAGCACAAAGTCACAAGTCATCATGGCTGAGGGCTTGAGCATACTGGCTTTGTTCAAATTGTTGATCACACTCTTTCCCAGAAACTGTAACTAAAGTCTGCTCAGTATAGTTGCATAGACACAAATGCACCTGAGCAAGCATCTGCAATAGGGATTGGTGAGGCACCCTAGTATCCTTGAATACAAGTGGCCAGCTATACATATTATAAAAAGTTGTGTGTATATATATATATATATATATATATAATGCCTTTAAATTCCTTGAGGAACATAGGGCCAGAAGATATTATTGCGGTTACTGTAACAAGCCAGTTTTTAAGTGAGTAGGTTGTTAGACTACTGCACAAACCCCAACCTGGAGGATCAGATTTTAAATGCAGAGTTGTCCTAGAGCAATTGCCACCCAAGGCTGTAAAACCCAGTCTTTATTGCTATTTACCCATAGCTGAGGGGAGAAGAGTATTCATACCTTTACCAACAATATTAGCACATAAGTGAATGTAATGGATTCAAATGGAATTCAAACTCAGCTCTCTGATTCCTCAATTCAAGCTGCTATCCATTACTCCACCATACCTCATAGAAAGTATAAAGTATATTATAATATTTACTATTATTATATAATAACATCTAAAGTTCATTACTACTTGGCTAATTAGCTAAAATAATATTTTGTTTGTTGTGCATATGTATATTTTGTATATTTTAATTAATTGCAAGAACATAGTCGCAAAAACAGAAATTTTATTAATAAATTCTTTGCAATATGGTTTAAATCATGTTCTTTTTAAATATTTTGAAGTTTGTTGAATACAAGGACAGAAAATTCATTATAAATAAGCAGTTGCTGCCCAGTCTTCACTTTCCAGTCTTGATAGTCCAAAAGGGTTTCCATGTCTTTGTGGGTGATGAAATATTTTCCACCCTACAATTCCTTATCCACACACAAAACATCGCAAACCTCTCGCTTCTCTATTGCTGTTGTTATGGAAAGAGTTCAGATGAACTACATTCCTTAGTTCCACCAGTTCTAACCTAACCATGGCTAAGTCCCACCATGCCACACTCATTGTACCTTCATTTCCTTCGTATTCCACAGGCGAAATGGAAGTTTAACTCTAGTAGCTTCTTCCAATGCTTTGTGAAACCAATTTCCAAAATGATGTTTCTCTAATCACTATAATCTTCACCTGTTCAAATCTAGGTTTATCTATTATCTTCCCCCACATATCTCTTATAAACTGTTCCTCTTCAGCCCTCTAACTTGAGTGGTTCTTGCACCTTGAGGGTGAACATTATTGTTAAAAAACAAAAACAAAAAAAAACATTACACTATTTACATTATTTGGACTATTGTCCTCATATTTGTCACCATATTTATTATGTTTCAGCTGTTGTATGCTCCGGCCTTCTTCAGGTGGTTAGAATGTCAAACTGAACCCTTTATTTCACTCACTGGGGTAGACTGTTCTAGTTCCACATGCCATGTTTAATGGATGTCAGTTATCAATTATCTCCTGTTAATTTCCCTCTGAAAGTTCTCCACTGCCTTAACTGGATATTGAACTCACACTCTTTAGATCCTGTCACTGGATCTAACCAACGCTTTTATCCACTGTGCCATGTGTCCTTGAGGAAACATTGTAATAAATATGGCAACAAAGATGAGGACATTAGTCCAAATAATGTAAATAATGTACATAATACCTCATCTCAGAAATATAGACAGATACAAAAAAACATTACAATCCTTGAATCTCACTTCTTGTAAGTTTCTTCATTTGTATACCCTCCCCCCCACCGCCATTCATTTGTATACCCTCCCCCCCACCGCCATTCATTTGTATACCCTCCCCCCCACCGCCATTCATTTGTATCTTTGTCTCATTAGAACTAGTTAAAGCAGTGTACAACAAAATGGTGGCATTATCTTTACCATCTGGCAGCTTTGCTCTGAGATTCAAGGCTACTACAGTCCTTGTTGACTTATATAATCTTCTCATACCTGACTCATCGTATAAAAGTCAGATGTAGTCATATTTGGGGAAAAAAAAAGGGGGGGTGATCCACAGGAAAATATGTCTGCTTGAAGAAATGAGTACATATTTTAAAAGAATTATTTTAATCATTTATTTACTTTGAAATATTGTCTAAAACAGCATGATTTTAATTCTATTTTGGAGAATATTTTTGGTAGATTATTTCCTCCTTTAGCAAGTAATTTAAACGGTCTCACCTCTGACCTTGCCAAATACTTCATATCTCAGCTGTATTTTGTTAGTAGTCACTGTAAACATCTGCAAACATTCATGTAAGACTAACATTAGAAATTGATGAATCTACCATTAAAACATTTCAAGACTTTACTTTCTTTAAACTTTTAGAAAACTACCATATTTTGTAAAGATAATAAAAAGCCTTTATGAGAATATGGATAATATTTTCTATGTGACATCCTATCAGGACATTGACAATCATCACTCTCCACAGTTTGCTGTCCTTCATAGCTCTTAGTAAATATAGTCTTTTCATTATCTCTTGTAAACTTTGTTCCAGCATCTATTTACTAAAGTGTGCTAGGTAGGTTATGCACTGTTTTTATCTGTTCCTCTTGCGTTCAATCTATCATGTGAGTATCTAATTTTCCAAGCCCTCTTTCCTCATATGCCCTAGAACTCTCTTTTTATAATGTTAAATATAATTGTTCTTTTTGTTAGCATTTTCTCTAAAAAAGTAAAATCAGGAGTTTCTCAGGTGAGAAATGCTAGAAAAGAAGCAGACAGGTAGTTGAACAGTGAGACCTACTTGCCAATCTAGTAGCACGATAAACCTTTAACACTCTGCATTATTAATATTCTCTTTCCACTGAATTCTTTTTCAAGGCCTCTCAATTGCAGTAACCTTATTGTTAATTTCACTCAAAGACGTTTTCTGTTGCCATAGCAGGATATGACAACACAACTATGAAATTCAAATACACTATTGTTCAGGGATCAGTCACCTTCAATGGCAGGATAACCATTTTGTACAGCAAATAAAGACACAGTAATAAAGGTTAAATACATCTAGTCAGGACACCAAGGAGAAAAGTTCTCGGAATTTTTTTGTAATTACTATTATTTTTTTTTCATCTTTTTAGTATAATTACAAGTAAAAATAAAAACCCTAAGGTTTGAGCATGCTGCCCTTGTTACGACCACTGATCATGCTAGATGACACACTCTCTTCCAGAAACTATGACTAAGGTCCAATCAGCATAATTGTAGTATAAACCACAGGTGGCCTTTGTTGGTGTTGAACAACCATAAATGTGCCTGAGCAGGATTATGCAACAGGGATTAACTAGCCTCCCTACTAGATGGGAATCCTCAAATATTAGGTTGGTGCAAAAATAATGTCGGTTTTTGACGTTAAAAAATACGTCAAAAACCGACATTGTTTTTGCACCAACCTAATATAAGTGGCCATTCATCCATCTACAAGTAAAAAGATTTATATTCAATTTCATTTTCTTAAATGAATGAAAGCAAATCATTGGTTCCACTAGGTCTAACCTTCACGACTATGACCTGCTATACCACTTACATAGTAGCAAACCGCCCACATTCCCTCCATATACCATTGGCAAGAAGTAAGTTCCACTTGAGCAGCTTCTTCCCATGGACCACTGCCATGTGGAACAAACTTCTAAGAGGATGTTTCCCCAATCACAACAATCTTAACTTGTTCAATTTTAAGTTTAGCTATTATCTTCCACTCCACCCCTTAATGTAACCCCCTACCTTGAGTGCCTCCCCAGCCTTGTACAGGGTGAACCTTAGTGTTAAAAAATAAATAAATCTACAATGTCATTGTCTTCTGCTGAACATGCTATTGTCTTTATCCTGTTTTGTGTGTCTGAACTAGACCTACATTCTTTGATTCTAATTGCAAATCCTTGTATATTTTTCAGTTTTTTTGTTTTTGTTTTTGTTTTTTTTCTTCCTTTTCTTTTTGTTTTTAAGCTCCATTTAATCTTTCTGGTTTTATTATTTTTCTTCCTCCTCTATAGTTTTTTTTTTTTTTTTTTTTTTTTTTCCTCTTTCTCTTTTTTTGTTCTTTACCTTACATCATTTTTTTTTTTTTTTTTTTTTTTCAACTTCTTCCAGTTTCTCCTATAAATACCAGATTGTGTTGCATATACAATCTTTATCTTCCTGGCCAAGTTCAATTTGAATTGTTCTTCCTTTTCTCTGTTAACATTATTCTTTCTTTCCTTCAAGGACTGAAAATGCACTGATGATATACCACTTTTCATAAATACCTCAATGTCATTCTTTTTCTTATAAGTAATCATTTCAGAGTTTTATTTATTTTTACTTTTGATAAGTAACCCTACTTCATAATCTGATGTTTAAGATTTATTATAGAATGGAGAAATCAGTTTTTCTCCTAAATATTTTTCCATATATATATATATATACACACACACACACATATAGATATAGATATAGATAGATATATATATAGATATATAGATAGATATATATATAGATATATAGATAGATATATAGATAGATATATAGATAGATATATAGATAGATATATAGATAGATATATAGATAGATAGATATATATATAGATAGATAGATATATATATAGATAGATATATAGATAGATATATAGATAGATAGATAGATATATAGATATATAGATAGATAGATATATATATAGATAGATATATAGATAGATAGATAGATATATAGATATATAGATAGATAGATATATATATAGATAGATATATAGATAGATATATAGATATATAGAGAGAGATAGAGAGATATATAGAGATAGAGATATATAGAGATAGAGATATATAGAGATATATAGAGATAGAGATATATAGAGATAGAGATATATAGAGATAGAGATATATAGAGATAGAGATATATAGAGATAGATATATATAGAGATAGATATATATAGAGATAGAGATAGAGATAGATAGAGATAGATAGAGATAGATAGAGATAGAGATAGATAGAGATAGAGATAGAGATATATAGAGATAGAGATATATAGAGATAGAGATATATAGAGATAGAGATAGAGATATATAGAGAGATATATAGAGATATATAGAGATATATATAGAGATATATATAGAGATATATAGAGATATATAGAGAGATATATAGAGATAGAGATAGAGATATATAGAGATAGAGATAGAGATATATAGAGATAGAGATAGAGATATATAGATATAGAGATAGAGATATATAGAGATAGAGATAGAGATATATAGAGATATATAGAGATAGAGATATATAGAGATAGAGATATATAGAGATAGAGATATATAGAGATAGAGATATATAGAGATAGAGATATATAGAGAGATATATAGAGATAGATACACATATACCTATGTTTGATGTGCCACTTGAATTTCATTTGTTACCCAATTCATCAAGCATGAAATCGTGCCCGATGAATTGGGAAACGAATGAATCTCTAGTCGTATATCAAACGTAGGTACATATATGTGTATTTATTAATATATATTTCTTAACTCTGTCTAATCACATTGAGCACTATTATGTCTACACCTCTTGGTCTGGTTTGTTTTAAGGCATATCAACTTCAATGTGTTGGTAATATTTTTTTTTTTTTTTTTTAAATGTATTGCTAGTAATGTTTTTTGCCTAAAATGTGTTGGTGATAATGTATTTTCAAAAAATTTATTTCTGGTAATAACTTTTTACAAACTATTTCTGGTATTAAGACCTATTTTTACACTTTTGTAGTGTTTTGACTCCAGTTTGGGAGTTAACTATTTGCCCATAGCTGAGCTGGGACCCTAACAGGTGCTACCACTCTGGGTTAGGGTGAACCTGGGAACACCAGCAATTAAGAGGTGGTTCTACACTCCTCAAAACCTCCTGATCAGAGGCCTTGCTGTTGCATGTAGTTTATCATCATATCCAGGACAGCTACACCTCTTGGCTAAATTTGGTAATTATTTATTTGCTTACCAGCATATGCACATCAGTATACATGTATAGAGTTGCTAATATCTAGTTCTCATTCCCCTAACCATATATAAAAAGGAAAAATATATTTAGGAGAAAAACTGATCTCTCCATTCTATAATAATAATAATAATAAATAAAACAAGGATAGTATATATATATATGCTATCCTTGTTTTCAATTTTTTTATTAAACAACCATTATTAAATTTTATGATGTTATGGATTCAGTCAGTTATGTGACATATGTGATACACACTTAGGCGATCATGTATCTTTCGATACATGACTGACGAGGCAGATTTTTTTCTTGCAGTAGTTTGCCATTTCTTTCTGCAGTAGACCAGTTGCCATCCAAAGCTATAGAACCCGGTCTGTCCAACTATTTACACATAGCTGGGGGGGAGAAGAGGTTTCATACTTTTCCCAAGGGTATTAGCACATAAGTGAATGTAATGACTTGCTTAATAATTCTAACCTATAACATTCTTTTTATTTATTTTATTAATTTTGTCGTCATTTACACTTCTGTTTCATGTTGACATTTTTTATACACTTGTTCACCTAAAGTAAGGTTCAAGAGCCTTTCAAAGTACAGGATCACTAAATGAGATTCTTGTAAGGATATAAGGGGTGGGGTGTAAGAAATGCATATTATGAGGATATGTAGGATAGATAATGTTAGACCATAAGATTTGAAGAATTTAAAAGCATAGTAAACAGTGAAAGCATCTTTTTTTTCTTTTTTTTTCTTTCTTTCTTTCGTGAAAGGTAGGTGACTGAACCAAATCTAGTTCATGTGAATGGGGCTAGCCTTGATTTTGTTTTTTAGGTCCACCTAAGTCACATTGGGATGATTTCCTGTGGAGCCCTCTCCTGGTTAGGATCAACCCTTTCTTTGTGTACCTAGTTAATGTCGTTCCCGGCTTCTGCTTTGGTTATGGTCAAAGTTGATATTGCCAACCTCACCAGTTTGATTTTGGCCCCTTTTTTCATCTTGACTGAGTCAACTTTCTTTTTTCCCCATGGCAGTATTTATTTTTTTCCTTAACCCCTCTCCCTTAGTGAGAGAGCCTCTTGATTTTTGTTTAAAGTTAAAATATGGTGACTTCGCTTAATTCTTTTGAGGGTTTGATGAGTCCAACTAACTTCAGTTATCTTTATTTTGTTTGTTTTAATATTTTATTTTGGGATGGGGGCCATCCCCTCTCCACTTATTGTATATCATCTATAGATTTTTATGTATAGAATTTTATGCTCATTAAATTTTTATGTCATGCAATGTTTTTGTAGATTCCCTGGGTTTATGCGGTATTATGGTACATGTAGGATTGAATGATGATGAATGACTTCTTGTGATGGATGTGCAAATTGTAACTAGTGACTTGGTCATGAAATAGATTAAATAGGTAAAAGTTTGTGACAACTAGCCTCAACCCATTCCCCCTTTTTTAAGCCTTTTGTGCTACAACAATTGTATTTCATATACAATAAATCTCAGCATCATTTTGGGAGTTTGTTCTGCAGCATAACATCTCAGAAGAAGCTGTGAAACTTCCTTGTTACCAATGGAATACAAAGGAAATGAGGATGATTTAACCATGTGGACGTGGCACGGTTCCTAGTGAAGATATGAAGTAGTGGAAACAAGTAATATAACTTGTCTGAACATCAAAATAGCAAGTTTTAACTAATGGTTTCTAAGTTTTATATTACATCAACAAAAAAATACCTAAGTAGAGAACTCCACTAAAAACAGGGCATCTATTTCAAACATGGGTATCCACTAAAAATAACATTTGAAGTAATAAAAATGTTGGATTAAAAATAAATCCATTAACGCTTTAGAAAATTTTGGTAGTCATTCAATTTTGTTTCAAATACAAAACTGAATGACTACCAAAGTTAAGCAACATCAAGCCTGGTCAGTACCCAGATGGGTAACCACTTGGGAATAGATGCTGTCAGTTTGGATATGTGGGTTGTGTAATGGATAATGACTCCGAATTGATAATCAGAGAGCCAAGTTCCAAATCCAGTTGAGTCCATTATATTCATTTATGTGCAAATACTCTTGGGAAAGATATGAATACATCTCTTCTCCTCCCAGCTATGGATTAATTAGTAAAACATGTGTCATTAAACCATTATTACCTCTAAAAATAAAATAAAATGGTGTGCATAAGCTTTCGAGAAAATGAGGAAATCTGTTTTTCTCAAGATTAAAATAGAACCTGGCTGGGCTGTTCACTCTCTGTGGACAAGTGGTCTAAGGCATGCTGAATCAAACAGTGGTTTTTCCTACAAAGGGGGACACTGATCCTAATGCTGCTGGAAATCACATTTTCTTTATAAAGATTTTTCATGTGCACAGATGAATAGATGTAACTGTTAAAATAAAAACTAAGCATCTATTTTAAATACAGATATACACTAAAAATATTTACAATGATAAAAATATAATACCTATTGATTGAGACATATATTGTATGAAGATAGCTTTTAAGCATGGAGCACATTGTTACCATTGGTGTTGACCTCAATGTCCTCTTTTATATTTACATACACTCTGTAACTGTTACTGAGTAATTTGATCCATAAATATAGCATACCTTAAAACTATATATACTGGCATGCAAAAATTTTTGTCCACTATGGTAAATTAATTATTTTTTGTTAATTTTACTCCAAAATCAAAAGTAATTGACAGTATACTTCTTACAGTACATTTTATGATCTTTGAGAGCCAGAAAACAAGTTGATGCTTTATGATGAATTATAGGCTCACTTAAACATAGTGATGCTGAAAAATAGCCATTCAATAATACTGGGTTACTAGCGAAAACTTCACCTTTCAGTTCTTAAAAAGGAAATTTTGTTTTGCAAAAAGGCATTTTTATTATTACAGCAAGTACAAAACAAAAAAAAAGTATAGAGTTAGGGTTTCTTTGGTAACAGTGCTATGAAGGACAGCAAACTGTGGAGAGTGATGATTGTCAATGTCCTGATAGGATGTCACATAGAAAATATTATCCATATTCTCATAAAGGCTTTTTATTATCTTTACAAAATATGGTAGTTTTCTAAAAGTTTAAAGAAAGTAAAGTCTTGAAATGTTTTAATGGTAGATTCATCAATTTCTAATGTTAGTCTTACATGAATGTTTGCAGATGTTTACAGTGACTACTAACAAAATACAGCTGAGATATGAAGTATTTGGCAAGGTCAGAGGTGAGACCATTTAAATTACTTGTTAAAGGAGGAAATAATCTACCAAAAATATTCCCCAAAATAGAATTAAAATCATGCTGTTTTAGACAATATTTCAAAGTAAATAAATGATTAAAATAATTCTTTTAAATTTGTACTCATTTCTTCAAGCAGACATATTTTCCTGTGGATCACCCCTTTTTTTTAAAAATATGACTGCATCTGACTGCTATGTGTCATCTGTCCTCCTTTACAGCAGTGAATGTGGACAGTCTCCTCAAAGATGAAGAAGAGACTTGGTGTAATGGAGGCATGATTCTACAGAAGGATGCTGAGGATATCATGGACCGAGTGTGTGAGCAACGATGAGGTTTTGGAGAGAGTGCCAAGAAGAAGCTTATACTTAACATCAGGAAGAGGCATCTGTAATTTCTGGGACACATAATGAGAAAGGAGTGCTTGGATAATTTCTGGGACACATAATGGGAAAGGAGTGCTTGGAGAATCTGATACTCTCAGGTCAAATAGAGGGAAAGAGAGACGATGGAAGGCAATACGTGACATACCTGGTGGGCTTAAGCAAGTGAATGATAAAACGTAGTCTGCAGGAGGGGTAGCAAAGGGACAAAACCTATTGAGAGCTACAAGGGATTGGGTAAGGTGAGAGCCATAATCATCTACGTCCTGAAGAGACCTGACACATAAAAAGAAAGAAAAAACTTAGTGATTAGTAAACTTCCAGTCAAATCCATTACATTTACCTAAATGCTATTACTCTTTGGAAAAGTATGAATCCTCGTCTTCTCACCCCTGCCCCCAGCTATGGGTAAATAGCAGGACAGACTGGGTTCTATAGTGTTGGATAGTAACTGGTCTACTGAAGAAAGAAATGGCAACCTACTGCGGGGGAAAAAACCTGCCTCGTTAGTCATGTATCAAAAGATACATGATAACTTAAGTGTGTACATGGCGCATTAGAATTAGTGCTGTTAACTTTGGCTCAAATAATTCTCAATTTGATGTGGCATTGAGTGGAGCAAGTTTCAGACTTTTTCATTGGGAGCTTTTCCCATTCTTTTGGCCGGTAATCTCAAAGCACTTAGAAATTGTGTGGTTTTTGTAACAGCACTCATTTCTTTAGTACCCACCACAATGTTTCAATTATATTGAGATTAGGACTATGTGCTGGCCAGCCTTCCAAAAGTTGAACATCTTCATTAACAATAATTTTTTCCATTTCATGTGGTGCATGGCAAAGAGCACTATTATACTGAAAAAAAGTTTTCCCCATTTTCATAGTCTAGAAGATTAGACTGCAATAAATTGATATTAGTTTTTGCTGTTTGTTTACCAATTTTCTACCGTCACTTTTGATGCAACCTCACACCGTTACATGCCAACTACCAAATTTTACCATCTTTGTGATATATCTTGCATTGTTTTTTTCCGCCCACTGGTTTTCTTACATATTCTCTTGTATTAAAATGTAACTATTATGCATTCATCACTAAAAATGAATTTTTGCAACTTTCTATGTTCTTTTGATAAGTTCAAACTTCTATTCTGATATCTTATGGTTAAGGATGCTTTTTGTTGCTACTGTACACCCATTAAAGTTGTTTATTCATAACCTACATTATCAGCTGAAACTTCCATGTTAAGACTTCATTCATTCCTCATTTTTCTGGCTTTTAATTCTGGATTGCCTACCAAGACACTTACAATCTTTCATCGTGTTAAACTTTTATAGTCTTCTGGTTTTCTTTGAACATAAGACTTCCAGTAGCAGCAAACATCTCTTAGATTTTAAAAGTTGACTTACTATGACTGATACTACAGTACATAAAGACCAAAATGTTCTGTAGGTGAGAAGTTAAGTTGAAGAAGAATTTAGCAGTTCTAACTATTCCTGGGGACAGTAAAAGTTGATTACTGCATGTTTTTTCTTCATTCACTTGTTCATTTAAGTTCAAGTGGGATTCTATGACTGAATTTGACTGACCACAATCTGATTGTTGTCTTGTGTTAAATCTCTGGGGCCACTGATTCTCACAGAATAAGACCTACAACTGGCAGCAAGGCCTCTGATCAGGAGGTTTTTGAGGATCATGGAACTCTCTCTTAACTGCTGTTGTTCCAAGGTCCACCCTAACCTAGGGTGATAGCACCTGTTAGGATCTCAGCTATAGGCAAATAGTTAACACCCAAACTGGGGTCAAAACATGAAAATATAAAAATACATTAGAAAAAATTACAAGCATACTACTTCACAGTGAAAAAATTAAAAATTATCAGCAATATGTTTTTGGAAAAATAAAAAAACAAGTTACTAAAGTTCTCAGGAAAATAAAATTTTGGCATTAAATGACCCATGAGTTGATATGCCATTAAATAAACCAATCAGAATAAGGCATTTTTATGCACTATGACGTGTTCAAAAATAAGAGAATAATTGGACGCGTCCCATGTGATGAGAGAATAATTGGACGCGTCTTGTGTGACAAGTATATTAATATTTTGTGAGTTTGGACTAGTGTTTGTATGTGCCTTCTATTTGATAAAAATTAATATGTCAAAAGTAGGGGAAAACATTCTTTTACAAATATCCATTGGTCTTGCTACATTCCAGACAAATTCAACAAATTCCTATAAATTTCTCTTGTTGATAATAACATCAGTATTCAATCTAATGTCTCTGCACATGGCTCCTAACATGATTTTTCAGCTTAAACATCGACTATGGTGGGCAGTGCATTGGGTATAGACTTGGAGATGATTACTTTCTTAAGAAAACATTGTATGAAAAACATAAAAATAATAAATGAGTGCAACACAAATCCAGGAAATGTGATTATTTCTTTATTGGTTACACTTTCTCTGTTTGGTTTATAATGGCAATCGTGTCGGGCGAATACACTTTCTCTGTTTGGCAATCGTGTCGGGCGAATACACTTTCTCTGTTTGGCAATCGTGTCGGGCGAATACACTTTCTCTGTTTGGCAATCGTGTCGGGCGAATACACTTTCTCTGTTTGGCAATCGTGTCGGGCGAATACACTTTCTCTGTTTGGCAATCGTGTCGGGCGAATACACTTTCTCTGTTTGGCAATCGTGTCGGGCGAATACACTTTCTCTGTTTGGCAATCGTGTCGGGCGAATACACTTTCTCTGTTTGGCAATCGTGTCGGGCAAATGCACACAAACACTACATTTTTGAAGCTGTTCTCCATAATAACAAATGCATCATCTGAATCAAAGTAAAATGCACAGTTAGAGAGATTGTATTGACAGCTGTGAATCAGTAGATTTTAGAAATATGTGGTCATGTTTGCAGATAACAAAGTTGGCTGAAAAGTCAGGTATAATATCAGATTTAATAAAAATGTTACTGTCAACAGGAAGATTTGATTTCTACAATCATCAGTAATGTCAGAACCAATCTGGTCTAACAAGGCATGAGAAGATAAATAATATCAATCAAGAAAACATGGGACAAATATAAAAAATAAACTTGTTTGTCAGTATTGAAATAGAGCTTTAAAAACCGTTTCTGGTTTTAAGTCATTGCAGAAATCCATGAGCAGATAGCAACTGCATACTTTTAGCACAAAGATGGTTATTTACACTATTTACATTGTTTGCGCTGTTGTCCTCATCTTTGTTATATAAACAACATTTTGGCCGTTGTTTGCTTCAGACTTCAAGTTCTGTTTATATTTCTGAGATAGGTTGGTAACTATTTACACTATATCTATACTCATCTTTGTCATATTCCCAACATTGTGACCATTGTACAATCCAGGCTTCTTCATATATGTTGGAATTTCAAACCAAACCTTTTATTTCATCCACCAGGGTAGATTGTTCTAGTTCCACATGTCATGCCTTTTCCAGATGTCTCAGTTACAGTTATTTCACTTTAGTAACTCAACTCTCCAAGTTTTTTTATCACAACTTTTTAGGTTTAGTCAATGGATTACTTCAGCCAACACTTTGAGTTCGGTTTGAAATTTCAATATATATCACCTGAAGAAGACCAGAGTGTACAGCAGCTGAAACATTGGGAATAAGACGTGGACAACAGTCTGAATAATGTAATTAGTTACAATACTTAATCTCAGAAATATTGACAGAGGATAAAAATGGTTATTTTTATATTTGAGTGAACAGCATGTGTGTGTGTGTGTGTGTGTATATATATATATATATATATATATATGACATTTTTATGTTTATACATTCTTTTTATAGATACAAATATTTAAGTAAATGCTCTGTTTATAATAAACAGTATTAAACATTTACACAGTCACCCCTTGTCTGGATGAAATGTGTGTGTGTATATATATATATATATATATATATATATATATATATATATATATATTCAAAAATTATAACCTGAACATATTATAGCATCACTACAAAAGTAGCCATTTTGTTTCAACACTTCTGGTGTCTTATCAAGTGATGGTGTTGAATGTAGAATAAAGAGTTTTAAAAGGTTCAAATCCATGAATCACCCCTCAATAGGGGGAGATGCTGTTACATAAGCTACAATGATCAATCAAAATATTGTTACACCCAATATATGAAAATATAAAGATGAGAAAAATGAAAAATTATTATCAGACACATTTTGCCACTAGAAATAATGTGGTTCCTCTTTGAATTTTATTAATATTGTGAAGCCAAAGAAAATCCACATTTCTTCAGCTGACAAAACATCTTTGACAAAGAATTTTCCGCTTTGTCTCACCTTTGCTTTTGTTTTGGATATTACACACACACACACACAATGTATGCATATGTATTTCTGTATGTGCGTGTTAGAAGCAAACTATTTTTCCTTCAACGCTAGCCACTATATACAGCTTCACCTTCTATGACACAACAATCTTGTATATCCTCAGAGAAGTAAACATCTCAGCCATATTGAAAGTGCTTTGTTCTTTTCACAGCACAACCTGAATCTCCTCATCATGAATCGTCTTTATTTCCAAGGACATCAATGCAAGCGCATTTTAAAATATTTGCCCATACTCCATTGCATCCATTTCATGCATCAGTTTCTCCTGAACTGCCACATTTTTTTTAGACTAGCAACATTCAGTTTTTTAGAGAGGGTTATTCAATTGCTACTAAACTTGGATTAGACAACAAACTTGACTTCTGATTATATAATAAAACAGTGATTAGTCCAACTAGCCTATACTACTCATTACACAAAGCAACATTAGTCACACATGTCCTTTCTTGAATATAATCTATATGACACCATTACCTCAAGTGAAAAAGTATCCATATAGCTTTAAATTTACCTTTTTTTCCAAATACATTTCCTCATATGGAGATGCATATACATCCACATCTGCCTTAGTAATATGTTTTTATTGGAATTTCCTACAACATGCTTTCCAATAAGGGGTGTGTCTTGTATTTCTTTCTAAAGTCTCCAATAATTATGATACTGTCAGTTTAGGACTTCTTACAAACAAGAACTTTCACAGCAAGTTTGTTTCTGGGTGAAATGACTGCAAAAATTTCCCTCCCAATACTTATAGACAAACCATACAGATGAATGCTGGGATTTCTTCCTAGCCAATTAGATAGGCCATTTCTTAGTATCATCCACCATATTCCTGTTTCTCTTTTTTTTTTCTCTCTTTTTTTTTCTCTTTTTTTTTTTCTCTTTTTTTTTCTCTTTTTTTTTTCTCTTTTTTTTTTCTCTTTTTTTTTTCTCTTTTTTTTTTCTCTTTTTTTTTTCTCTTTTTTTTTCTCTTTTTTTTTCTCTTTTTTTTTTTCTCTTTTTTTTTCTCTTTTTTTTTTTCTCTTTTTTTTTCTCTTTTTTTTCTCTTTTTTTTCTCTATTTTTTTCTCTATTTTTTTCTCTATTTTTTTCTCTATTTTTTTCTCTATTTTTTTCTCTATTTTTTTCTCTATTTTTTTCTCTATTTTTTTCTCTATTTTTTTCTCTATTTTTTTCTCTATTTTTTTCTCTATTTTTTTCTCTATTTTTTTCTCTATTTTTTTCTCTATTTTTTTCTCTATTTTTTTCTCTATTTTTTTCTCTATTTTTTTCTCTATTTTTTTCTCTATTTTTTTCTCTATTTTTTTCTCTATTTTTTTCTCTATTTTTTTCTCTATTTTTTTCTCTATTTTTTTCTCTATTTTTTTCTCTATTTTTTTCTCTATTTTTTTCTCTATTTTTTTCTCTATTTTTTTCTCTATTTTTTTCTCTATTTTTTTCTCTATTTTTTTCTCTATTTTTTTCTCTATTTTTTTCTCTATTTTTTTCTCTATTTTTTTCTCTATTTTTTTCTCTATTTTTTTCTCTATTTTTTTCTCTATTTTTTTCTCTATTTTTTTCTTCTTTTTTTTTCTTCTTTTTTTTTTCTTCTTTTTTTTTCTTCTTTTTTTTTTCTTCTTTTTTTTTCTTCTTTTTTTTTCTTCTTTTTTTTCTTCTTTTTTTTTCTTCTTTTTTTTTCTTCTTTTTTTTTTCTTCTTTTTTTCTTCTTTTTTTTTCTTCTTTTTTTTTCTTCTTTTTTTTTCTTCTTTTTTTTTCTTCTTTTTTTTTCTTTTCTTGAAGTCACAATGGTGCAATCATTTATCTATAAGGTGTTGTATATGGCTGACAATTTAGATATTTCTGAATGATTTTGTCACCAGTCATGGCATTTGTATGAAAGTCTTGACATTTGGCTTGAGAATTAGACTTTGAGGAACTCATCGCACATTTTGTTTCAATGAAAATTCAAAAAATGCACTTTTAAGGTGATTTGGAACTAGTTTTAATCTTTGTAATTTTGCTCTCTACTAAATCCCTAAAGGTATTTTCTTGAAGCCCCTTGGGTTTCAAAGCCCAGCACATTTGTGCCAGCTATACTCACCTCTCACCACCACTGATGCAGCGTGCTATATGTTAAAATAAAAAATAGAAACTTGTAGTCTAAAGAATACTGAATCAAATAGCGATTTCTCCTACAATGAGGGATGCATGTTTGAATCTTGCAAGAAAGCATGTTTTCTTGATTTTTCTCGAGTGCTCAGGCCAGTAGATGTAATACATGCAGTTTAAAATGAAAAAAAAACAAAAAACGGGGCATCTATTTCAAACATGCATCCAATAAGACTAATGTTTTAGTAGTAATAATCAAATTCTGTATAAGTTAAAAATTCTACAGTTCACAACATGCAAAGAGCATCTACCTGGAAACAGATAGTTCCCACATTTTATAAAGCAACCTTGGTATTTACTCTAGAATAATGTAAAATCAATTTAGTTACACTCAAAAAGTTATTTAATAGAAGTATAGTTTAAAAAAGATCGTTATAATTGCCCATGTATCTAGGATCAGACAGATTCTCTGAAAAAAGGATTTTGAGTGTTAGAGCAGCTGCTCATTCAGAGGAAGTGGGATAAGTGACAGGTATGTCTTAATGACGTCAAGGTCAGAACAGACATATTGTGCATCTTGTTGATTCAGATGGCTGGCACAGAAAAAGAAAGGGTTCTCCTCTTCAACAGTAATAACTGTCATCAAAGGAGAAATCTTCACTTCTGTAAGAGGCATATTTTTTGATATCCATATAATACTTTAACATTTATCACTCTGTATGTGACTTCATTTGATATACAAAAAGCTTATCCTGCCATTGAAAGTGACTGATCCCTGTATATAAGCATGTTTGAATTTCATAGTTGTGTTGTCATATCCTGCTATGGCAACAGAAAACACCTTTGAGTGAAATTAACAATAAGGATACTGCAATAAAGAGGTCTTGGAAAAGAATGCAGCACTAATGGAAGTAATGTTAATAATACAGTGTGCTAAAGGTTAGACAGATATTCAGTTGAATAATATCAACAATTTCTGACTGTACAATTTTAAACTTTTTCAAGTTTACAAATTATTTTTTTTATATCAGTAAAATGTAATCAGGCCATGTGCCTGATGATTACATTTAACCATATTTGTATTATTGCTTTTATTAACAAGCCATCTATAGCTATAATTCTAAAAATGTGTGCGTGTGAGATGTTATTTATGCGTTTCCACAGTTTTCATCTAATTTCGATTAAATTTTTTTTTGTTTGATAGTTCTTCAGTGCTGGTTTTGAGTCCAAATTCTCTGGAAGAAATTACAACCTTGAAGGCGAAAATCGAAAAAAAACTGATTTCTTTGCACAAAAATCAAAGGCAGAATATAATGTCTGTTAAAAAAAACAAAAAAAAACTGTACAATCAATTTAGAGAGTTGAAATCTAATGCAAAGGATTATTAGATTTATAAAAACAATTATATTATAAATAAAAATTATTGTATATTATTATTATTATAACTGTCCATGGAAGAGCCTCCTTCCTTGCATGATTAAGAACACAAAAAAATGACCCTTTTCAGGGTAATCCCCACCATTCAAATTGGCCCCCTCCCCCCAGTTGCATCCAATTGTTAGTAATATTGATTTTTGGGTTGGCTGCTCCAAGTGAACAGCAAAAATTCCCAGTAATGAAACACCCAGTCGAAGATGGGTTATACTTTTAGTTTGAAATAGATTAATATCAGTCTTCTCATAAATAAACACTTAAGTTAATATGCTAACCTAATAATTTATATTTTGCTTGTTTTCAGTTTTTTGTTAACAAAAATTTGTTTAATTTTGCTTTTCTTGTTTTAATATATTTCCACTAGAAGACTAAGCTACTAATGTATTTGTAATATTTTCATAATGTTTCAATCTAAATTTAGATACTTTTTTCCTTTTACCTGAAGCAAGGCAATAATGCCACTAAGATGCAAGGGGTTACTGAAATTTAAGGAAAAATGAATGATGTTAGGAAAAAGAACAATAAAAGAATAGAAATAGAAATTTTTTTTGAACATGGCAGGGAAGCTAACTTATCCACTAAAAATGTCCAAGTAATAAAAATATGCCTGATTAATAAATTTAAAAATTAATTTTTTTTTTTTTTTTTTAGAAATTGTTTTGTTTACATTAAGAAACTGAACAGATATATTTATTTCAAGAGCCAGATAAAGATCTGTGCTTAAAGGCACTATTCAGACTTTGCTTGACTATCAACATGCTCCATAACTAATAAAAATCTGTCAGATTAATAAAATCCATTCCTTTCTTTAGAAAAATATAGTCATCCACATACAAGCCTGTTTCACTGTATCACAGTTCATCAGTGTGACTAAACATCTGATTGCTTCAGGCCGATATCAAAACTTGACCGATTCCACACACACATATATATATATATATATATATATATATATATATATATATATATATACACGCACACAAATACAGAGTTGGTACAGATGCAATAACATTCTGATAACTAAAACACTACTCATAAGAGCTCAATACAGAGTAAATCAAATGTCATTATTTGACAAGACACCAGATGTGTTGAAACGAAATAGCTATTTTTTATTGATGTTATAACCTGCATATATTATTTTTGTGTGTGAAAAGATTACTTAACTTTTAAATATCAATTTTATCCCAACTTCAGAATTTTCCAGTGTTTTTCTTTTCTTTTACTTTTCTTTTTTTTAAACACAACTCCTTGAAGAATGGACATTACCAAGAAACTTCGAAGTCAGGGAAAACAACAAAAAAAATTGATATTTAAAATTAAGCAATCTTTTTATATATTTATAATGTTCTGTTTTTAATATTATTTGAATATTTTTATATTGAGCACTATATATATATATATATATATATATATATATATAATCTGCTGTTTCTTAAATCTTATTTTTATATATATTCTTTCCTTCTATACTAAATTTTGTTCCATGCTAACACGTGAAGTCTAAAGGACAAATTGTGTGAGTAATATTGAAATAATTGCTTGTATTTACCAAAATACATGTGCTATGTCTGAATGGAAATGTCTGTAGTGCATTTCACCTGGTGTGTGCATATATTCCTTCTACAAGAGAGAAAGAATTATTTATGCTTGGCCTTTTCTTCAATGGTTTGTAGTATCTAATTTCAAAAAGAATTGTTACAGTTCCCTATACTTTCCACTTCTACCTTTGTCTTAATGACAACATGAATCATTCTTACTCATAGTAAAAGGTATTACCTCTTTTTTTTTTTTTTTTTTTTTTTTTTTTTTTTCTTATTATATCTCTGTATTTTATATTCTAACTTTGGAAATATTTGTCCATTTCTCTTTAAATTTTCTGTTTCTGTTAAAAAGAAAAATAGAATTAGAGAATAAATAACTGAATGATTGTTTTAAAATTCCTGTTAGGTTTATAACAATGTTTTACTTTATTATATTTTCATTCTTTTAAGGGTTTTTTTTTTTTTGTTGTTGTTCCATGAACTGACTTTTTTTTTTACAAGAAATTTATGGCCCATTTGCCTCCAAATATATGGCAAACCTGACTTAGTAGACACAGGTAATTAGACACAATGACGATGAAATGAAAAATGTTGACAAGATTTACATGTAAGGAAGACAAAAGGAAAATTTTGCTTCTCTATAGCAAACTTAAAACACACACAGATTATCACTATCTCTTTTACTCTTTCCTCACTCTATTTTTTTACCTTCTCACTCTCTTTCTTTTACTCTTTCCTCAACATTTTTCTCTCTCGTCCCTTTTTCTCTCTCCTCAACATTTTTCTCTCTCGTCCCTTTTTCTCTCTCCTCAACATTTTTCTCTCTCCTCAACATTTTTCTCTCTCCTCAACATTTTTCTCTCTCGTCAACATTTTTCTCTCTCGTCCCTTTTACTCTCTCGTCAACATTTTTCTCTCTTGTCAACATTTTTCTCTCTTGTCAACATTTTTCTCTCTCGTCAACATTTTTCTCTCTCGTCCATTTTTCTCTCTCGTCCCTTTTTCTCTCTCGTTAACATTTTTCTCTCTCGTCAACATTTTTCTCTCTCGTCAACATTTTTCTCTCTCGTCCCTTTTTCTCTCTCGTCAACAGTTTTCTCTCTCGTCCCTTTTTCTCTCGTCAACATTTTTCTCTCTCGTCAACATTTTTCTCTCTCGTCAACATTTTTCTCTCTCGTCAACATTTTTCTCTCTCGTCCCTTTTTCTCTCTCGTCCCTTTTTCTCTCTCGTCCCTTTTTCTCTCTCGTCCCTTTTTCTCTCTTTTCCCTTTTTCTCTCTCGTCCCTTTTTCTCCCTTTTCTCTCTTACTCCTTTATTTTTCTTTCTCCTCTCCCGCTTTTTTGCTCCACACTCAAAATTTGCCTGCCTTCTTTCTCTCTACTCCTTTTTTAATATTTTTCTCTCCCTTCTCTGCCTTTTACTCTTTCCTCAGTATTTTTCCTCCTCTTTTACAACTTCCTTATTTTTTTATGCTTTCTCTCTTACTCTTTCAGCCCAATATTTTTCCCTCTCACTTATTTTTCCTCCTTATTATTCTTCTCAATATTTTTCTGACTTGCCCTCTCTCTCTAACTCTCTCTCTCTCTCTAACTCTCTCTCTCACTCTCTCTCTCTCTCTAACTCTCTCTCTCACTCTCTCTCTCTCTCTCTCTCTAACTCTCTCTCTCTCTCTAACTCTCTCTCTCTCTCTCTCTCTCTCTAACTCTCTCTCTCTCTCTAACTCTCTCTCTCTCTAACTCTCTCTCTCTCTCTCTCTCTCTCTCTCTCTAACTCTCTCTCTCTCTCTCTCTCTCTAACTCTCTCTCTCTAACTCTCTCATTTTATTTGGCTTTTTAACTTTCTCATGATATTCCTTAAAATCTTTTTTCTTTAGTCAACTGGGTCATGAACATTTATATTTTTATCTTCATTTACTGAATCTTTTCTTTTTGTGTTTTTGTTTTTTTTTTTTCTTTTTTCTTATCTATTCCAATTTCATCCATCCTCTCTGACTCTCCATCAGTCTTTTATCTTTTAATCTTCAATTCTTCACTTTTTCTTCTCTTATAATTCTTTGTATTCTTGTCTTTCATTATCTTATGCTTCCTTAATTTTTTTCCATATTCCATTCAAATTTTCTCTAATTCATCATTTTTGACTCAGTTCAATGAAGTCCTATGAGAGAAAACACGTCACATGCAAACTTTTTTCCACTTTGTCATACATCTTTCCTCCAAAAATGTTCATGATATATAAAAATGTACAGGGTACAATGGGTAAATTTTTGTCATTTTATATTTTTAATTTCACACATGCAGATTGTTTTTTTGATTTTGTCAACTGCATAGTATAGTAGGGTCAGTTGGGCACCATCTATGAGAAAAACAGCACCATGACACAATTCACTCCATCAGAAATTTGGAAACAGAATGCTGTACTGCTTAGCATTTACACTGGAAGCCTCAATAGTAATATTTCAGGGTGTTTGAGTGTCAATCTGAGGACAGTGCAAAGAATTTGGAAAGAGTTGGATGAGTGTAATGGTGATTACAAAGGTACAACAGCTAAGAAAACTCACTCTGATCATTCTGATATGAAAAGAACTCCTGGATTTGTTGGTGAGTGCTTCAGTCTCAACTTGGAGACCTATATCAAGTGCCTTAAGGAGAGGTAAGTGCTGCCCTCGATCAATAGGGTGGCTGCTGGAAGACCCTGTGTCTGGCAACTGGACTCTGCACCATGCTACACAAGCAGGAAAACCCAGTCATGGCTGTCAGACAATTTCTGCGACCACATCACTCCTTACACCTGGCTACCTAACATCACAGACTGCAACCCCCTTGATTATTATGCGTGGGGTGCAGTTGAGTGAGAGGCTAACAAAATTCCTTGTAACACCAAAGATGAACTGAAGGCAAGGATTATGGCAGCATTCACCAATTTAAAGAAGGAGACCATCCAGAAGAGTTGCAGGAGATTCTAGAGTCATCTGGAGGCCGTGGTTGAAGTCAATGGCGATTTAATTGAATAAATTTACTCTTTAGTATTTCAAGATAATTTTGTGTAATTTTGGTAAATATATCTGTTAAAATGAGATGTCGGTGTCATTTTTCAGTTTTGCGTAATTTAGATGACAATTTAACTATTGCACCCTTTTTGTGTGTGTGTGTGTGTATGTATATATATATATATATATATATATATATATATTTTGAATGTTAGAATTGCACTTTATTCATTCTCATCTTGCCTGGATAGAGATATATGTAAGCAAATATATGAATATAGTTGCGACAGTATGAAGAAAAATATACGGAAAAAACAAACAAAAATCCTTATATGCAATAATGCTGTTTTAATGTTAATATGTCAACGTCGGATGTTTCGGTTTAATAAACCATCTTCAGGACATATTCATAAAATATAATTAACATTATCGTCTGTCATGTTCAATTGATAATGTTAATTATATTTTATGAATATGTCCTGAAGATGGTTTATTAAACCGAAACGTCCGACGTTGACATATTAACATCAAAACAGCATTATTGCATATAAGGATTTTTGTTTGTTTTTTCCGTATATTTTTCTTCATAGATATATATATATTGTGTGTGTGTGTATGTATGTATATATATATATATATATATATATGAGATTTAGATGACAACTTATCCATCACACCCTGTATATATTGTTATCCCTTATATATTTTAATCGATTTTATTTTTTTTTTTAATCTGACATTTTTTATTTCTTTGAGTAGTTTTTCTGTTTATTTTAAACAGTATTTTATTTCATCTACCAGCCTACACACTTGAAATCTTATTAAAGAAAATGTATCCCCCCTACACAACTTGAATTTGCATCCCCCCCTTTGCAGTTTGATCCAATTGTAAAGGTTAGTGTTGGTGGAACAAAGAAATGTAACTTATCAGAGTGCTTATTAGGTTGGTGCAAAAATAATGACGTAATAATGTTGTTTTTTGACGTTAAAAAAATGTCAAAAAAAACGACATTATTACGTCATTATTTTTGCACCAACCTAATACTATGGAAATAGTGATAAAGTAGTGAGAAGTCTTTAACACATTTTATCTGTGGTAAAGAGGTTGTAGATTGGGAAATAATTCATCACTCATAAGAAAAAACAATCAATTTACTTGTGTCTTACTGAAAATGTATTAAAAATTATGTACTTAGATGCTTAATATAAAGCCTATTTTCTTTTGATAATGTTAAACTTTTTTAAATAAGATTGTTTTTCTGATGATGGTGATTATCAAATTAAATTTTTAAATAATTGTTTTACATATTAACCATATATATATATATATATATATATATATAAGTAGGATTGGTGTATACGGAATAAATTCCAATAACCAACAATTACTATTCTTAAAAGAGTGCTCAATACAGAGTTGAGCAGATATAATTATTTATTTAAAAATTATAACATAAATATGTTATAAAATCACTACAAATAACATTTGTTATAATTTTTAAATAATATATATATATATATATATATATATATATATAACGCATACTCTACAGTTCAAAAGTTTGAAGCCACCCCAGAATTATTAGCATGGGATGAACTTGACAGAAGAGTGGAAAAAAAAAAAAAAAAAATGAAAAAGAGCTCTTAGTCATTGAAAAAAGAATGGAATCAATTATCAAACTTATACTTTGAGAATTTTTTGCAATGAATGCCAGAAACTTGTGCTGCAGTAATCAAGGCTAAAGCAGAGTATATTTTGATGAGACCAAAATTTAATCATAAAATATTTTTTCTTTTTGTCATAAAATTTCTAATAAAAATTCATGTTTTTTTTTTGTTTTTTATTTTTTAAACCATGTATAATAGTTTTCTCTTTTTAAAAGTACAAAGCAACTACTTTTTCAGTCAATTTAACAAAATTAACAGGGGTTGCCTCAAACTTTTGAACAATACTGTGTGAGATATATATATATATATAAAATCAAATATGGATTAAATCCAACAGAATGAGAAAATAAGGAACAAATAGGTAATGCTTATAAATTCAATATTTTGAAATTTTTGTTAAACTTCAGAAGTTTTTTTTTTTTTTTAACTAGAAGCAAAACATACATATATATATATATATATATATATATATATATATATATATATATATTTATATAATTTAGTCTAATATTCTTACATTTGGTGGGAATAAAGGAGAGGAAAACTTGAACTTGACTGGGATCTCAGTTCTCATTCCAAGCTGATATCCATTACACCATAATATACATGCAATATTCAGTATAAAATTGCTTGATAGCATCTCAGTATAACATTTATAATAACATCTTCAAATGGACATTTATTAAGAGTAAATATTCAGTATAAAATTGCTTATTCTGGTTGGAGTTGCTTTCATTCACAATTGCATAACACAATCATGGAACCTCATTCAGGGAGAAATCTTCAGTTTTGACACACAAACTAAATAAGTCTTTATGTTGCAGTTGAAGTTTTTTTTCTTTCTTTTTAAATCAGAGAGCATAATATGCCAAAAATGTTGCTTATTTTCTTCCAATGTCAATATTAGAAAAATTACATCAGCTGTTTTTATGTATAAAAATACATCTATTATAACAAAACTATATGACAGCTGTCACAATACAAAGGTGATTTTTTTTTTTTTTTTTTTTTTTTAACGCAGTTAAAACCAATCACTCATAAGGCTATCTAATAAGAAAAATAGTTTTGTTACTTTATATATAAGGTATGCAAAATTTCTGATTGCTCCTTAAAAAAAATATAAACTGAAAATTTTTTTTTTTCTTTTTTTTTTTTTTTTTTTTTTTTTTGATTAGAAACTTCGGTAAACAGTTAATAGTTCATGTTAAATGCATATGAATGTTTTTAAAATAGGATAGAAATTTGACAATAGAAAACATTTAATTGAAAATAGATTTGATTATGCTTTTGCCATTCTAAAAGAAATGTGTACATTTGTGTATATGCTTAGATAATGAAACCTTAGTACTTTTCCCTAAGCTGACATTTCTCATGATTTAAAGAAGGAAGTACTAAATACTCATATACACAAATACATATTTCTTTCTTTTGGTTTTTGATCTGATGAAGTCTAGAAAGGAAAATGCATAATCAAATCTATTTTCAATGAAATGTTTTCTATTTGACTAGTTTCTTAAACATATATATGAATATAAATATGTTTAGCAATAAAAATAAAGTTTAGCAAACACTTAATAGTTCATGTTTAGGAATATGTGAGTGCATATTTGAATACATATGAATATAAATATGATTTCATATTAACTTAAACACTGATTTTAAAGATAAAAAGAGACTTTGTTATTTGGGGGGGGGGAATTTGCTTCAAATTTTTTTAAGTGGTTTTTCAAGTATTATTTCAATTAAATGAACAAATTATATTTTTTTTAATCTCACTAAAACAAATTTTAAATTAAAAATAATTAAAATACAAATGTACCCAATGAGAATATTGAAATATTAATATACCTATCATTTTTATTATGGAATTGAAGTAATTTTAGTAACTTTTATTTACATGATGTGGTATAAATGCTGTCAAAAAATTTCAAATGAATTCTATTTCTAAATGTTTGGTCGTTGCATTATTGTTTGATACTTGCCCAACAATGTATACTATTTATTTCAAAGTGTTTTATTATTTACTGGTAACAATGTCTATAGAAATTAAGAGTATATAATTGAGCAACATGAAAACTGACACACTCTACTTGAGACTTGGAATCAATAAAATGTTTATCTATAGGACAATCGATCAATACAACAAAATTTCCTTCATCAAAGACAGACCAAGACCAGGATGTCTTCACACCTCTAGAATGCCAGAACTCATTAAACAGGCATGTGAAAAAGCTATGCTGAATCCAAGAAAGTCAGTGAGAAAATTGGAGGCTGGAACATGAGAGAGAACTATGTTGAAATGATTTAGAGATATTGTCCTACATGATAACCAAGAGACAGCTTCTTTTAGTTGCCATGATGAAAAAGAGTTTTCAAAGAAGTAAGCAGTTTCTGAAATAGATTTGTGATGATTTCCACTGTTAAAGACCTTTAATCATCAAAATTGTTGTTCTTGCAAAAAATCATCAGTCAGTTCCAGTCTCTTCAAGAAAATGCCTCAGAAACTAGAAACCAGCATCAGTTATTATTTGGGCAGTCATTACAGAAAGTGGGAAAGTGTATATAGAGGACATCCTGGAAGATACAATCAAACTAAAGATACAATGCCACTTATGGTGATAAGCACCAGACACTTCAACAAGATGGAGTGATGAGACATATTGCTTGTATAACAGTGGCGCAGAGACAATTGTTCTGGTTTCATCACTAAGAACAAATGGCCTCCCTCATAACCAGATATCAATGCTCTTGACAATTGTTTGTGATCAGTTCTTGAGAGTGGTACCTGTTCTACTCCTCAAAACAATCTTGAGGCTCTGGAGGCAAAATTGAAAAGAGTAAGGGACAAAATACCTATGAAAACTGTGCATGATACCATCAAAGACTTCAGCATGTGGTCAACAGGTTTAACAGTTTCTCCACATGCTTATCAGCAAAAGAAATAGTCCAAGTTGCAAGCTACAAACAAATACAAAAGTTTAAATATCTGGGATATGTTTTAATAGATGAAAAAGTGGCACAGGAATTTTAAAACACATTGAAATAAAAGATGCATTCCAAAATCTAAGCAATAGGAAAATTTCATTAGAAATAAAGGAAAGAGTTCTGAACTGCTATTTCAGTCCTATATAACAGTGAAAACAATTTCCTCACATGAAAAAACAATTTGAAGAAATAAAGACAGGGTTCTACAGAAGGATACCAAGATTACCATAGAGCATGTGAGTAACAAGGGCTTTAATAGAAAAATGGCTACAAAAAGAACATCTACAGAAAGTGAGATTTCCAGAACATAATGAGTTAAGAGGGCTTAGGGAATTTAATACTCACATGGCAAATTGAAAGCAAAATATATAGGGAGGGGGACTTAATGAGCTTGTATAGATGGATGGTAGAACAAGTAGAAGGAAAGACAGTAAAAAACCAAACATTGCTAAGAGTCACAAAGTATAGAAAGTTGTGGAGAGCCATGATCAACCTACCTAACAAGCTTTTGTAAATGGATAGCAGAACAGGGACTGGAAAAGAATAGTAAAAAGACAAACATTGCTAAGAGCTACAAAGGATAGGAAGTTGTGGAGAGCCATGATCACTCATATCTGAAGGGATATTGCACACAGTAGCAGCTGCACCAGTGTTTATCATGCAAGATTAAAAGAAATATCTATTTAAGTATTAAACATAGCTTAATGCAATAATCAGGACATAAATATATGAAAATATCATAAAAGCAGCAGCCACATCAATAATTATCATACAAGTTAATTAAAGGAAATATCTATTGAAGTATTAAACATAGCTTTATGCAATAATCAGGACATATCACTAGAACAGTTTTAAGCAATAAATATAAAAGATTGGTTGAACAGTCAGAATGTCAATACATGCTGGTTACTCAAACAATCTTTTGTATTGTTTTCAGTGTTGTATTGTTCTTAGTTTATATTGAAACCATGGCATTGAGAATGAATGCAATCTTATTAATAACTCTTAATACTGCCATATAGTCAATAGGTTCTTATAGAAGCTGGACTGAATAATAAAGCAGGGGTGCTATTGATTTCCTCTTTAAATTATGAGAGATCTATAAGAGCATAAGATTACTCATTAAAGAGTACTTAAATTTGGGGTTTTTTGGGGGTTTTTTTCATGTAGTGCTCTTGACTGATGGAGATAACATTTCTCCTTTTAAGTAGTAAATTAGATTATTCTATATGTAAAGATTTCAGAGTATATCTTTGACAGGACAATATGAAAAAAGACAAAAGGAAAACTTAGCTGACATGTTTCATCGTCTGAAGGCATTTGTCTTGATAAAATCCCTCAGAGGACAAAATACTTCAGCTAATTTTTCCTTTTATCTTTTTCAGCTTATATTATATATCCTACTTTTATATATATACTTTTTGTATGAAATTAACCTCTTTGCTATAAACAAGTGAGAAAACTATTAAAAAACTAGTCAACATGTATCTCTGACTTGTGTATTAAACAGATTTTGTTATACAGCTCAAATAACAAGTAAATCCTAATTTGTTAGTATTTTTAAAACTAACTTTTTAATTACTGCTAATCAATAATTTAATGTATATTTTTAAAAATAAAAATATTGGAATGTGTCTATAACAGTGATTCCCAATCTTTTCTTGACCATGTCACACCTAAGCATCTCTAAAATATACTTTATCCAAATAGTGAACTCTTATTCATCGGAGGAAACCTAAAAGGCCATTGACTTGGTCTAAACAAATGATTCCCAATGTGGGGCTCATGGTAATATTCTGTGGGGACATATGTAGGATGTGCACCCTTCAGCTTAATATACCAACAGAATAAGGGGGCAATTTCAGAATGAGAATTTAAGTGAATTTTTTTTTTTTTTAGTGAGCTCAAATTTCATTTTCCATTATTATTTCATGATTAAAATGATCAAAGTATATTACAGAATAAGATTTCATTCAAATATTTTATATTTCTGCCCTTCAGTTCTCTATTACATGATTTGAAACTATATATATTTAACTGTCTTTTTGTTTTTTAATTTTTCTCTTTCATGGACACCATGGGCTTTGGAGGCTTGTTTAGAGACCAAGTTAATGGCCTTTTAAGCTTCCTTCACGTGAATTGCAGTAAAATTTTGAATATGTAAGAATTAAATATTACAGGGGGGGGGGCACCAGAATTTTAGAAATACCAAAGTGGGGCATGGCCCAAAATTGGCTGGGAGCTATTGGTCTAAACCATCTTCCAAAGAACATGGCATCCATGAAAGAGGGGGGGAAAAAAAAAAAAAAAATGAAAGGACAGTTAACATACTGAGGAAGAAATTACAAAGAAATTGTTATATATATATATATATATATATATATATATAATGAATACAGAATCCTTTCAGTTATAATTTATTTCATGAATTTACACATATCTCTACAGACAAGAGGAAAAAAGGTTTTAATATTAAAAGATGAAGAAAAAATAAAAATCTCAATACAAAGTTTTAAAAAATTTCTTTTGGTGGTGGAGAGGGAGGGAAAGAAGGAAGAATTAAACATAAACTGATAGGGTGACCGAGAAATGATTTTTCTTTCAAGACTGGACAAGTTAAAAACGGTGCAAGGGAGGGGAGCAATCAGACTCAAAGTAGATACATTGAATTGCCTTGTCATTTCCAATAGCAAACCCATCATCATGTTATAATCATCACAATTAAAATTGATAATTATAATAGTATTTGTCATCAATAAGATGAAAGTAAGTTAAATAAAAATTAAAAAAATATACATAAAAAATATTAATTAATTAATTAAAATTAAGGGATAAATAAAGAACAATTTTAATGAACTAAAAAAACTTAAAATATTTATTATATTATATTGTTCTGTTCTTACATTGAGCTCTCTTTGGATTAATGTCCTCCCCTCCTTGAATTATCTCTACTATCAATTGAGATTGATTGTCTCACCACAATTTCCTTTCTAATTTTTCCTTTGTAACTCTTAATAAATTTTGTCTTTTTGTTATCTCTCCTAATCCTTGTTCTGCTAACCATTTACTCAAGCTCATTCTTCTTCTATGTACTGTGTCCCTTCAGAAAGTAGGTGGTCGTGGCTCTCCACAATTTCCTGTCTTTTGTAACTCTTAACAAACTCTTTTTGTTATCTCTCTTAAACTCTGTTCTGCCATTCATTTACTCAAGCTTGCTAAGTAGGTTATTCATTGTATTCCTTTGTCCCTCTTACGTTCAGTCTATCCTGTGACTATCAAATTTTCCAAGCATTCTTTCCTCATTATGTCCCTTAGAAATTCCAACTCTCTCTTTCTGAGGTTAAGTATAAGTGTTCATTCTGTTTCTATTTTCTCTAAAATTTTATTGCTGTCCACATGTTCATGTTTTGTTTTTCTTTTTTTTGTTTTTTTGTTTTTTCAATATCCTTCTATAGAACTACATTTCTGTTGCTTCAAGTCTTTTCTTCATCTAAGAGGATATTGTCCAGTATTCATTGCCGTATAGGACTACAGCTTTTGGAGGTATCTTTTGCTATCCTTTTAGATTTCAGTGTCACATTTTCCATCCTCTGTTGAAATACTGTGTTCATCTTGTCTGGTATTCGCACATCAGGAGCACAGTTCTTGACTGAGAAAAACACTGGTGTTATATAGCTATCTCAGTCCCAGACCTATGCTGACTATTGACTAATACCTGCCTAGTATCGTTAATAAGCAAATAGTCAGCGCCACATACTCTAAGTAGGTCTTCTCTCAACAGCCTATTGTGGAAGATAATGCAACTCTTGGTGCTTACAGCACCACATACAACCATCTCAGAGTTTTTTCTCAGGCTAAACAAATTCTCTGCTACACTCCCCACCAATCTTCTGATTACAGCACCAACATGTATGGGGTGACCATTTCCTTCTGATGCTCCTTTGCAGGGGAGGTACTTCATCTGCATTGTTGTCACCAGGTTGGGGGTACTTCATCCTCAGTGTTGTTGCTATCCACCTCCACTGTGGCAGGAGGTGCATTAAAAATCCAGAAATCTATTTCCAACTCCCATCGCTCATGGATGAATCATCGGTGTCACTTGCAGCAAAACATTAGTCCTATGCAGGTCAGAGGTCTTTAACATGTGGCATGCCATCAATCAGGGCAGATTGTGGACTAATGATTCTATTGACCTTTCTGTTTTGTAAATTTGGAGGTACATCAGTTCTGGTGTGGTCTCACTCACACCACATTTCCAACCATGTTTCATGCACTATCCATGGTGTTAGTGCAGATACAACATCAATGCCCTTGAGCCTAACCTCATAAGTATGAATTGCGTTAGCTGGTTCATTTGGGCTTGACATGTCATCCTTCAGCGTCGCATTATATCAGTAAATGGCTTCTTGTATGGGGTACTGCTTCTGAGCCACAATCCATTTTATGGTCCTATGGCACCTTTCTATTAGCCTGTTTCCGGAAGGCACATGCATACACCAAAAGTGCAGCAGGACACCCCCATTCCTCCATGAAAGCCTTAAATAACTTGTTGGTGAATGCAGTATTGTTGTCAGTAAGGGGAACTCTTTTACAAAATATCAACTCCAACTGCCGAATAATGATCTCAGAATATTGTTGTGCTAGGGGTCCCCAAACAGAGAACCATGTTAGTCCATAGCCAATCAAGGTTAGGTAATGACTGTGGCCATAATGTCATATCCATCCCCAGCCTGGACTGCATACTGCAAACCTCTAATTTTCCACTCAGCCACTGGTACCAGATCTATGGACTGGGATTCAGGGCACTTCTGATTTACCATATTGACAGTTTTGCTAGGTATGGAGGTATCAACTCACCTAACAAACTAAGTAGTGCACTTAACACCAGGGTAACTGCTATGCTGATGTTTCTGCATTATTTCACATGGTCCCATCTCTCCTATGGCAGCACAACATGCTGTGTCTTTCAACAAATGTAACCACCTCTGTGGAACTCTGGTAATGTTTGTCAGTTTTATTTTGGTTGGATTTTCCAAGTTGAGGCCATACTCCACAATTAGCACCATGTCTCAACATGAGCATCTCCCATACTGCCTTCGTTTTCAGGTGTGCCTTTCTGGTTAAGGTGTCGTTGATCCAGTAGTACGCACATGCAGAATCAGTGATCAGATGCAACACTTTCACATTCCACTGAAGTCAAATTTATGCTCTTTAACGTTGCATCAAGCTCAGCTAAGTTAATATTTTGAGCATCACCATTACAACAAAGCCAGCATGCATACTCCACAATGTCTCAACTGAGAAAAACACTGATGTTATATAGCTATCTCAGCCCCAGACCCATGCTGACTATTGGCTAATACCTGCCTAGTATCTTTAATAAGCAAATTGTCAGCGCCACCTACTCTAAGTAGGTCTTCTATCAACAGCCTATAGTGGAAGAGGACACAACTCTGTGTGCTTACAGCACCACATACAACCAACGCAGAGTCTTTTCTCAGGCTGACCCAATTCCCTGTTACAAATACCTCCTAGATATTTAAATTATTGTCCTTGTTTTATTTTGTTATCTTCAATTTGTAATTTGCATGTTTAGCTGTTCCTTGTTCTAACAACCATGCATTCTATCTTCTTGAAATTGATGCTTAGTCCTTTTTTGCCCTCGCGGCCGGTGTCCAGTCCTTTTTTGCCCTCGCGGCCGGTGTCCAGTCCATTGTTTGCCCTCGCGGCCGGTGTCCAGTCCATTGTTTGCCCTCGCGGCCGGTGTCCAGTCCTTTTTTTTTGCCCTCGCGGCCGGTATCCAGTCCTTTTTTTTGCCCTCGCGGCCGGTGTCCAGGCCTCTTTTTGCCCTCGCGGCCGGTATCCAAGCCTCTTTTTGCCCTCGCTTTCCTTCACTTTTTTCTGTAGGAGTTCTTGTGGTTTCCTTTCTGTGTCTGCTATCAACACTGTCATCTGCATATCTTATGTTATTGATTGTGGCCAGCAATAATGAATTCTGGTAGAATTTCTAATTCTACCAGAATCACCTCACTGTATCAATTGAATATGTCTAGTGAGAAGACACCCTTGTCTTACACCCCTTTCTATTTTTAACGAATATATAATGTTTAATGAATGAGATTTCATGACATTTTTCATCATCTTTTGTAAAGGAATTTAGTTTCTTCCTTTTTAATTAGTAAATATATACATTTGTAAGATTTCTATACAAAAATTATATTCATCTAATAAAGAAAAATTTCAGATTTTAAATATTTCATGTATGTTAAAGATTAACAATGAACTTGTGCCATTTATATTGAATCTGAAATTTTTAGGTTTAATTCTTAAAGCAGATAATAAATTTAACATTTTAAGAAAACAGAAAAAATACTTTTATGCAACAAAGCAAAAATTTGCATTCAGATATAAAAAAAAAAAAAAACTCAACTTGATATTTTTATATAAACAAGTACCTAGTCTCATTGTTATTTAAATTATCTCACTTACATAATTTTTTTTGTGTCACCTTGATTTGGCCAGAGTATTATGCCAGATTTTGCCATGCATGTCAATGTTTTTAAAATAAAATTTAACCTTAATCAATCTACGTAAAATTTTTGGGATATATTTGAGTAAGTTTAAACTTATGATAATTGTTCTTATTATAATATTGATAAAATCTTGTTTTATAGTAAAAACCAAGATCAACAAAATTCTATTCATAAATAAACCCAAAAGTTAAAGGCCATAGAAAACTTTTTGTAAAAGGTTATTATTATGCAGTCAATTAGGGTCATTAAAACACATACTTAGTAGCTGCAAATCAGCACTAGCTGATAGTAAGTATAGATGGTGCCATGATCAGATATTAAAAGACACAGCAGAAGTTGCTAATACAGCCATCCGCACAAACACATTTAATACAAACAGGAATGTTATAAATTTTATTAAAGCCAGCCTGAAACTGAACACAAAGAAAATGATTGTACCCAATTGTCTATCATGCGCAACAGACTGGAAACTTGGAGTGGATATAGGCAAAGATTAAACTTATCGGATCACATCTTCAAGACCCTATTGCATCCAGACTTAGTCCTCTTTTCAAATAAGTTAAGAAAATCATTATGTGGGAATTAACAGTCTGTTATGAGGACAATGCAGAAGAATCAAATGAATGATAAAAACTAACATGACGAATTACTGGAAAATTGTAGTAGCAATGGATGAAAGGCAAGCTGCAAGCCAATTGAAGTAGGCACAAGGGGTTTTGTAGCAAAATCACTTGTCAGCACCCTAACAGATATTGGGTTAGAGGGAGCAAAAAGTTGAAAGGCTATCCAAACTATTGCTGAGACAGCAGAAAAAAAACAGCTAAATGGTTATGGCTAAAAACGAGCCAGTGGATGGACAAGCAATCAAGGCAAAAAAAAGTTAGAGATAGAACATTTTTTTTTTTTTTTTTTTTTGTTTTGTAAATTACTTTATGCAGTGTAGTTTTAAAAATCTTTAATTGTATATTATTTTAATGTAAATACTATAAAGATATGTCACAGCTTATAACTAATTATAAATACTGTATTTGGTTTGTAAGTATGTATAGTCAGAAAATTAGTTGTAGTATTCTTTTCTTTTTTTCTTTTTTTTTTTTTTACATTTCCCAATTTTAACTTATTTTTATTTAACTAATCTATTTTATGTTTATTCATTATTTTATTTTCATTATGATTTTTTTTTCTTACTTGATACTTAAATGTTGGTAGGGGTATATTGCATATTAACTGTGATTTCGATATTTTAGCATCTAGAATAAAGGCCTAGCATTGTAAAGGTCAAAAGGGGTGTTTTTTTTTTTTTTGTTATTTTTTTTGATAGTTCCCCCCCCCCATTTCCGCTCTTTATTGCTTCATAGAAGTCTTTAGACTTCCATTTTATCTCTTTTTCCTTTTCTGTCACCAACTATAGGACTATTGTGATGATAATCATCACACACACACATACATACATACATACATACATACATACATACATACATACTTACACAAATTCAAATTATACAAGAAGCATTGATTGGATAATAAATCAACACTGCTTTGTAATAGATAATTTATAAATCACAGCTATGTGACAATTTTATAATCGCTATATTTTCATATAGTAGATTTTGTGCACTTTTTGGAGAATCAGATCCCAAGTACCTTCTTAGCTTAGTAAATATCAGCTTCTAATTGGTCAATAAACACACAAGTGGGCATTGCAATCCACCCATGCACAATATATTTTTCCAGCACGTGACTAAGTCAAGTTTCTCACCAAGGCACTCTGATCCCATCCCGTCACATGATTACGGTATCTATAAAAAGCAAACACGAGTTTGCCTCTCTCTCTCTCTCTCTCTCTCTCTCTATATATATATATATATATATATATATATTATATATATATGTAGTCCCAGAGAATTATCATCTTGACCTTTCACATTCACATACGTATGAACTCTCACAAACTTCTCCAAAATACAAACATTCACGCACACAATGTTAACTGTCTATGTGCTTTGTAATTGTTTTGTTGAATACATATATTTGTTTATATGTATCGGTCCTGTTTGTTTGTCTTATCTTCAGTTGGACTTGATCCAAGTCCAATATTCTATTGTAGCTGGACCTTCTAGCAGGAAATATAAATGCACGAGTTTTCTTTACATCTACAACCCCCCCTCCCCCATCCTCTACATAATGATGACTGCCAACGTGATTTTGTGAAGGAAAGCCAATAGTCAACATAATGGTCCACTACACTATATGTGAAATATAATTATTTGTGACTAATTCTTGTTAAATGACTTAGCAACATTGTTCACCCCTCTCTTTCCACCTTTTTTTTTTTTTTTTTTCACGTAACAATCAAAATCGTAAATTTAATTTCATTTGTTAATCTCACACGTTAATCGATAGATTTAATAAAGTTTACTCATTCAACTTGTTTTAAACGACATTTATTTTTATATTTATTTTCATTTTAACACGCTGATTAAGTTGTAATTTATTTATTTTAATCGTAAAAACAATGTAAATTTCTAATTTTAAGGTTACATCTTTTTTATTTCTTATTTTGTTTTATTTTTTTCTTTACTAACAATAATTATCAGCTGTGGAAATGAAGTTTGAAAAAAAAGTAAAAAAGATAAAAAAACATAATTACCTTCCAAGTATCCACATAAAAAAAAAGTAAAAAAATCCCTCGTAAACAACTTAGAGCTCAGACCATTGCAATTGGTTGTTGGTCAACTTCCAATCAAATGCGTGATAGAGGAGTAGGGTTTGCCTAATATAAGTCAGTGTCTGCAGGCTGTTAATTTAGAGGTGGGGCCGCATCAGAGACTGATCAGCTCTGATGAGCAGGGGGCGACTTGGTGAGGGGAGTATGATGTTTGAAAGACCCAAAACTGCCCAATGGCCCAATTCAGAATCTCACTGACAACGCCCTCTAGCGCTAAAGAGCATATATTCAAAGTTACCAGCAGTGAATTTTTGAGGAAAAAAATATTACCAGCAACACATTTTACCAGCAATAAAAATTTTCAGCATTAAATAACCCATTGAGGTTGATATGCCATAAAACAAACCAAACCAACTTGAAATATTTTCTTGCTGTTAAATTCACTTTTGCTTGTAACCATTTTTATATTTCCAAAATCTATTTAAGATATACATAATGCCATTTTTTTTTTCTTGATTTTTAAATTGCTTTGTTTTGTTTTATGATTTCTGCTCAGAATTTAAAAAAAAAAAAAATTCACTGTTGTGTTCTCATCACCCAGTAACTTTTCAACATCTTATTTCTCTTTTGAGATTATATCTTTCTTATGACTCATGACAATATTATGCATAGCTGAAATAAGAAATAAATATCAATGAGTGTGTGTGTGTATATATATATATATATATATATATATATATATATGGCCTTGTTCAAATTGTTGATCACACTAGATAATATGCTCTCTCTCAGAAACTGTAACTAAGGTCTGTTCAGCATAGTTGCAGTATAACGCACATGCAGACTGTGGGTGTTGAGCAAACACAAATGTGCCTGAGTGAGCGTTTGCAACAGGGATTAACTAGCTGCTCTAGTAGACGAGTATCCTCAAAAACAAGTGGTCGCCTATTATATATATATATATATATATATATCTATCGTTAAGGTAACAAATCTATTGGTATATAATCCAAGTGGATCCTAGTAATATAAAATATTAAAATTGATCCACAAAAAGAGCTCAATGTATTTATTATTACAGAGCAAATAATTAATAAACAATAAAATCCCAAATCACCTCATATTGGAATAGCCTATTTCAGCAGACAAAGATATCAATCATCTTCCTTATCAACCCCAGTATGGACTGAGTTTGTGTCAGAAATAGAAATTTAACTGTGAGAGCTAAAAAAAAAAATAAAATCAGCCTGTCGAAAAACTAATACAGAATTTATCCATTTCAAGGTTTCAGTCAGACAAGACAGGAGAGGGTGGAAGATATTTGTCTTAAAGGGAAGAAGTTTTATGAAATTAAACCTGAATATTAACCACATACATACATACATACATATATCTCGAGAACAATTTTAGGAGAAAAAGTATGGCAGTGGAAAAAGTTTTTGTGTGACATGTTTTATCCCATGGGACTTCATCAGATTATGTTTACTACACGTGTGCATGAATGAGAGATGCTGGGAATTTTAAATTTAAGGATATTTATGTGTGTGTGTATTTATTTATTTTATATATATATTAGAACAAGGAACAAATAAGAGACATTTATAAATGTAACATGTTTCACTTTTTTTTAATGCTTCATCAGAAAATGAAATATGGGGAAGTAAAAGAAATTGTTTTTCTTTTTCCTTTTTTTTTTCTCCTGTATACTTCATTTTCTGATAAAGCTTAAATAAGAGCAAGGCATAGCTTATGAGCACATCATGCTGAAACACCGTAATCATGTAATGGATAATTGTTAAATTGAAACCCAAGTCCTAATTCGAGATGTGTTTTGTTATTTTCATTTACGTGCAAATACCTTTGGTCAATTAGTAAGACTTGTATCACTAGATCATTATTATCTCCAAAAAATATTACAATCTAAAATATTTTCTGGCTTTAAATAGCCTGCAAAGAGTTGATAAGCCATAAAAATGAATCGGTAAAAGTAAAACGTTAAATTTATAAACATTTTTTTATCTTATCATTCTGTCAGATTCTAATCTAGATTTGATTTCACTTCATATATTTATTTGCAATATGAACAATCTCAAGTTACATAATAAAATCTTAACCACTAAATAAATTATTGCAAATATTTGTAATAAAAAGATATATGCTGAAATTCATATACTATATTTATCATGAAAATTTTACTATTAAAAAATTGAATTGTATAATAAATTTTCTCTCCAAGTGTGAGTTTCAAAACAATTATTTAATCTTTCTTATTTAATTGAAAGTTTTTAGAATCTGTTAATAATCATTTAATTTTAGTAGAAATATTTTTTCTAAATAAAACAATTATAAGAAAAATTAAATTTATAGCATAAAATGATATTTTTGTAAAAATTTATTAAATACTTAATAAAAGGAATGCGTACTGATTTCATATAAAAATATTATAAATTTTTATATTGTATTTTTTAAATTATTATCTATATATATATATATATATATATATATATATATATATATTTATTTTGTTACACCCGAGGTTTCATTGGGACTACGATAGCCAGGATGCAATGAGAAAATAAAAAAGAAATAATTAAGAGATCCCAAGGTTCGATATAAAAATAAAGAAAAGAACATTGGGAGGGGAATTCTCGAATTCTGGAGGTCGGTAAACGCAGAGAGAAAATGAACTATATGCAGACACAGAACAACGGAAGACAACACGAGAATATATAATACAAAGATTTTATTTATAGAATACACAAAGTGTGAATGTAAGAAAAAGAAAACTAAATAATACAAGGGATGGGGAGGTAAGTTACCAATTAAACAGTTATTAATGTGGCGAAATACATATGAATACGACGGCGATAGCAGATTATAAGATATGGAAAAACATGCAGAAACTTACATAAGGTTGGAATCAACGTTGATTGACTATTATCGGGGTACAGTTTGTTCAAAAGAATATTCATACACCTCTCTGAAAGCAAAGGGTGGGATTGACAATGTTCTAATGAGTTTTTGACTGGCGACGTCCAATCCGGGTTGATGGCGAGGAGAACACACAGAAAAATCATGAGTGTAGCCGACTTGGGTTGACAATGTTGATCTAGATTCTTGTCGGTCCTTTGGTTTTTGATGGCATCTAATTCTTCTGGCATCAAACAACAAAGTCTGGTTCTGGTGACAACTGCTTCTTCTAATGGCAAATAGCTAAGACTGGTTTTGGTGACGTCCGATTCCTCCAACACCCAGCAACTATGTGAGGTTGTTGTTACCTCAACATGTGCAAAACGTAAAACTGCTATATGTTGAGTCATGTGTTGGCCCCCACAAAAGGTATGCGTCATTCACGGACCCTGTTAATGTCATCCACACTTATCTGTCAAACAGCATTCGTTTTGGTCAGCGACTATGGACCTGGTTAATATCATTCGCACATATCTGTCAAACAGCGTTTGTTTGGCCTACGCAGCAGGGACCAGGTAAGAAATGGGGTTAGAATGGAAGGTTCTTTTCCGAAAACTGGCCCTGACTCATCTGGTTATAAAAACAATATATATCTCACAATCTGCATATTTAAGAAATAAAGAAGTTATTAAGATTCATGTTTTGTCGCAAATACACAATGTACTGAAAATATACTTATAAAATCTGAGGTCAGGGTACAAATATGGGGTTAATGTAACATATAATATTAAAACATGTTATAAAAAATTGCTGCACAATTACAACTGTTTCAATGTCATAAACATGTCTCTTCACATAATGTTAAACTACTGGCAAGTAAAAGATTATTTTTGGATAATCCAAAACTGCTTCAAGATTTTTACAATTTTAAGAATCAGTTTGAACCAGTAGGATGCCTCCATTTTGTGTGTGTGTGTCTAATATGATGAAAATATAGTTTTAAAAGGTATGTTATTGTTGGAGCATATTTACAGACAATAATGAGTATGCCCCCATTCCCATAAATATTTATAAGTATAAATCGAAGTGAATATTGTATGTGTTGGTCTGCGGTTAGATTCATTGTGGAATTCACTTGACTACTTCTCTGCGCCACTGGCAAATCTTATATGTGTTGTTCTTGTCCTAAGTATTATCATTCATTACCAACCTTCATGTGATTATTCTATTTAGCAATCCACCCTAGATTACAACAGTTACATATTTGAGTAAATGTGCTCAATAGGAATAGAGCTTGTGTAAATATAAAAGTGGACACTGAAGTCAACACCAAGCAGTGACAGCCTGTTTCATGCTTGAATGCAATCTTAAGGCCATTGATCTCAGTGTCCTCTTAGTCATATTTTACTAATTAAGTAAAGTAGAAAAAAAAATTTTGTGACATTTTTAGGGCTTGATCACAGTAAAAAGTAATGTTTATGCTGATGCTGCAATTACAAATGAAAAACTCCCCACTGGTAAGAATTTAAGAACCACTATATGTGACTTTGCCTGTATAATTTGGTGCCAGGGGCAATAAACTAAGGGATATGATATTGAACTGTAAATTAATACTTATTACTTAAATGAAGTAAATATTCGTAGTTAGCATACCGGTGTTAAGGCAAGTGTTGTTACTACTCAAGATATGACGATATTGTAAAAATGAGAGAGAGAAAAAACATTGGAGTTAGAAACATAGATGAAGAGAGAAAGTTGTTGCAAGACAAATTAACAATTGGTAGGAATGATTCCCAATGTTGGGGCACATGCTTCACTGGTAGAGCATGGTAATATTTTGGTGGAGCATGCATAGGATATGCACCCTAGCTTACTATACCAACGTGAACTCAAATTTCATTTTGCATTATTATTAAAATGATCAAAGTATATTACAGAATAAACTTTCATTCAAATATTTCTGCCTTTCAGTTCTCTATTATATGTTTTGAAGCTATATATATTTAACTGTCTTTTTGTTTTTTAATTTTTCTCTTTCATGGACACCATTGTCTTTGGAGGCCTGTTTAGAGACCAAGTTAATGGCCTTTTAAGCTTCCTTCACGTGAATTGCAGTAAAATTTTGAATATGTAAGAATTAAATATTAACAGGGGGCACCAGAATATTAGAAATACCAAAGTGTGTCATGGCCCAAAATTGGCTGTGAACCGCTCGTCTAAACTAAAGACTTGCATACAAAGGGAAAATAAAAACAATGGGTTTGTGTCTTACTCAACGCAATTTAAATCAGTGTTCTGAATTTAATATTTTCATTTCTCTTGCAGGTCAAACAAGTTACCTACTGTTTTTGATTTGAGCTTTTAGTTTTTGTCATGGTTCTTTTATATTAATACTGTTGCTTTTGGATTTAATCAAATTTAGTCATTACCTTAAAAGTTATTCCTTTAATCTATTAAGAAATTTGATTTAAATGTATCGGTTATATTGCTTTCAATGTATTTAGCAGAACTGAAAGAAATTTTTTGTTCTGTCATGGTTTTGACTAACCTGAATATGTTCCCTCCAATTTTCAAGAAAGGAGATAATTATGAAAAATCTAAGAACAAATTAAAAGTCTGGCAACATTTCACTTATTGAAAACAAAAATGGGACCAGCAATATAGCCTTTAACTCTCATGGAAGACAGGTTACTGTATTAGAATTGGGAATCGACAAAGAAAAACCTTCATAATGAATGATGAAGCGGTGAATAACATATAAATCCTAGATAAATTGTATCTAAGGAATAAAAGTAAAACTCAGTCGGCTTTCAAGGCTCTTTGAGAAATTCGAAAATTGTAAAAGACCAAAGGAACTTAAAGTAACAGATTATTTTAATGAATTTGATAAACATTACAAGAAGGACATGACATACAGCAAGTTGGTGTCTGAGGATGTCCTTGGATTTTGTTTGTTGAAATCACCAAAAACAGTTAACAAGAGCTACAATTAGTGTACTTATGTATAACAACGTGAGATTCCAACTGAAAAAAAAAAGTTTGTGTTGGATGGCTCTTCCCATCCACAAATAAAAATAGAAGACAGCATTCAGTTTGCTGCCTTACCATAACAAACCTACTAGTGGTTAAAAGTATCAAAGACTATACTAGTTTAGTTTTGGACCTCAACAGAAAAGACAAAGAAATCTTACTGATCAATTTGGGAAACCCATCTAGGTATAGTGTATATATATATATATATATATATATATATATATATATATATCATGGCTTTAAATTCTTTAAGGAACATAGGGCCACAAGATATTAGGTTTTGTATTCAGTTGTCATTCTCCTAGACCAGTTGCCCCTGAAGACTATAGAACTCAGTCTGTCCTGCTATTAGGTTGGTGCAAAAATATCATTTTTTGACGTTAAAAAATACGTCAAAAAACGATATTTTTGCACCAACCTAATATTTACCCATAGCTGGTGGTGAGAAGAGGATTCATGCCTTTCCAAGGGTTTTAGTGTGTAAGTGAATGCAATGGATTCAACTGGAATTTGAACTCAGCTCTCCAATTCCTCAGTCTGAGCCGCTATCCATTACTCCACCATGCCTCCCAGGTGTAGTGAATGTGGGAGCATTATCAAATACCCAGCCAAGAGAATTTAATAAACAAAATACCCCCAAGAACAGGAAGAAGGTATCTAGTACCATATAACCCTATCACAATTTGTTTATAGCAAACCATACCAAGTTATTGGTAGGAGAGTCAATGAATTGTAGCATTTTAGACTTGTGCTAGTGGTATAATATGTGCTGAAGCATGGTTTAATTGTTACTTTTATTCCTTAAATGACAACAATAAAAATAAGATAATATGCAAACAAAGTAAAAATGTCTTTAAATTTGGAGATAGCAACAGTGTTTCTTCTTTGTGATTTGCTTGTATTCCAGCTATAATTAGTACAGCTTAAGCCATGATTAACACAGATATTGTAGATAGTGATATACCATTGTTGCTATAGAAACAGTCTGTTAAGAAAGTCTGGTTAAAATTAAACATTAAGGCAGATACAGCTCAAATATTTGGGCAAAACATAAATTTGTGTATAAATTATTATTTATAATTATTATTGCACCTTCTATAACATTTTCTGCTGACATGAAGTGGAAAGATTATATGGAATCAATTGCTTCATCTGCAGCTAAAAAAATTGATTTGTTATGTTGTGCTGGACACTTTTTCTCACCAGGCTCTATCTTGCATATATTATAAGTCTACCATTTGTCCTTGCTTTGAATATTGCTGACACATCTGGTCTGGTGCTCGTGCTATATATTTAGAGATTCTTTGTAAAATCCAAAGAATCTGCAATGTTATTGGTTTTCACCTGACATCTTGGCTTCATAGTATCTTTCCTACTGCTGTAACTTGGCTTACCTGTACCTTTTCTATAAATGCTTTCATGGTAATTGTTCTGATAAATTTTCTTCTATGGTACTAACACATTATGAATTTAAATGCAGTACTAGATTGCCAGTAAGGTCTCATCATTTTACTGTTGAAATGGCTAGATTGAACCATAAATTTTATGCTAGCAGTTTCTTTTCTCATGCTTCTTCTTGTTTTTGGAATTCTCTTTCAGCTTCTTGCTTCCAATTCAACTTTGATCTTTAAAAATTTAAATGGAATCTCGATTGTTATCTTCTTTATTCTCAATTCTTGTTCTTTTATTGTTCTCTCTCAATTCTTTTTTTTTTTCTCTCTCTCTCTCTCTCTCTCATATTTTCTAATACTCAGTAATCCATTGCATCTTAGTAGCTTTATTACCTTGCTTGGAATGAAATGATTAAAAAAAAAAAAGCATGCTTTCATATTTTGTCTTTTTACATATAGAATGTATACATAAATATCCATGCCTAAAAACGAAGCTATTAAAAATAGAAGCTAAATGATGGTATTAATACTTCTTTTTTCTTTTTTTTTATCATTGAGTACTTTTTAAATATTTTTCCTCAAAAGAAAAAACTATACAAAATGAATGACCATATTTAAAAAAAAAAAAAAAAAAAAAAAAAAAAAAGTTCTTTCATTATCATCAGTCCCATGACCATTTGTGGTCATAGGGCTGCTGTGTTGAAAGCAATAGAGAGAGATATTCATTCATGCATAGGGTGTCTTGAGCAGGTAGACCTGGTGAAGACATTCTCTCTCCTGGTCATACCAGAGCCCAAGTCCTCAGATGTGAAGGCTCAGCTTAGTCACAGATATGTGACCATTAATCCTCGCAGGGTAATCCTATGCCATGGCCATTTATTTTACAGAATCCTCCATCCAGCAATATCATATTCTCATCCTGCTGACATAGCTTACAGATTAGTTAATCCTGCAAGAAGGTTCATCTAGCTATTAAGAGGATTTTAATGCTGCTGAATGTTGAGCCACCACCTTCATTAGAAAAGCCTGGTGGAGGAACCAGTTTAGTGACAAATGACCTGACAACATAGCAGGTAGTATTGGGTTACATAGTATTAATAGCACTTGCAGAGTGATCTGACATACATTTGTCTCGATAAACAGCCATTATATCTCACTATTTCTGTTTTAAAATAGAATATTTGATCATAATTAAAAGGCATCTGTTCCATTTAATTATCAATGCTAGAAATTCATTCAATAGTGTATTCATTATTACTGAAAAAGTAACGTACAAAAAATAAAAGTTAATTTATCCACTTAACTAATCTCACAACAGAAATACAGTTTGGATATGTGCTGTACAATTTTCATATATTTCAAAGAAAGCTAGTCATTGTTAATTCTGCTATATGACATGTCCCTTTAGGACATTGGAAATCATGGCTCTCCACAATTTCCTGTCCTTTGTAGGTCGTAATAAATTTTTTCTTTTTGTTATCTCACCTAAACCCTGTTCTACCATCCATTTACCAAAGCTTGTTAGGTAGGTCATGGGCTGTTTCCTTCTGTCTTTTTTGCCTTCAATCTGTCCTGTGAATATCAAATTTTCCAAGCCCTCTTTCCTCAATATGTGTCCTAGAAATTTCAACTGTCTCTTTCTGATAAGTATAAGTGTCCTTTTTGCTTGCACTTTCTTTAAAACTTTGTCATTGGTTGTATATTCTCAGCATCCTTCTGTAGAACCACATTTCTGTTGCTTCAAGTCCCTTCATCTGTGAGGAGATTGTCCAGCATTCACTGTTATATAGCTTAGTACTCTTTTCTTTCTTTCTAATGAAATTTTTCTGTTTCTTAATAATTGACTGAGCTTCTCTTGTGTTGTTTATCTTCAGAACATTGACAATCATGGCTCTTCACAATTTCCTGACCTTTGTAGATCTTAATAAATTTTATCTTTTTGTTATATCTCCTAAACCTTGTTCTTGCCATCCATTTACACAAGCTCATTCTTCATGCCATGTCTCTTCAGGATGTTAGCAATCAAGACTCTGTCTCTAAATCCCTGTCTTTTGTTTAATAAATTTTGTATTTTTGTCATTTCCCCTAAACTTTGTTCCATCATGCATGTACTCAAGCTCACTAAACAGAGGTTATTCACTGTTTTCCTGTCCCTGTTGCCTTCAATCTATCCTGTAAGTATCAACATTTCTAAGCCCTCTTTCATCATTATTAATTTCAACTGTCACTTCCTTAATGTGTCCTTTTTATTTACATTTTCTCTAAAATTTTGTTGTTGCTTACATATTTGTTCCATGGTATTCTCAGCATCTTTCTGTAGAACTGCATTTCTGTTATTTAAGTTCCTTCTTCATCTGTGAGGAGATTGTCCAACATTCACTGCCATATAGGAGGATTGATATTACATAACAGTTCAGTACTCTTTTCTTTGTTTCTCTTGCTTCAAGTCTCTACTTCATCTGTGAGGAGATTGTCCAATATTCATTGCCATATAGGAGGATTGATATTACATAACAGTTCAGTACTCTTTTCTTTGTTTCTCTTGCATCAAGTCTCTACTTCATCTGTGAGGAGATTGTCCAGTATTCACTGCCATATAGAAAGACTGATATTACTTAACAGTTCAGTACTCTTTTCTTTGTGGTTAATGAAATTTTCCTATTTATTGATAATTTACTTAGCTTTTGAAAGTTATCTTTTGCTCTAGCAATGTTCCTTCAGATTTTTGTTTCCCTGATATTTAAATTGTTGTTCTTGCTTGATTTTGACATCTCCAATTTGTAATTTAGGCTGTTCTTTTTGTTAACAATCATGCATTCTGTTTCCTTGCAATTGATGTTTAGTCCATTCTTCTCATTTCACTAACTTCTGTAATTAAACATTAGATATTTATTTTTATAAATGACAGTTTATCTATGGTCTTATCCAAACTTTGAATAGGACATACACATTCCAACCACCAACATCTACTCAAAAACAAAATATCTCCATTGTGCATGCATGATACTATGCAGGAACCATACACAGTTGAATGTGTATTGATAATCAGTAACAAATTCAAACAAACACAAGCCAAGTATTAGAGTATAACAGAGAGGAAATACTTGAAAATATAGTCATGTGAGATTTTTCAATCTGTAAAGCAGATTGGCTTTTAGAATAGAATATAAGTTAACAATCTATTTCTGTACAGTTTATACTTGTAAAATCCCTACAATCTATTTTTTAAGAAAACCTTTATTCCAATCTATTTTTGTGAAAGTTGAATCTGGAAAATTCATTGTTATAATTTATATTTATCTCCAAATTGTTAATACAGTATTTATTTGAATGAAATAATTATTCTTACACGATTCCAAAGTTTCAGCTTTAAATAACCACAAATGACTGATAAGCCATAAAAGAAATCAATCTATTTAACTGTTATAAATTATCTGAAAGATTTGATATACTTCAGTAGAATTAAGTCGAACAAACTAAAATAACTAACTTGGTTACGTTTTCAATTGAGATGCCCTAATGTGTAATTCATAAGGGTTTTGGCTGAGCCTATATTAGAAGACTCGAGGCACTCTGTGCTTCCGTGCTTTTCCATCTGACTCTGAATAATTAAATCTCATTCATTGTACAGTATGAAGGATCATTTTGCATAACCCAATTTTAGTTCAATATCTCAAATCTAGTCTGTTAAATACTACTGTTAACCACACCCAACATCCTGTTACCAATATCTTCACTGTAAACCTGACAGAAGTGGCTTCCAGGTACTATAACTTGCCAAAGGGCAATCCATGATTTGGTCCCCAGGTCCACATACAATTTTGAATTCAGAGTGTCCCTCTCCTATACTGATTGCCAATCACAGTTACAGAGCCTGTCTACCCTGCTATCCAACCCATAGCTGGGAGCAGGTAGGAGAGCTGATTCATACCTGTCTCAAAGGTATTTGCATATGTGAATGTAATAAGCTAAACTGAGATACAAAATTGGCTCCCAGATTTCTTTCCAAGCTGCTATGCATTATGCCACTTGCATATCCTTATAAACTTATTTTACTAAATTTTTGAAAAGCAATAACTAATTTTACTAAATTTTTGAAAAGCAATAACTAATTTTACTAAATTTTTGAAAAGCAATAACTAATTTTACTAAATTTTTGAAAAGCAATAACTAATTTTACTAAATTTGTAGCAAAAATATATATTTTAAGATCTGTTTATCCAGGTATAATCCATGGTTTATTATTATTATTATTATGATTTTATTTTTCGTGAGTCAAAATATATGAAGCCAAATGCAAAACTGTTTAAAATAATGAATTTTAAGAATCAATAGATTATGTAAGTTAGTATGAGAACTTACTTTCTGATTTTGCAAATTTAATTTAATTATATTATGCAAATTAGTTCTTTAAACACAATGATTTTGTGGAAGATTGAGGTGGTGAAAATTTGGCCTTTTATTTATATATATATATATATATATATATATATATATATAACTCCTTCATATAGGAAAAAAGCAAAAGAAAGTAAATAAAATGTGTAAATCCAAAATTTTATATTCCACAAACTGTTGAGGTGTTTGACAATAATTGTTTTTCTCTTTTTTTCTTTTAGTCTATTTTCTTCTTATGAAGACACTCAGTAAGCATAATAGACCAAAGTCTAAATTTTTGATATATTATTTTTTATTTCTACCTGGCATGTGAACGTAGTAGTAGACACAAAATGTGCACAAATATTTAAAATGCTTGACTTTATTTGAATGTATGTTACTTGAAGAGTATGAAATTTTCTAATAACAATGATTATACTTGATTAAAAGCTGAAATTAATAATTAAAATACAGATTAATAATTTGATATTTAATGTAAATACTGTGTAATTTTTATCTTTTTCCATAAATTATGATTAAATTTTGAATTGGTATCCACTCAATAGGGATATCATATCTTAATTTTCAATAAAACCATTTTATTTGATTGGAAACTGACCAATTAAATGAATATGTTCTAATAATGTGTATACTATAATTTAAATGTCTAATTTGTTTGTTTTAACCCTTTGAGACCTGACCACCTCTTTACTGGTGATAGAGAAAAATGACGTAATGCCTAACCACCGGTTGAACAGTGGTAGAGAAAAATGATTTAATGTTCAGCTACCAGTTGAATGGTGGGTAAACGCTTGTAATTATTTTTATATCTACTATGAAACATTACATACCAATTATTTGTGAATTTTGAGTCAGGAGCTCAGGCAGAAGAAGGATTAAAATTGTTCAACAATGCAGGGCACAAAGGGTTAAGAAATCTTAATTTATATAAACTTTTAAAGTTTTTTTATTATATGCAACAATTTCTAGAGAATTCTTTTCTTTAGTCTTACTAATAAAACATAATTTAAAATATTATTTATGTTAGAATATTAGATGAGTTATTAATTAATATTATATAACATAATTAATAATTCACCTATATATTCTACTGTTTAGATATTGGTATTTCTTTCTATGCAATTTTTTACTCTCTGTGTGTGTCTAGAGAGTAAATTATCTGTTGTACATAAAAATGGAAAGAAAAATGTAGTTGATTTCATTTATGATAATCAACAAATATTTCTACATCATAAAAATGAATAGTTATCGTAATTTTAAGGATTTTTGTTTAAACAATTTATGCATTGATATTAATCTTTATGTGTGTGTGTGTGTGTGTGCACAGTTCTAGAAAATTTTGCTTTCAGCCTAATCCATTTATTCATGGTTGCTATTGTTGGCTATATTCTTTTGTTTGAAAGTTGTTCATTTAGATTTTCCTATTGAATCTGCTAAATTGTTTAGCTTCAGTAAATTACTTTATTCAGCCAGTATTTAGTGCAGAGTGTTGGGATAATCGTATTCTGTCTTTGCTATAAAATTTTGTACTTTAGGAAGGAAATTGTTCTTTTAATTACTTTTTGCATTTATGGGCATCCATTCACAATACTTACACTTCAAACAATTTAGATAAAACATGATACAGTCAGTGGCAATATTGTGTGTGCGTTTTTTTTTTCTTTTTTTTGGGGGGGGGTATTAATATTTGAGTGTTTGTAGGATGTATAATAGTACTAGCTTAAAAGACTCCCTATTGGGTAGCATTTCTTGATTGAGCCGTTTGCTTCAAGAGCATAACAGAGATATGTTGCTGAATACTTAACCCTGTTTCAATTTCTTACTTTCTGGTCAAGTTTGATCTTCAAAAATTGAAATGCAATATCATTATTTTCTGTCTTCTTAATTCCTGTTATTTAATTGTTCTCTCACATTCAGTAACCTCTTGCAACTTAGTGGCTTTATTGCTTTGCTAGGGGTGAAATGATTTAAATAAACTTTAAGCACACTGGTAATTCACTGTAATACATCTGCTTATGACCTCCATACACACACTATATATATATATATATATATATATATATATATATATATATTATGAAATGGACAAAATCCGACAATTATTTTTTTAAGACATTTATGTTTGTACGTTGTTTTTTTATAGATACAAATATTTAAGTAAATGCTCTGTTTATAATAAATGGTATTAACATTTACCAACCTGAATGTCCAAGAAATTTTCATAGAAAATATGCGTCCTCCAACAGGAATTGAACCTGTATCCTATGTGGAAACGTCATATAGCCTGATGTGCCTTAACCGATTGTGCCGCAGACGAGCGTTCGGTTAGCAAGGTCGATTTTACTGTTTTTAAACTACAATTCCCCATGATTTTCTCTTTCATATCTGCTCAATGTGTATCCAAATGTAAACAAATGACATTAATCGGTTAAGGCACACCCTGCTGGAGGACGCATATTTTCTATAAAAATTTCTTGGACATTCAGGACAGTAAATGTTGTTAATACTGCTTATTATAAACAGACCATTTACTTAAATATTTATATCTATAAAAAAAAACAACATACAAACATAAATGTCTTAAAAAAAAAAAAAAAAAAAAAAATAATAATAATTGTCAGACTTTGTTCATTTCATAATATATATATATATATATAGATATGTGTGTGTCGAGGTCAGATGTATTACAGTGAATTACCAGTGTGCTATTAAATTCACCCCCCCCCTACACAAAAACAACATAAGATTACCAGACAACAAAAAAACTCTTTGTATCACAACACATCTATAAATGTAACCAGGGTGAATTTAAAATTATGCCTATATATATATATATATATATACACACACACACCAAACAGACAATTATTCTTACCTACAAATACAAGAAAAAAAACTTCATAAACAAATTTAAACCAGAACTAAATAGATTATAACCCCACACGCAAATGCACACATAATGGCCAAATACAGTGATCAAACCCCTCACATCCATGCGCATACACTCGCACGTGGCTATATGTGCAGCACGAAAATATATATATATATATATATATATATATATATATATATACATACATACATACACACATAGGCAAAAACAATAGACTAATCACAGGCACACATGCAAATCCTACACGTATATGCTTTTGTATGTATATACTAATTCCTTCCAATAACACAGTATGTGTATATAGAGGAGTGCGCATGTAGATGCGCATATATATATATATATATATATATATATATAATATTGACAAAAAACAAAACTGCTCATGGGTGTGCAGATGAATCCTGCACAACATAGGAAGTGTGTGTTTGTATGTGAATTCCTTATCATAAGACTGTGTGTGTGTGTATATATATATATATATATGTATGGAATATACATATGTGTACGCATGCTGACAAAAACACAAAAAAATGGAAATAGATCCAAGAACCCACAGGGGTCATTAAAAGATAAAAATATAGATATCTTTCTCACCCTTTCTTGGACCAGTCTTAATTGTTTTATTACCCTTCACACAGAATTCTTTCATTGCCAGTTCAAGAAAGACATTTGGGTTGCTAACACAAAAAAAAAAATAGAATGCCTAATATCAAAAACATTTAACATAGAAAAATATAAGAAAATTTAATTCCTTTTTAATAATATGCAGAAATATCCACTCTTTGCCTGATGAAGGTGGTGAGACTGGAAATCCGTGTAGCAAAATTATAGAAAATAAAGCATAATATATTTAAAAAAAAAAAAAAAAAAAAAAAAATCCACATTACAACCAAAAACGTTTGTTTTCTCTCTTCTTTTTATTTATATATATATATATATATATATATATATATATATATATATATATATGAAGAAAAATATATGGAAAAAACAAACAAAAATCCTTATATGCAATTATGCTGTTTTAATGTTAATATAATGTCAACGTCGGACGTTTCGGTCTAATAAACCATCTTCAGGACATATTCATAAAATATAATTAACATTATCAATTCAACATGACAAAGAATTATATTTTATGACTATGTCCTGAAGATGGTTTATTAGACCGAAACGTCCAACGTTGACATTATATTAACATTAAAACAGCATAATTGCATATAAGGATTTGTTTGTTTTTTCCGTATATTTTTCTTCATACTGTCGGATCTATATCCATATATTTGCTTTTTTATATATATATATATATATATATATATATATATATATATATATATATAATTGGGCACATGCTATCAGTAACTAATTAGAGAAAGCAGCTTGTGACCTTTGTGGTAAATCTACAAAAAATAAAATATTTTGCATAATAATCAGTAACCTTCATAATTGTTGGATTAGGTGCATATTATCCCACAGAAGGAAAATGTAGCTGATGATTTATTTTATTCAGAGTAGGCACTGCCTATCCTGCCAGCACCTCCCTGAGATATATATATATATATATATATATATATATATATATATATATATATATTGTGTGTGTATGTGAACTAAACTATGTCCAACAGCAAGGCCTCTGATCAGGTGGTTTTGAGGTGTGTATAACCACCTCTTAATTGCTGGTGTTCCCAGGTCCACCCTGACAGAGTGGTAGCACTTGTTAGGGTCCCAGATATGGGTAAATAGTTAACCTCCAAACTGAGGTTTGAATACTATGAAAGTGTAAGTTTTAATACTTTGTAAAAAAAAAAGTATTACCAGCAATACATTATTGGAAAAAAAATATTACTAGCAATAAAAATCCTGTCAGCATTAAATAACCCATTGAGGTTGATATGCTGTAAAACAAACCAAACCAAACAAACCTGAATTAAACTTCAATGAATGTTATTTTTGCTGAAGTATATTTTCCTATAGACAATTGTTTCTAATAATAATAATATAAGACCTACTAAAGTACATAAGAATTAATGTATTTTATGGCCAAAGTAAGTGTTCATTTGATAACTAGATCACCAATATTCCCTAAAATCAATAAATGTTTAAAAGACTTACTGAGTTTTGCATAAAACTACTCGTCAGGGGCCAGATATTCAATAAATCTACTGAATTCTGGTGATAAGTCAAAAGATTTATCAGGCCAGAATCTGAACCTGACAAGCAGCATTATGTGAAACTCTGGAGTTGGTCAATGAGATAAGTTCATTGAATATTTATTGATAATTGTTTCTATACAGGATTTTTTTTCTATACAGGATTGTTATGGATTTAGCATTATTTGATTTCAAAATTTCTAAGTTCTTTAAAATTTTTCTCAAATTTCATTTCATCATTGAATAATTAAATAGATAACGCTTATTTTTCCTTTAAATATTTGCAAGGAATTTTATTTTACATACAGATACTTGCACATGTTTACATGATTAAACATTAAATTATTCCACTCCCAGAATTTCTTATGAAGCTAAATAATGAAAAAATGTCAAATTTATAAACATTTCCTACTTGTTCATTATTTTATCATTCTGACAGATTTTATATTTTCAACTCCTATATACGTATGTATTCATGTACAAGTGTATGTGTTTGATGCACACACACACACACACACACACACACACACACACACACACACACACACAGTGTAGTATATCTATATAATTGAAAAAAGGCATATATTATACATAATGAATATTTATTCTCTGCACAAAAACTTTTTTTTTTTTTTTTTTTTTTTTTTGTTCTTTTTAAGACTTATTTCAATCGTGAATGTTAATCTTATAGAGGGAACATATTATAGTGAAATTTTACAATTGTCTAGTTCACACTCCACCTCTTTCTTTTAAACAAGAGTAGAAGTTTTATCCCTTGTTTCCTCTTTAGGATTGGGTTTCCAGCTCCTTCTAAAGTCTACTTCAACTCTATACTTCTAACATCACCTCCTAAAACTCTGAACTTTTATTTACTATTGAATTACTTTTTCTTTCATCAATACGAGTAGATAGGTTCACACTCCTCTCCGGTCTTTTGAACAGGAGTAGAAGGTTTATCCCTTGTTTCCTCTTTAGGATTGGGTTTCTGGTTCCTTCTAACATCTCTGACAGACCTGAAATTTAATTCACTAATTACTTTTTCTTACTCTTGCAATAGGAGCCCTCATCAATAGACTTCAAATGGAACGGGCTAAATCTGCAGGCAAAATAAATAAAAAAATAAATCTGCAGGAAAAATAAACTTCCAAATCATCAGCGATGTATTTCAAAATATGCAGACTTATCAGAAAAAGTTGTATTAATTCTCAAAGTGGCTGCTTGGCATCAGGGGAAGACTTTTCAATTGTAAACAATGACTGGTGAGTGAGAAAATTGGTGTGAGAAATGTATTATTTTTGTTATTTTGATTAATATATAAATATTAAGTACATATTTATTTATGCCATAGCTACATGTTTATAGCATTTACATTATGATCATAACTACTGGTAGTTACTATAGTAGTTTTATAACTCAAAAAACGATCCCTTCCCACTTCCGGACCATCAGCTTTAATGGACGACCCTCCCCAATTGTGCCTATCAGTTAAATTTGAGGTTGAGAAAACGAAGTTTGTTTTTTTTTTTGTTTTTTTTTTTTTTTTTGTTGTTGTTTTTTTTTTTTGTTGTTTTTTTTTTGTTGTTTTTTTTTTGTTTTTGTTTTTGTTTTGTTTTTTTTTGTTTTTTTTGTTTGTTTTTTTTGTTTGTTTGTTTTTGTTTGTTTTTTTTGTTTGTTTTCTTTTGTTTTTTTTCTTTTTTTTGTTTTTTTCTTTTGTTTGTTTTCTTTTGTTTGTTTGTTTTTTTCTTTTTTTTTTGTTTTTTTTCTTTTGTTTGTTTCTTTTTTGTTTGTTTCTTTTTTTCTTTTGTTTGTTTTTTTCTTTTGTTTGTTTTTTTCTTTTGTTTGTTTTTTTCTTTTGTTTGTTTTTTTTCTTTTGTTTGTTTTTTTTCTTTTGTTTGTTTTTTTTCTTTTGTTTGTTTTTTTTCTTTTGTTTTTTTCTTTTGTTTGTTTTTCTTTTGTTTGTTTTTCTTTTGTTTGTTTTTCTTTTGTTTGTTTTTCTTTTGTTTGTTTTTCTTTTGTTTGTTTTTCTTTTGTTTGTTTTTCTTTTGTTTGTTTTTCTTTTGTTTTTGTTTGTTTTTCTTTTGTTTTTGTTTGTTTTCTTTTGTTTTTGTTTTTTTCTTTTTCTTTTGTTTTTTTCTTTTTCTTTTGTTTTTTCTTTTTCTTTTGTTTTTTTCTTTTTTTCTTTTGTTTTTCCTTTGTTTTTTTTCTTTTGTTTTTTTCTTTTGTTTTTTTTGTTTGTTTGTTTTGTTTTTTTTGTTTTTTTAATACCAGGTCCCTTAAGAAGCGATAGTTACATCTCTCCAATTTTTTTTATCTCTAGTGCACCATTCCATAAGTGCTCTTGAGAGTGGAATGATTTTTTATTCAGTTTGTCCTTCTAGATCAGCAATCAAAGCTAGAGAGCCTATATCCTACTCTACTATTTTACCCCTAGCTAGTGTGGAAAAAGACCAACAAGCAGCAAGTTTGATGAGATATATATAAAGTTTGCTGGTTTTTTATTTTATATAATTTCCTCATTATTGAAAATTTCTAAGCAGTCCTGGGCATCCAGCAGCAAAACCTCTGATCAGGAGATTGGAGGTTTTGAGAAACATGGAACTACCTTTTAATTGCTGTTGTTCGAAATTCCACGCTGAACTGGGTGGTAGCACCTCTTAGGGTCCCAACTATGGGCAAATAGTAACCCCCACTCCACCAAACAAAAGCAAAACACTATAAAATTATAAAAATATATTTTTACAGTAAAATGACCAGCAATGCCTATTTATAGCAAAATAACAAATAATGCATTTTATCTCTAGTTGAAGGCATGCAATTGCATTCAAAATATTTAGATATTGGCATTAAATAACCCATAGAGGTTGATATACTCCTAAATAAAATCAATCAATTAACCAACTAACACAAAAGAACGCTTTCATAATGTCCTAGAATTTCTTAAATCAAACTCTATTCCAAAATATAACTTCAACAAAACTACAACATAAAATAGATATCACTGCCTCTGGTAATTATGTGAACACAAACATGTCTATACACAAAAGCTGAGTATCATCTACTATGTAATCAATTGTGAAAGCAGAATAACATGTAGCATATTTTTATCACTTCAAAGCTCCCAAGAAAATTAAATTTCGGCCATAAATGATACATAATGAGTTGATATGCCATTAAACAAAACAAATAAATTTCTAAGAATCATAATTCATAATATTCAAACTTATTGCTTATTTGTTTATTTTTAAATTAATTATAGCTTCAAATTATTTTATATTTTTGATTTTTGGCAAATATCAAGTGCATTTTTTTATTAAATTGTGACTATATTTATTGCATGTTATACAAATTTGGTAAATATTATTAAAAATATTTATTGTAATATAAATGTACTGGTTATTGTGTGTGTGTGTGTAAAATATACACACACACACACATATATATATATATATATATATATATATATATATATATATAAAATATGTTTCATTAAAAATGACAGACAAGGTACTGTAATTAAGTTTTTCTTTTAATTTTTCTTGTGTTCGAATAAGTGTTTTCTTTTTGGGATACAGTGTGTAGAAACTCTCCAAATGTTCTATAATTCTGAGTGCTTTTGGCTATACTTTTAGCCATTATCAAGGATGATTTTACTTATTCAGTTTGAGTGTGTGTATTGTGTGTATGTTTTTAGTGTTAGATTTTTTTATTTTCCGAACACAGCACAATGTTCATAGTTAATATTAAGTGTTGACTTTTTCTTTTTTATTATTAAGGTTTCCATTATTTTTAATCATTTGTTACATGTGGATTAGGTTATGTTTGTATTTTCTACTATTATATTTCAGATGGAGTCTGGTAAATTTGTATGTGTGTTTAAATGAGTTCTAATTGAGCTGTCGTCAGATAGGTGTAACGTAAGGTATCTGGATAGGGATGTAGTCATGTGACTGAGATAATTATTTATGAATTCAGATTAATCAGGAACAAACATCCCATTCTATGACCATAATGGCAACATTTACACCCAAACTAATGGTGTTTAGTATAGGAAATCCACTCGGTTCATATTTTTCCAATTATTACATGTACCATATAGAAAATATGATATTTAAACAGGTCTGTAAACCTAAAATATACATCCGCTATGTAGATGATATTTTTATTTTAGCAAATAGTACTAAAGAAATAATTTTTTTCAAATGTTTTAAGAGTATCTATGTCCAAACTTAAACTCTGTCCACAAACTTAATCAAAAAAAAAAAATAAACTCCCATTCTTAGATGTTCTCATAGAATATAGCAACAACACTTTTATCACCTCATTATATAAAAAAACCCACTAGCAGAAACTCCTGCCTCCTTAACTTTAAACATGAATGCCCACTCAGATGCAAAATAGCAGTGATAAAAAACTTCCTTAAGAGAGTACACCAGAATTCATCCTCTCAACTACTCTTCCTTAAAGAACTCGATAATATAAAACAGACACTAATTAATAATGGCTTCCCTAAACACCTTATTGACCATTTCTCCCCAAAGTAAAAAACAACGATAGTGAACATATAGTCAAAAATTACATAAATATTTTCTACAAAAACCAAAAACACTTTAACTACAAGCAAGATGAATCTTCGCTTAGGAATATTATGAAGAAAGACATTATCCCAACTGACCGAATAAAAAGAAAAAAAATTATTTACTACAAAAAATTTATAACAGCTAACATTATCCTCAAAAATAACAACATACCAGCAAATTCAAAATTACAACAAATGAACATTATTTATGAGTTCAAATGCTCCTTAAGGAACTGTATTCCTGATCAATCCAAATTCATAAATAATTACATTGGTCACACACACATACAAACTTACCAGACCCTATCTGAAGCATACTAGTAGAAAATATAACCATAACCTCATCTACTTGTAAAAAAAGATTAAAAATAATGGAAGCTTTAATAATATAAAAGAAAAAGCCAACATTTAATATTAACTATAAACAGTCACAATGTGCTGTGTTCATAAAATAAAACCTCTCTATAACACTAAAAATATGTGCACAACATACACAATTAAACCGAATATATAAAAACATCCTTCATAATGGCTAAAAGTATAGCTGAAATGAAGAAATATAGTTTTAAGGTGTGCTATATTTATGGGATAAAGTGCTCAATATCAGAGATAGATCGTATGTAAATATAAATATAAAAGTGAACATTGAAGTCAACACTCAGAGGCAACAGGCTGTTTTATACTAGATGCAAACATCAGGCCACCTGACAATCACACCTAGCATGAAACAGCCTGTCGCCTCTGAGTGTTGACTTCAATGCTCACTGAGAGATATGTGTGTGTGTATATATATATATATATATATATATATATATATATATATATATAATAACAAGGCTTAAACACTAATATTCCATGGTCATAATTTCTTCCATTGGAATCGTAAATACGATCCAATTCATCAGATCTACAAATTCAAAAAGCTTTTTGAATTTGTAGGTCTGATGAATTGGATCATATTTACGATTCCAATGGAAGAAATTATGACCATTGAATATTAGTGCTTAAGCCTTGTTATTATATCCTTACTCTGTCCTGGACATTGAGTTCTAACTGGATTCTATACTCTCGGAATTTTTTATTCAAAAAATATACATGTGTGTATATGCACCTGTGGATTTTGCATATATATGTATATTTACCACTAATATTATCTATATATATATATATATATATATATATATATATATATATATATATATAAAAATTTATCACTGGGTTAATTGATATTATATTCGGCACTTTAAGTCCAGAGTTTCATAGATAAACCTTATAATCATTCACTCAACTTGTGAGGAAGCTTCAGCAATTGGCTGCAGATTTTACAATTTTTGTTACTTTTTATACTGTTAACAAAAATAACTTGGTGAAACCTGATGAGCGATTGATTACATAATAATTTGTTTGTGAAACTCTGGAATCAAGGTGCTGAATATAACATCAATCAGCTAAGTGATAAATTTTATTTGTATTAATCTTATTAATGCTCTCTGCTATCGACCACTTTATTACAAAAATTGCTTGCTTCAAATCTCCTTTCTTTCAGACATCCACTGACTGACAGAATTTATGCCTTTACAACAGGGGTCAGCAACCTAATAGAATACATGCTTCATGTGGCATGACAAAGCAATTTGTAATGGCACACAGCCGTATTTGACATTACAAAGTCTGAAGCAATAACTGCAACAACGCAAAGATATTTAGCTGTTTCAATTTTAATATATACTAAAGTATATGTACTTGATATTAATACATAAAATGTATTGTACAACCGGTATATTGACCTTACCTTGTATAAAAATATGTATGCTTTTGGTGCACTGAATAATTTTTAATCCTAAGACAGTGCATAGCAAAAGGTGGCTGACCCCAGCTTTACAATATCTTGATTTTATATATATATATATATATATGGTTGGATAGATGTGAGCTTGTGACCACTTCTGATAAGTACTGCGCATATAATATATAAATAATTATACATACATATATATATATTTATATACACACACTTTTCACACACACACATACATACATATATATATAGTGAGTATATATATTTTTATATATTATATATTTTTATATATTATATATTATATATATATATATATTTTTATATATATATATATATATATATATATATATATATATATATATATATATATTTTATATATATATATTGTGTGTCTGTTACTTATTTTACTTTTCTAATTTTTGAATGCTATATATTCATGTTAAACAAATGGTATCACTTAAATTTTGAAATATTAGATCTTTTTATTTTTAAAAGATAGGAAGCTTATTAAAAATAAAAACAAACGATATATTCATGATATAGGTAAATCGTGGTTACTTTATATTCTTTGTAAAATCAAAACAAAATTAAATTTTGTTTTTAGGCAAAAGTTTCTTTTGGTAGCTTGAAGAATACACGTGTGGAGGGCAGAAAGCTAATCAATCCCACATCATTTATTAATTTCAGACTTTTTGATCTTTTTTCAAGTATTATTAAAAACCCCTATTAAGAATCTAAGAGCAGTACCACTATTTAAAAAAAAAAAATGATAAAAATAATGTCCATTTCTTATTAAAATGCTTTAGACTTGAATAAAATTAATTTATTAAATAAAGATTATATTATTTATCAGGTACATTAATTTATATCAATTGTTGAACTAATAAAATATGCTATGATTATTTACTTAGAAAAAAAAAATCAGAATTTGTGATTGTGAGATTATTTAAAGTTATTCAAGAATGTTTTGTCTATATGAGCTCCTAGCTTCAGCTAGAAAAGCTGTCATGTTGATATTTAACATATAATCAGGGTTTTTTTTTTATGTTTTGTTTTTTGTTTTTTTTGAAGAAAATCAAATTTTGGTTATGTTCTATTGTTTCTGAGGATATGTCACCTTTGTGGGTCAGTTAAATGTCATTATGTTAAAAGTTGAAACAAGTACAAAAGTTTGTACATGTGTATGCATGTGTGTATATACATATGAGTGGCATCTGCATGTGTGTGAATGTTTGTACAGGGTGCGATGGATAAATTGTCGCCATTTTATATTTTTTTTAGTTTTGCACGTATGCATTGTTTTTTTTTTTTTGTTTTTTTTTTATTTTTCGACTGCACATTAGGGTCAGTTGGGCACCGTCTGTGAGAAAAAGAACACCATGACATACTTCACTCTGCTAGAAATTTGGAAACCGCATGGCTGTACTGCTTGGCAGCTGCACCAGAAGCTCCAATACAAACATTTCAGAGTGTTTGGGCATCAATCTGAGGACAGTGCTTGAGGATTTGGAAAGTGTTGGATGAATTTATTGACGATTATAAAGATATGGCAGCTTGGAAAACTCATTCTGATAAGAAACGAACACCCAAATTTGTTGGTGGCTGCCTCACTCAACATGGAGACCTACATCAAGTAGGTAGTGCTGTCTTGGGTCAACAGGGTGGCTGCTGGGAGACCCTATATATGACAACAATATTCTGCACCATACCACACATGCAGGATAACCCAGATATGGCTGTCAGACAATTTTGGTGACCACCTCACCTCTTGTATCTGGCCCCTTAACTTCCCAGACTGCAACACCCTGGATCATCATTTGCAGAGTGCAGTGGAACAAGAGACCAACAAAACTCCTTGTAATACCAAAGATGAACTGAAGGCAAGGATTATGGCAGCATTTACCAACTTAAACAAGGAAACTGTCCAGAAGAGTTGCAGGAGATTCTGAAGTTGTCTGGAGTCTGTGGTTGAAGCCAATGGCAATTTTTTTGAATAAATTTACTCTTTAGTATTTCAAGAAACTTTATATAACTTTGGTAAATATATCTGTTAAAATGAGATGTCAGTAGTATTTTCAATTTATCCATCATACCATATATATATATATATATATATATATATATATATTATGTATGTATGTGTGTGTATGTGTGTATAAATAAACATTACTTCCCTATTTTTTTAAACAAAAATGAGGTATCACTTTTTACCAATTACTTACTCTTTAAATTTACTAATTTACTTTGAAACAAATCTCAAGAACAAATACTGGATTTTGAAGATTTTTTTTTGTTTTCATTTGTTCTCCTTTCTGTCTATAATGGTCATTCAATGTGTAACCATATCAATGTTTTTAAAAATTTCTAAAATTTTATTTACATACCTAAATATATTTTACTTATTTTACAGATTAGCTTTCAAATTAAACTAAAATTAGATTCGTAGATACCTAAATTATTTAAAAGGAACTTTTTTTTTATATCAGTTTTCTGATATCTGAAACTTGTCTGGAAGGACAGTTTCTACCTAAATATATTAAATTTAAATCAACATCATGCAGCTTTCAGTGACATTACAAGTATAAAATTTCAATACAGTCTTCTTAAAAAGCAGATTTCTTTTTTTCTAATAATGAGATTGAAAATGTTTCTGTTGAAAAGAGCAAAATCCAATAAAATTTAATGCCAACAACTGATCAATACTCCGATATCATAAACCAAATCAAATTTTTTACACAAAACAAAGATGAAGTACATAGACATCCTAAAGAAATTAAACTACTTATATAAAAAAAAAATATTTCATTACCCAATAACACAGAATAAATTTTTCAACTCATAAACATCTGTCCTTTTTCAATCTTGGACCAAATTGTCACCTTCAAGATAAATATGGTATCATTAACAAAATAAAAAAACTATATGTCAATATTTTAGATCTAAAAGATGAAAAACTTATTCAAAGCCAAATCAATGAAAAATAACCAGAAAACACCTTTTTCAACTTGAAAACACTCACTTGTGAACAAAGAGAAAAACAATTATAATTAGGAAATTTGATTACTCTAAGAATGACTTTCCAATCACTCAATAGAACTATCCATTTTGACAGTGTCACATTTCCATCCACATCAATTCCCTCTCTCTACTTATTGGCCTATGATACTATCACATATGTTATTTACTGTCTTTAATATTTGGCACTGATGACAGTGTCCTTGTTTTGTGGATCTTTTTTTCTTAAAGCTGTGCCAATTTTCTGGTCAGCAGGTGTATATCCAACATAGGGAAATCTTTTCTAACTATCTGTCGAACATCAACTCCAAGGTCATCTTGAGTTTTAATCATATAGTCTTTAAAAAGCTTCACTATTTGATTAATTTTCTTGTTAGCAACAAATATGGCAGCATTTCATTTCTCTATGACTTTAACACTTTGAGATCTACAATTAAGCCATCTTGCTTCAGCAGATTAGTTTATTCCCTCACCTATCTCGCAAATTCTTCTACTTCATTAATGCATGGAGGGATAAATTCCAAATAGTTGGTGAAGCCTCTGATGTCATAGCTTCCTTATTGTTATCTGGCAAAGATTTTGTCTTTTTCATCTTAAATGTAGTCACCTTTTTAAACCCACTATTGTCTTAAAAATGGCCTTGACCATCTTGCAGACATCTTTCTCGTCTCTTAGGATGAAGCAAGACTAGAAAAGCCATCAATCTAGGCTCCTGTAAATCTGTAGGAAAAAGATTTACATTCACAATTAGTCCTCATATTATTTGAAATCCAAACTATAATGGTCACAGAAGTAACAAAATGAACACCAAAAAAACATGCAATATATCAGATAAACAAAAGCAAAAATCAATTGTCTTGAAAAGAACCTCCAATCGCTTGTGGACTGGGGCAGGAATTGGCTAGTTAACTTTAATGCCTCAAAAACAAAACTGCTCACTATTACTCACCTGCCTCCCATTAGAATGCCTGATGCTCAACTCCACGAAAGTACCTCTTTGCATCTGCTTGGTCTCGCATTGTCTGCTGACCCGAGATGGGGCAAATACATTGAGTCAATAGCTTCGTCCACCACTATGAAAGTTGGCTCCCTGTACCGCACCAGGAAATTTTTCTCACCGGAGTCGATCCTTCAAATCTACAAATCAACCATTCACCCTTGCATGGAGTATTGCTGCCATATATGGTCTGGAGCCCTTTCTGTTTGTCTTAAGGTCCTTGATAAAATCCAAAGATGGATATGCAATGTAATTGGCCCTGATCTGACATCTCATCTGCAGCCACTATCTCACAGTTGTGCCGTTGCCTCTCTCTATCTTTTTTACAAATACTTTCACAGTAACTGCTCCGATGAGCTGCTTTTGCTGGTTCCCACATTTCATGAATTTAAGCACTCAACTAGGCTGGCATCTTGCTCTCACCCTTTCACTATCGAAACTGTTAAATGTAGCCATCTCTTCTACTCCAATAACTTCATGGCTTGCACTTCTCGCCTGTGGAACTCCCTCTCCTGTTCCTGTTTCCCTGATAGCTATAATCTCCAACTTTTGGATGAATTTATAAATTTTGCTGATAGAAAGAAAGAAAAGAAAAAAATTTCAATCGATTTGAATTCATTTTGAAATACACCAAAGTATTTTGCTTATTAGGAATATGAAATTTAATCTCTTGGCCTGGAATTAAAACTAAAATTAAAGCTTGAAGGAAATATTTTCATTTTTTTTTTTTTTTTAAATGCATTTTAAACTCGGATATCATTTTTTATTGCTTGTTTTTTGTTTGTTTTTTTGTTTTGTTTTTTTTTTTTTGTTTTCTGTTTAGTTTTTTCTATTTTTTTCTTTATGTACCTAATTTCAATGACCATGTCAAAACTCATTTTCTTGAATGTCTGTTAAAAAAAAGTCATTACAAGTGCCCGATATATGTTGTCGTTGTTATTGTTTTCGGATCTATTGAATCCAACTTTAAACAAGATATAATGACATTTTTAAAACAATGCACTGCTTAAGATACATTTGATTTTCTTTGCTTCTCTTTTTCACACCTCTGAAGATGAATCATGTGAGTCAAAAGCTTGTAGATAACATTAATTTGTGATATTTTTTTACGCCTGCAACAGCCAAGTTTGCAAAAAGTGATTCGCAATTTAGAAAAGACTATGAATAAATTCACTAGACATAGGATGTCTATTCTTATTTATATATATATATATATATATATATATATATAGGCTCTGTTCCATCTTCAAGCGAAATTTTTTTGGGATATACATACACACACACACACACACACACACACACACACACACACACACACACACACACACACACTCTCTCTCTCTCTCGCTTTGTGTGTGATTGGATGTCTGAACCTAAGGATAAATCTGAAGAATAAGTAATTCATAATATACAAGCTGTGATTGGTTACTATGGCATTATTTATTGCAGCTATCTTTTGACAAAAAGAGCAAAGGAAATTTCTCTTCATATCTCTTTCTTATGTCTAGCCAAGCATGGTTGTCTTTCATTATATACCAAAGCTAATTTTAGTTGTCTCCTCTACTAACACCAATGGCTTTCACCGTATTTTCTTTTTGTTTTCGTTTTCTTTTCCTTTTCTTTTTCTTTTTGTTTTCTTTTCCTTTTTGTTTTCTCTTTGTTTTCTTTTCCTTTTTGTTTTCTCTTTGTTTTCTTTTCCTTTTTGTTTTCTCTTTGTTTTCTTTTCCTTTTTGTTTTCTCTTTGTTTTCTTTTCCTTTTTGTTTTCTCTTTGTTTTTCTTTTCCTTTTCCTTTTCTCTTTGTTTTCCTTTTCCTTTTCTCTTTGTTTTCCTTTTTCCTTTTCTCTTTGTTTTCCTTTTTCCTTTTCTCTTTGTTTTCCTTTTTCCTTTTCTCTTTGTTTTTCTTTTTCCTTTTCTCTTTGTTTTTCTTTTTCCTTTTCTCTTTGTTTTTCTTTTTCCTTTTCCCTTTGTTTTTCTTTTTCTTTTTCCCTTTGTTTTTCTTTTTCTTTTCCTTTTCCCTTTGTTTTTCTTTTTCTTTTCCTTTTCCCTTTGTTTTTCTTTTTCTTTTCCTTTTCCCTTTGTTTTTCTTTTTCTTTTCCTTTTCCCTTTGTTTTTCTTTTTCTTTTCCTTTTCCCTTTGTTTTTCTTTTTCCTTTTTTCTTTTTCCTTTTCTCTTTGTTTTTCTTTTTCCTTTTCTCTTTGTTTTTCTTTTTCCTTTTCTCTTTGTTTTTCTTTTTCCTTTTCCCTTTGTTTTTCTTTTTCCTTTTCTCTTTGTTTTTCTTTTTCCTTTTCTCTTTGTTTTTCTTTTTCCTTTTCCCTTTGTTTTTCTTTTTCTTTTTCCCTTTGTTTTTCTTTTTCTTTTCCTTTTCCCTTTGTTTTTCTTTTTCTTTTCCTTTTCCCTTTGTTTTTCTTTTTCTTTTCCTTTTCCCTTTGTTTTTCTTTTTCTTTTCCTTTTCCCTTTGTTTTTCTTTTTCTTTTCCTTTTCCCTTTGTTTTTCTTTTTCTTTTCCTTTTCCCTTTGTTTTTCTTTTTCCTTTTCTCTTTGTTTTTCTTTTTCCTTTTCTCTTTGTTTTTCTTTTTCCTTTTCTCTTTGTTTTTCTTTTTCCTTTTCTCTTTGTTTTTCTTTTTCCTTTTCTCTTTGTTTTTCTTTTTCCTTTTCTCTTTGTTTTTCTTTTTCCTTTTCTCTTTGTTTTTCTTTTTCCTTTTCTCTTTGTTTTTCTTTTTCCTTTTCTCTTTGTTTTTCTTTTTCCTTTTCTCTTTGTTTTTCTTTTTCCTTTTCTCTTTGTTTTTCTTTTTCCTTTTCTCTTTGTTTTTCTTTTTCCTTTTCTCTTTGTTTTTCTTTTTCCTTTTCTCTTTGTTTTTCTTTTTCCTTTTCTCTTTGTTTTTCTTTTTCCTTTTCTCTTTGTTTTTCTTTTTCCTTTTCTCTTTGTTTTTCTTTTTCCTTTTCTCTTTGTTTTTCTTTTTCCTTTTCTCTTTGTTTTTCTTTTTCCTTTTCTCTTTGTTTTTCTTTTTCCTTTTCTCTTTGTTTTTCTTTTTCCTTTTCTCTTTGTTTTTCTTTTTCCTTTTCTCTTTGTTTTTCTTTTTCCTTTTCTCTTTGTTTTTCTTTTTCCTTTTCTCTTTGTTTTTCTTTTTCCTTTTCTCTTTGTTTTTCTTTTTCCTTTTCTCTTTGTTTTTCTTTTTCCTTTTCTCTTTGTTTTTCTTTTTCCTTTTCTCTTTGTTTTTCTTTTTCTCTTCCCTTATCCTTTTTGCATTTTCTCTCTGTCCAATTGATTTTCTGTATGTAATTATATATTCATAATTATAGTGACTTGATGAAAGGAATTTTATCTCTGATTTTTATTTTTTTATATTCTTCCTTGGATCACTAATAGATTTTAGCATTTCATTTGAAGTTAAAATGAATACAACATATACCGATACATTTTGGTATTTGTTGTGTATAAGAAAGTACTTTTGAATATTTTTTATATTATCCATTTTTAAGCAACAGTAAAATAAATAAAATCTAAATTCATGCCATCTATGAGAATATATATTCAAATTTTTAAAAAAAAATCTTTTTTCACAAATTTGTTGGTAAATTGCTATATAAAAAGGGAAAATACTGGGTGCAATGGATAAATTGTCTAAATTATGTAAAAATGAATATAACACTGTCATCTATTTCTAACAGATATATTTACCAAAATTACACAAATCTTGAAATACTAAAGAGTAAATTTAATTTAAAGAGCCACTCTCATTAAAGACTTGGATTAAAACATAACTTAATTAACTATACTTTTAAAAATAGACTAATAAGTAATCCAAATTACTATATTTTAATTTGTGTGCACATGCATTTATATGTATGTCTGCATATATATATATATATGTCTGCAGAAGTGCATGTATAAATAGGCACATATGTGCATGCATGTTGGTGCATATATATATATATGTTCCTGTGTGTACGTGCATAGGTATACATAAGTATATCTGTATATATATGTGTGCATTATTTTTAATTCATTTTTAATACAAATTTTTATTTTAGTTTTTATGTGTGTATGCATGCATGTATATGTGCGTGTTTGTTTTAATCCAAGTTATAGTATTATGGTTACTGTTTATTCCATTTTGCTTCCTCTTTGACATACACTGATATTTTCTCATGTTCAAATGTCATCATAACTGACGCTACAACAATAAGTAAACTCCCTGACCCATTATCAGTAGCTTCAAATTGTTTATAGTTATAAGTAAAAAAAAAAAAACATCTGTGGGACATTTCCTTTCACCTATGGTAAAGTATTGTATGTTAGCAAAAGTTAATAACACTTACAGAAATTTTTTTTGCATTTACAAGCATTAAATTATTAATAAAATTACATTAGTGTTATACCATACACTATGGACTATAGTCCATGGGTATGTCCCAGTACTTATAAATATTGGAATATACTGTATCTTGGATTCACTGTGGAATTCATTTCCCAGTGTTCTTGTCAAACTCTCTGCCTCCAAGGCTATGTTGAAGGACAGTCTTGTCTGGGAATTGTAGACAGCTTCCCGACTCCGTGTATATGGGGTCTACAGGGAATTTCTGCCCAAGCCTATGGGCTTGGTTCACCCCATATTAAATTCAGCTTTGTACCACATCTGACCATGTGTTGACGTTAGTGAATATCTTGACTGTGAGATTCACCTTGATTCACTTCTAGCTCACCACTAGCTGTTTATTAATTATTATACACCACTGGCAAATCTTGTTTGCTGCTTCTGTTATAAATATTATCATTTATTTCCATCCTTCATTTTGGTTATTCTTATTCAAGGTTACAATAATTAGTCTATTAAAAATATTCTTAATGAATAAATACAATCAAATTATTTTTTCCTAAAAATTACTTTGTTTAAAGATTAATTTATTGTAATTGGTAAATATTATGTATTGTTTTCTGTTTGAATTTCTAGGATGAAAAAATATTATTTACATTGGGATTTTTGTCCTCATATTTCTTATGTCGTTTCAGCCTTAGTGACTTCTGGCCTTCATCAGATGCTTGTCAGTCCAAGTAACATTCAGGGAATTTCAAACATTGTTTATTCTAGTGGAGGTTAAATTGTTCTCATTCCATTATTCATGTCTATGGATATATTGTTTTGTTCTTGTTTAGTACTGCAGAGCTACTGCTCACCCTATTCCCACTGAGTCTGTACTACCAAGCCCAGGGATTGAACATACAATTACTGTGTGACTAAATTCACAAACCAATAATTTAATTCAGGATAATAATTTAGTAGATTAAAGCACTGATTCATGAATTTGGTTACATAGCAACTGTGAGTTCAGTCCTTGCAAGGGCTAGATTTAGGTGTTAAGAGGCCCCTGGGCTAATATAATTTGGAAGGCCCTGATCATTACATATATTTGCCCACCATGCCTATAAGAAAAAAAGATACAGTGTAACCCGGATATAAGAGAGTTGTCGAGACCGGGAAATAAGTCTCTTATATCCGGTTTCCGTCTGTTTTATATACATTAACACAGGCTCTAATTTGGGACCAGAGAAAATCTCTCTTATATCCGGGTTTTTCTTATATCCGGGTTACACTGTATATTTTTAGTTGACACTTTTTTGGTGTAAAACCTAAAATACTTCAACTAAAATTTGTAATGATTTTCAAACTTGTCCAATTTTTCTCATTAACAACTTTATGATATTTTTATCTGAACCATATATCCTCCATCTTGAATGGAATGTTTGTATTACACTGAAATTCTAGGATTCAAAATTAATAGCAAAGCATCGTAATAAAAAAAAAAAAAATTTCTGAATTGCTACACCCTTGCAAACTGAAATTACCACAGCTAAAAGAAAAAAAATTTAATTATATTTTTTGTTAAAATTGTGAACTTCAAATAGTCAAACTAGTAATTATAAATCGTAGAGATAAGATAACAACTAACAGATTGCTACTAATTAACTTTCATTTTATTATTTTTTACATGAATTTTGAGACATCAATCTTGTTTTTGAATAAATGTTTCTTATTAGAAACAACATTCTATTTAAATTATGAAATCAGAAAAAGATACTTCAAAATAGTAAAAGTATTTTAATAATTTAGTTGTATTGATAGTCTCAACAGTATTTGAAATTACAAAATTTGATTAAAGAAAACAATGTAAAGCTATACAATATCTATGCATATATAAATGTCTACCATTAATCCATGCTTAGAATATTGCTGCCATATATGGTCCAGTGCCCCTGCTATTTTCTTGATAAGATCCAAAGGAGAATCAGCAATATTACTGGTCCTGATCTGACAGTTTAGCTTCAGTCACTTGCCTCTCTGTGCTTTTTTTATAAATACTTTTATGATAATTGTTCATATTAGTTCTTCACTATGGTACCTAGACTGTATGAATTTAAGTACAATAATAGACCGGTTGTAAGGTCTCATAAATTTACAGTTGAGCTAGGTAGGTAGCCATAGATTCTATGCTAACATTTTTTTCTCACAATTCTCATTTGTTGAACTCCCTCCTGGCCCCATGCTTTCCAACCAACTTTAATCTGAAAAAATTTAAATGCAATGTCAATTGCTATTGACTCTTTTCCTGATTGCTCTTTTCTCTTCCTACACATCATTAATGTTTCTGTTCCTAATTCTTCCACACTCTGTAACCACTTGCATTGCTAGTATCCGTGCTGCCTTGCTTGGGGTGATATGGATAAAAAAAAAATACTATAGATTAAACCATGATTTTTTTTTTTTTTTCATTAAATTTTATAAAAGTTCACATGGGGATCCACTTTGCTTTGTAAAATTCAATTATAAAAGGAGCAGCTTCTTCCCACAAACTGCTGCTTTCTGGAACACACTCTGAAGAGGATTCTTCCTTAATCACTACAATCTTAACCTGTTCAAGTCTAGGTTCAAATGGATAAATTATTGTGGTTATAACAACCAAGATGAGCATGCTGATCCAAATAGAAATTATTATGGCAGCTTGAGAATCTTTTATTTAGAATTCTTGGAATTTGAAGTGCTTTTGGGTTCTTCAGATTTTGGAATACAATCTCTGGCTTTGTAATTTGCATATAGCATTTATAAAATGAGGCATCTTGGGAATGTAACCCAAGTATAAACACAATATCTCTTTACATTTCATTACACAAGTTATACATATACTATACTCTGAGGATAGTTTTATATAAATAACATATGCCCTGAATATAGACTATTTCTGGGCATCATGTCAATTGTACAGATCCATGCTACTGGTCTTGACCTGGCATCTCAGCTTCAGTCATTTTTCCCACTGCCATAACATAGTTTCACTGTATTTTGATGAAATCCAAGTAATAATATACAATGTTATTGATCTTGACCTGGCATCTCAGCTTCAGTCATTTTTCCTACTGCCATAATGTAACTTTTCTCTGCCTTTTCTATAAATATTTTCATGTAAAATTTTTTTGAGCTTTCATGTTTAGTACCTAGACTTTATGAATTTAAGTGTAATACTAGATTGATAGCAAGATATCATTTTAGTTGAAATGGCAAGATCTAAGCAAAAGCTCTATGCTAAGAATTTCTTCTAGCATACTACTTGCATGTGGAACTCTCTTCTGCCTTCTTAATTCCTAGTCAAGTTTGATCTTCAAAAAATTTAAATGCAATGCCAATTATTATCTTTGTCTTCTAATTCTTGCACTTTTTATTATCCTCTCTCCTTAATAGTAGTTTTTTCTCATATTCTCTAACTCAGTAACCCCTTTCATCCTAGTGGCTTTATTGCCTTTGACCTTCAAAAATTTAAATGCAATGTCAATCGTTATCTTCTGTTTTTTAATTTTTGTTCTTTTATTCTTCGCTCTTCTTAATAGTAGTTTTTCTCATATTCTCTAACATTCAGTAACCCCTTGCATCCTAGTGGCTTTATTGCCTTTGATCTTCAAAAAATTAATGCCTAATGCTTTAAATTTACCCTTTTAATTGGTCAAATTTCAAAATTTTCTTGGACGCTTGCAATGCCTGTGCCCCCACTGAGCTTGTCAAAGTTTTTGGCTACTTGATCCTAATTTATTGTTGCTGGTTGTGAAGGGGCTCCCACATCTATTCAGGCTTCAAAGACCCCAAAATATAGGTCCACCACTGCCTTTTTTTTTTTTTTTTTTTTTTGGTACTAAACTAAGCTTAGTAAATGTGCATTTTGTTTAGTCTGTCATTGAACCATATTCAACTTTCAGTACCAAAATATTATAAATAGTAGACTAATTCTATTATAATTGTACTTATCATTCCATTCATTAGTTAGAAATGAACAAGCAACAATGGATAAAATATTGTGAATGTAACAGCCAAGATGAGCATGCTGGTCCACATACCAATTAGAATCCTTTATTCAGCATTCTTGGAATTGGAAGTGCTTTGGGTTTTCAGATTTTTTTTTATATAAATAACATATGCCCTGAATGTAGTTTTATATAAAATGTAATAAATTTTAGGAGACACTGTGGAGTAATGGATAGTGGCTTGGATTGAGGAATCGGAGAGCCAAGTTCAAATTCCAGTTGAATCTATTATATTCACTTACGTGTTAATAAACTTGGGAAAGGTATGAATCCTCTGCTTCTTTCCCCAACTATGGGTAAATAGCAGGACAAACTGGGTTCTATAGCCTTGGATGGTAACTGGTCTACTAGAGAAAAAATAGCAACCTATTATGGGGAAAAAAAAAATCTGCCTCGTCAGTCATGTAATGAAAAATATATGATCGCCTAAGCGTGTAATGCATGGCACATAACCGACTAAATTTTATGTGCATATTGTTACAGGTAATGACACTAGTCATGTAATGCTCCCACGAATTTTTAAGTGGTCTCATGTAAAATAATGTTTTGTACTTTGCTGTACATGTACAAAAAACCTTATTTACATTATTCTGTCTATTGTCCTCATTTTTGTCACCATATTTATTACAACGTTTCAGCCGTTGTACACTCCAACCTTCTTCAGGTGGTTGGAATGTCAAACTGAACCCTTTATTTCACATGCTAGGGTAGACTGTTCTAGTTCCACATGCCATGTCTAATGGATGTCAGTTATCAGTTATCTCCTGTTAATTCCCCTCTCCAAGTTCTCTACTGCCTTAACCAGGTATTGAACTCGCATTGAACTTAGAGAGAGGAATTAACAGGAGATAACTGATAACTGACATCCATTAGACATTGCATGTGGAACTAGAACAGTCTACTCCAGTGAGTGAAATAAAGGGTTCAGTTCAACATTCCAACCACCTGAACAAGGCTGGAGCAGACAGCGGCCAAAACATTGTGATAAATATGGCAACAAAGATGAGGACAATAGTGTACATAATACCTCATCTCAGAAATATAGACAGATACAAAAAACAGGATCACTACTTACAAAAAAATATAAATGCAGTTGATATAATCTATGAACGAAGGTGTTGCTGTGACGATCACTAACAATAATCTGGCACCAACATAGGCTACATAGCTGGGCTGTGGAGACATCACCTAGGAACCTTCACAGTGCTTTTTGAAATGTTCCATTTGTGGCAAGTCATGTTAGCACCTGAAAAACTTCCAGATTTTGGAGGTTTTCAGATTTGGGAATTTTGGATAAAAGATACTCAACCTGTATTATGAATAACATTCAAGACGAAAGTGTGTTTTTTTAAAAAAAGAAAGTTCCCTGGGTATGACAATAAAATACATCCAGCAGCAAGGCCTTTGATTGGGATGTTTTGAGGAACATGGAAACACCTCTTAATTGTTAGTGTTCCCAGGTCCACCTTAACCCAAAGTGCTAGAACTTGTTAGGACCTCATCTATGATCAAATAGTTAACTCCCAAATTGGTGTCAAAACATGATGAAAGTATAAAAATAGATTTTTATCATAAAAATATCCACAATACATTTTTTTTTTTTTTTTAAATTACCAGAAATAAATCTGACACTTAACAAAAAACCTCTTTGCAAAAATGTCAATGAAACTGATTTTTTACATAGAATATATATTCCATTCATACGAAGCTATCCAAAAAATCTTGTTGGTATTAAATAACCCACTGAGGTGTTGATATGCCCTGAAACAAAATAAACCAACAAAAAAAAAACAATAAGAAAAGAAAAAGAAAAGACACAATGTTTGACAAAATCTCACCATTATGTCTGTCTGTCTTCAAGTTATATTTAAAATATTTCTCTTAATTACTAAAAAAGATTGGAAGAGTTATGTCAGTCATTTTGTTTTATAATTATTATTATTATTATTATTATTATTATTATTATTATTATTAATTTATCACTTTTAGTTTGTTTGATTTGTTATTATTTCTGTTAGAAGTAAATATTGTTGTAAATATTGTCTTTTTACATAATGTTATATGATCTGTTTAAATCCAATATCCAGTGTAAAATGTATGTGTGTTTATGCATGTCTTTTTCTATGTGTATACCTCTGATGGTTGCTCCTTGATATGATAGTGGCTTTGATGGTCCAGTGACTTGGTGTGATGCTCCCAGGAGTTCTAAACTCCTGGGAGATAACCCCCACACCCCTAACAGGCACCAAGGTTGAAGATGAGAACCCATATTGAGCATGACCAACCCCAAAGTTGTTAACAGTAGAACAAGCGGATGACGATTACAATAGATCACAATGGTTGAAACAGCAGATGAAGTGGGTTACTCATGACGGCTATAGGAGGCACCAATCAAAGTTATAAGTCATTTTACTTTTTTAATTACAACCATTCTTCTCAAAGATGGTTTCAGAGTCAAAGCATCATTACCATTAACCCAAAGTCTGTCAGCAGTACCTTGCAATACTTGTTCAACTTTAGTATTAACTGTTATCTTCCCCCCCACATATCCCCATAAACTGTGTCTCTTACTCTGTAGCCCTCCTGGGCCTTGTACAGGGCAAACATTATAACAAAAAAAAAAGGTCATGTAACATTTCTGAGAAATTTTCTTAAAACATTTCAGTCAATTTACAACACTATTGTATTTATTTGCACTTTTTACATTGTTCAGACTATTGTCCTCATCTTTGTTGCCATATCCATAGTCCTCAATAACACATGACTCAGTGGCTAAAACTATTGGTTGAATCCAGTGACTTGATCCATAGATTTGTGAGTTCAATAACTGGTTAAATAGGTGAACAAAAACTTGGTGAGTTGAGTTAAAGGGAGACAACTGATACTGAGGCATGGCATGTGGAACTGAAACAATCTACCCCAGTGGACAAAATAAAGGGTACAGTTTGAAATTCCAATCACCTAAAGAAGGCCAGAGTGTACAATAGCCAAAATATTGTGAATATAGCAACAAAGATGTGAACAATAGTCTGAACAGGGTAAGTAAATAATTGCAATACCTCATCTCAGAAATACAGACAAACTATTGTATTTCTTTTATTCTCAGTTATTGTTATTCCTCAGAAACATCTTAAATTATTTGATTTTTAGAAGAAAAAATTAAAATTTTTATAGACTTTATTTTAAATGACTGTTTTAATTTGAGAAAATAAGAAAACCACTTTATAGCAGTTAAAAATAACTATATAAATTTATATTTAATTTGATATTTTTTTTTTTGCATCAGTTTTTTTTTTTTTTAATTTCTTTTAAATTCATGAGTGTACACATTTTTTTGTTAAATATCATAAAAACATTTTTTATGAGAAAAAACTCAATACACTGAAAATATTTTATAGAATCAGTGTTTTACTATTCAGAGTTTGTTATGACATGTGTCAAAATTGGTCTCGCCTGATATTACCATACTTATAAAACGAGGAAGAGACAAGTCACGCCAACACACGTGAGCATTTTATTTTTACAGTACACTGCTGCTGCTTTTAATACGAAACTAGAGTATTACTGTCTTGAAAATTGTCGATAATAATTTAATGAATCTATTAGAAATTCTGTTTGAAAATATAATCTAGTAGTATATTAATTTCTTTTTGGGTGGAACTGCTTCATACGAATCTGTGGATTGCATTCGTTTACTTTGGTTCAACTTGCCGATATTTTGGATGGGTCTTCCCTGTGGGATGGATAAGGTCGATGAAGACGTGTTTCCCGAAACTTCAACCAACTTAGAAGAGTTTCTTAACGACCCTTTACTTTTGGAAACTGCATATACTCCATATAATCCATCTTATACCGTCTTTACAACAACTTTAACGACTTTTACTGACACCAATACGGCTGTTTCTTCTTCTCCTCTTCTTAGTACAACTTCCAGCACTGCCTCGGGCTCCGCTGAATGTGGTGTTGACGAAGTTCTGGAGTAAGCTACAAGTTTTTGTTTTGTTTTGTTTTGAGATCTATTCCGTATTTAATATTCTTCATAGAATTGTATATCTGTTTTAATAATGTTCTCCGGACCTGTTCAGTCGACTAATAGGCTTTGTTGTTTATAAAGTTTTTGTTTGGAAAGTTTGTTTGTTTATGTCTAGAAAAAAATCAACTAAGTCAGTCAGTAAGTAAGTTAGTTAAGTATTCCTCGTAACAACATGGAATTACTACTTTTTTTTTCTCATATTTTGCTTTCCCCTGTAAAAAAAAATTTACTGAAATTGACTATATACAAAAAAAGAAATGATTAGTGCATTTCACTGATCGATTTATGCTTAATATTGACTGATAACGCAAGTGCGTTTAATTCTGTAGTACCAAAAAAATGCCGATTTTTTTTTATTTATTTTATTGTTGATCTAGCAATGCAGTTAACGTTCTTCTAGCTATATATATATATATATATATATATATAATAAATTTAATCATTTGGCTTTCAATTAAAGCTAAAATGAAATCTTCAAGTATGCTTTTTCATTTTTAAAAATTCATTTTTAAACCATAGGTATCGAAAATTAAGTGAAGGTAAATTATACGAGTGTATATCGACAACTAATAAAGACTAAAAGATTTTTCATCGTTAAAAAAATTTTTATAGTTTTTTTTTTTTTTTTTTTTTTTAAAATCATTTGTCATCTCTTAATGTTTTGGGAAGCATTTTTAGTTTTGTTTTGTTTTGTTTTTTTCTTTAGTTTTTTTCTTTAGTTTTTCAGCAAATGTAATTTTTTTTTTTTTTTTTTTTTTTTTTTAGCTAATTATATTCGAAAATCTTCGTGCAGCACAGTTTTACTTTTGTTGTTTTTATTTTTAAACCCTGTGTCTTTTGTTCTTTTTGTTTTTCTCTTGTTTTTGTTTTTAATTGTTACGTGTTTCTTTAAAAAAAAAAAAAAAAACGGACGTTCTTTGCCAAAAAGTGTGCGATATTAATTCCTAAATTAACTAATTTTGAATTGTTATTCTCTTCGTCTTCTTCTGCTATGTAAATCGACTTAAAAATTAAGAAAAAAATATCAACTTATATTTTGTTTTTCAACTTGTGATATAGGTAACTCCACTAAGGTTTACTTTTAAAAAAAAAAATTTTTAAAGGAAAAAGCATTTTTGAGACTTTTTTTTACTTTTTAGCTTTTTTTAACTGATTTATTATTTTTATTAATTTTTTTTTAACTCCTAAAATTATGAAAGTGATATTGCATAATAATTTTTGTTAAATGAAAAAATATAGTTATTTGTTTAAAAAACGATAGGATAAAATGAAAAAGTCATTTGTTTGTTTATGAGAAAATAAAACAGCATAAGTTCTGTTATCAATGGTTGGTCTGTTGGAGATACAAGACCGGTTATAAGATTTCTGATTTCATAACATCTCTTCAAAAAGATGAAGGAATTGAAAAGGTAGAAGAGAATAGAGAATATAAAATTATTTTAGAGAATTAACTTAAAAACCATTCTATCATCTGAAAATTCAACAGTCTAAAAATGAGATTTAACTAATTTTCTTTAAGCGGCTAGCTATCATTTCGAGTTTGTGTTATAGTTGAGTTGTGTTGAGTTAGTTAACTTAACACTAACAGTAAATTATTTTATTTCTCCTGCTCATTTTTGTTATGTTAATTTAATAATTAAGATAAAAATTAAATATCTTTATTGCTTCAGTTTTTTCATTAATATTCTATAGGAAATAATACCAGGGAGATAACGGTAAAATTAAAAGTATAAAAAATATAAAACTTAATGAAAAGCATGTCAATTTCTCTATTTCATCTTTCGCACGAGGCCTCGCACTGCTTGAATTTCTCTTTCTGTTTATTTTTTTTTTTCGTTTTTTTTTCTTTTTATACTTATTTTTCAGTTTTCAATTCTTATCCGCTTTCTCTCTTTTGTTTTTTCTTTCGTTTTCTTCGCGTAATCGTTTTGTTTTGTTTTGTTTTTGTTGTTGTTTGTTTTTTTTTTCACCCTCTCTTTCGTTTTTCCTCTCAAAAAATTTTCCTGCCATATTCCGTTTTTTGTTTTTTTTCCCCCCCCCCTACCGTTCTTTCATTTTCCTTATTTTTATGTCTGTAGTTCTTGTTGCACTCTCTCTGTATTTTGGTTTTTCTCGGATTGCTCTCTTTCTTCGTTTCTTTCGATTTCTCTGCTCGCTTCCTGTTTTTTCCCTCGTTGGTACCGACTTTTCTTTCCCATTTCACTCCTTCCTCAGTTTTTATTTTTTCGTTTTTGATCCTCATTCTTTTCCTACCTTATTGCGCTATTTCCTAGTGTTTTTTGTTTTGTTTTGTTTTTTTCCGTGATTTCTATTGTTCCTTTTCTCGCTCTCTCCTACTTTTTGTTGTCTCTCTCGTCGTTTTCACCACGTGCACTCTCACATGCTCACTCTGTCGTCTTTTCCGTCTCCATGCTCACTCTGTCGTCTTTTCCGTCTCCATGCTCACTCTGTCGTCTTTTCCGTCTCCATGCTCACTCTGTCGTCTTTTCCGTCTCCATGCTCACTCTGTCGTCTTTTCCGTCTCCATGCTCACTCTGTCGTCTTTTCCGTCTCCATGCTCACTCTGTCGTCTTTTCCGTCTCCATGCTCACTCTGTCGTCTTTTCCGTCTCCATGCTCACTCTGTCGTCTTTTCCGTCTCCATGCTCACTCTGTCGTCTTTTCCGTCTCCATGCTCACTCTGTCGTCTTTTCCGTCTCCATGCTCACTCTGTCGTCTTTTCCGTCTCCATGCTCACTCTGTCGTCTTTTCCGTCTCCATGCTCACTCTGTCGTCTTTTCCGTCTCCATGCTCACTCTGTCGTCTTTTCCGTCTCCATGCTCACTCTGTCGTCTTTTCCGTCTCCATGCTCACTCTGTCGTCTTTTCCGTCTCCATGCTCACTCTGTCGTCTTTTCCGTCTCCATGCTCACTCTGTCGTCTTTTCCGTCTCCATGCTCACTCTGTCGTCTTTTCCGTCTCCATTTGCTCTCACTTTCTATTCTCTTCCTTTACGCTAGCTTTCTGTCCCTATTCTTTTCCTCTTCTTATACTCTCTCTCTCATATAATTTCTTGTTTCATTAGTTTAAAAATCATTCCATCTTCCGAAAATTCACCAATGTCTAAAATTTAGACTCTAAATGAGCTAAAGTTTCTTTAAGCAGATAACTACCATTTCAGTTTCAAAAGTTCATCGTACACAGAATAAGTTAACTAGTCAAATCAACTGCATAATTATTTTCTTCTTAGCTCATGTTTTTGTTATTTTTTTTTCTGTGTGAACTTTTAAAAATTGCTTGCAAATACACTTATTGCATAAATTTCCATTAAAGTTTGATTAGAGAAATGATGACATGAGATAATAATCTGAGAAAACCTCTCAGAATCTCTTTACAATTTCTTTATTTTTCTCTCTCTCTCCTTTCCATGCTCTCTCTCTCACACTCTAATCTTTTTCTTCTTCATGCTCTCTCACTATCATCTTTTTCCTTTCTTTACCCTTTCTCTCTCATCTGTTTTCTTTCCATACTTTCTCACTCTCATCATTTTCTTCTCTGTGCTCTTTATCTCTCTAGAAATGATGACACTAATTCGAGAAAACTTTACTAAAACATCTCAGAATCTCAATGCAATTTCTCCTCTTTTTTTTTTTTTTTTTTTTTTTTTTTTTTTTTTTTTTTGCATCTCACACACGAGGCTCTGCATGACTTGCCTTTCTCTTCCTGATTCATTCTTTCTCTTTTTTAGTTTTAAATCCTTAATTACTCACTTTCTTAAGTTCACTCTATCACCTTGCCACTTTCTTAGATTTACTCTCACTCCTTACCTTTACCCACTTTATTTTTTCTATCTCTAATTACTTTGCTTCTAACATTTTCACTCTCTCTCCTTCTTACCCACTTTCTCTCTCTCCTTCTTACCCACTTTCTCTCTCTCCTTCTTACCCACTTTCTCTCTCTCCTTCTTACCCACTTTCTCTCTCTCCTTCTTACCCACTTTCTCTCTCTCCTTCTTACCCACTTTCTCTCTCTCCTTCTTACCCACTTTCTCTCTCTCCTTCTTACCCACTTTCTCTCTCTCCTTCTTACCCACTTTCTCTCTCTCCTTCTTACCCACTTTCTCTCTCTCCTTCTTACCCACTTTCTCTCTCTCCTTCTTACCCACTTTCTCTCTCTCCTTCTTACCCACTTTGTTGCTTTATATGAATCTCTCTTTTTCTCGCCGCGCTCTTTTTCTCTCCGCTCTCTTTTTCTCTCCGCTCTATCCTTTGCACTCTGTCACTCTCTCTCTCCATTTTTACTTTTCTCCTTGACCTCTTTTTTTCTTTTTTTTCCTCCTTTTGCCTTCTTTTTTTGGTTTCTATATATTCACTTCTTTTCTCTTTGCCACTTTTTCTTTCTAATCATTTATTCCTATTGTCTCTTTATATTCCTTTCCTCTCTTTGTAATCTCATTCTTATCTCTCTCTCACTCATGCCTTCTCTTATCTCTCTCTCTCACTCATGCCTTCTCTTATCTCTCTCTCTCACTCATGCCTTCTCTTATCTCTCTCTCTCACTCATGCCTTCTCTTATCTCTCTCTCTCACTCATGCCTTCTCTTATCTCTCTCTCTCACTCATGCCTTCTCTTATCTCTCTCTCTCACTCATGCCTTCTCTTATCTCTCTCTCTCACTCATGCCTTCTCTTATCTCTCTCTCTCACTCATGCCTTCTCTCTCTCACTCATGCCTTCTCTCTCTCTCTCATGCCTTCTCTCTCTCACTCATGCCTTCTCTCTCTCACTCATGCCTTCTCTCTCTCACTCATGCCTTCTCTCTCTCACTCATGCCTTCTCTCTCTCACTCATGCCTTCTCTCTCTCACTCATGCCTTCTCTCTCTCACTCATGCCTTCTCTCTCTCACTCATGCCTTCTCTCTCTCACTCATGCCTTCTCTCTCTCTCATGCCTTATCTCTCTCACTCATGCCTTCTCTTATCTCTCTCACTCATGCCTTCTCTTATCTCTCTCTCTCTCTCACACATGCCTTCTGTTATCTCTCTCTCTCTCTCACACATGCCTTCTGTTATCTCTCTCTCTCTCTCACACATGCCTTCTGTTATCTCTCTCTCTCTCTCACACATGCCTTCTGTTATCTCTCTCTCTCTCTCACACATGCCTTCTGTTATCTCTCTCTCTCTCTCACACATGCCTTCTGTTATCTCTCTCTCTCTCACACACATATGCCTTCTGTTATCTCTCTCTCTCTCACTCTCTACCTACCTATCAGTATATATGCACTGTTGATATTTTTTTTATGTAATTATTTATTAACTATAGAAATCCCCATCGTTTACAATAAACAGCCTAAATAAATTTTGATTATGATTTCAGATCAAGCCGGAACGAGTCACAGCAGTTGAGTGTAGTGAATAATTTACCAAATCTTCTCCAGTCTAATAACGCAGAATGTTTGGAAAAAGTGGTCCCTCGTGTCCAGGTAATATTTGATATCCTATTTATATTCACTGAAAATATTATGAAATATACTAACAAAGGTATTTTTTATTAAATTTCTTTGTTCTAAAACTTGTTTATAAATTTCAGTTTTTCATTTTGACTCCATAATCAGACTGCTGTAATATTTAGCAGTCTATTAACATGCCTTTAACACAATAATGGCATTTCATTGGCATTTAACAGTGTTCTCTATTTGTACTTCAAATTAACATTGAGTAAAAAAAAGTGTGTGAAATTGTCATTAAGGTTGTCTGAATTTCTTAAATAAAATATTCTTCTTATTAATTTGACAAGGTTATCTTTCATCTTAATTATTGTTTTGTTTTGCTTATACTCAAGTCATTTTACATTCAATACTTGTTAATTAATAGTATTTATGAGAAATAAAGAAATAGACTACAGTAAGTTTTGAACTTTTACTATGCATATTTAGAAACTCATCTGGAAGATCTTTTGAGAACTATTTTTTTTTTTTTTTTTTTTTTATTTCTATTCAATGCTATTTGCTTAGCTGTTGTAAAATATAAAATAAACTGAATTTTCTGATAAAAACTAAGAACAATGTAAAATAATAAAAAATTTAATAATTTACAGTGTCATAAGTTTCTTACCCTCCTTTTATTTTTATTATTATTGTTATTATTATTATTATTTTCTTTGATTTCTGCCGTGTACACATTTATTTCCATGTCCCGCCCAGGAACCTAAGGTTAGAAATGGCATGACATTTTCCCATGACAAAAAAAAAAAAATTACATAAATAAAGCCCTTCATTATTATTCATTATTATTATTTTTCCTTATTATTATCATTTTTATTTCCTTTGCTTTCTGGCATTTACACATTTCTTTCCGGGTCCCACCCAGGGACCTAAGGTTAGAAATGGCATCATGACACTTTTCACTGACAAAAAAAAAAAAAAAAAAATAATTACATAGATAAAGCCCTTCGTAAAGTGTGGGCTGTACTTGTCAGAACAATTTTTTGTATCTCCTTGAGGCATGGGCTTCCAGGAATCCCTGCAATTAGTCTACTGCAATCTTTTCCAACCAGTCCTAGGGCTCCAACTACAACAGGGATTGTTGATGTTCCCATATGCCACATTTTGTTTGTGGTCTTTAATAACAATATCTGGGCGGTTGGCCTTGATTGTTCTGTCAGTGTGAATTGTGTAGTCCCATAGAATTGTAACAGGTCCTATCTCCGTAGCCGGGTCTGGGTGGTGTTGGTGCCAGTTTCTTTCAGTTTCCTTCCCGTAGAAGTTGCAGATTTTCCAGTGCAGATATTGGCCCACTCTGTCATGTCGGGTTTTATATTCAGTGGGTGCCAACATCGTGCAACCTGATACAAGATGATCAATCGTTTCTGGATATTTATCACAGAATCTGCATTTTGGGCTGACACAATATATTATTATTATTATTATTATTATTTTTCCTTATTATTATTATCATCTTTTCCTTATTATTATTATTATCTTTTCCTTATTATTATTATTATCTTTTCCTTATTATTATTATTATCTTTTCCTTATTATTATTATTATCTTTTCCTTATTATTATTATTATCTTTTCCTTATTATTATTATTATTTTTCCTTATTATTATTATTATTATTATTTTTCCTCATTATTATTATTATCTTTTCATTATTATTAACACACAATTATGTTACCAACACTTTAATCCACTAGTCTATTGATGATTCTCTGTGGAGAACGGAGATTTAAATTTAATCTGCCTGCTGACTAGTGCAGCTGTATTTTTATATCTTTCTAATGTTTTCTGTTATCTGCTATTTAATAGAAAAATCAAAATATTCAGAAAATATAATTCAGCCTGAATTACATTTCTAAAATATAATGTGTAAGAATTTAGATGTATAAACTCTCCAAAAACTTTAGCATGTACTAGTATAAGTTATTAAATGCCAACTTTGCTTACTATGATATATTTTTGTGTTCTACCATTTTGGTGAATATTTGAATATCAATAAATTGGAATGCATTTTTTTAAAAAAAAAATTCTTGTAAATAAAATAACACTTTTGCTTTTATTTTTTATCACATTCATCCAAAAAAGTACTGTAAGGTTCTTTTCTCAAAATTTGACCAAATTATAAAAACATCATTTTTTTGGGGGGGGGGGGGATGATCCTCTAGAAGATATTTCAAAAGTTCCCAGTTTTGTTTTTAGTAAAAATAAGATTCTTCTTTCATTCATTGCTAGACGAACTTTATGTCTACAATTAACTTTATGGGATTTAATTTTTGTGAGCAATCACAGGGATAGACTACCCTCATAGCCATTTGGCATTATTCTGGCCATGTGCCTATGTGGTTTTGTAACCCGCTGGTTTCTTGATTACACAATCGCTTCTGGTTACAGTTCTATTAGAATCTCCTAGTTCCACCAGATCTGACCTTCACGACTAGGACCCGCCATGATGTTTGTTAAACCACCCTTATTCCGTTCGTATTCTATCGGTCATGTTTCTTTCTATCTTATCTACGCCGTCCGGTTTGTATCTATCTATCTTATCTACGTCGTCCGGTTTGTATCTATCTATCTTGTCTACGCCGTCCGGTTTGTATCTATCTATCTTATCTACGCCGTCCGGTTTGTATCTATCTATCTTATCTACGCCGTCCGGTTTGTATCTATCTATCTTATCTACGCCGTCCGGTTTGTATCTATCTATCTTATCTACGCCGTCCGGTTTGTATCTATCTATCTTATCTACGCCGTCCGGTTTGTATCTATCTATCTTATCTACGCCGTCCGGTTTGTATCTATCTATCTTATCTACGCCGTCCGGTTTGTATCTATCTATCTTATCTACGCCGTCCGGTTTGTATCTATCTATCTTATCTACGCCGTCCGGTTTGTATCTATCTATCTTATCTACGCCGTCCGGTTTGTATCTATCTATCTTATCTACGCCGTCCGGTTTGTATCTATCTATCTTATCTACGCCGTCCGGTTTGTATCTATCTATCTTATCTACGCCGTCCGGTTTGTATCTATCTATCTTATCTACGCCGTCCGGTTTGTATCTATCTATCTTATCTACGCCGTCCGGTTTGTATCTATCTATCTTATCTACGCCGTCCGGTTTGTATCTATCTATCTTATCTACGCCGTCCGGTTTGTATCTATCTATCTTATCTACGCCGTCCGGTTTGTATCTATCTATCTTATCTACGCCGTCCGGTTTGTATCTATCTATCTTATCTACGCCGTCCGGTTTGTATCTATCTATCTTATCTACGCCGTCCGGTTTGTATCTATCTATCTTATCTACGCCGTCCGGTTTGTATCTATCTATCTTATCTACGCCGTCCGGTTTGTATCTATCTATCTTATCTACGCCGTCCGGTTTGTATCTATCTATCTTATCTACGCCGTCCGGTTTGTATCTATCTATCTTATCTACGCCGTCCGGTTTGTATCTATCTATCTTATCTACGCCGTCCGGTTTGTATCTATCTATCTTATCTACGCCGTCCGGTTTGTATCTATCTATCTTATCTACGCCGTCCGGTTTGTATCTATCTATCTTATCTACGCCGTCCGGTTTGTATCTATCTATCTTATCTACGCCGTCCGGTTTGTATCTATCTATCTTATCTACGCCGTCCGGTTTGTATCTATCTATCTTATCTACGCCGTCCGGTTTGTATCTATCTATCTTATCTACGCCGTCCGGTTTGTATCTATCTATCTTATCTACGCCGTCCGGTTTGTATCTATCTATCTTATCTACGCCGTCCGGTTTGTATCTATCTATCTTATCTACGCCGTCCGGTTTGTATCTATCTATCTTATCTACGCCGTCCGGTTTGTATCTATCTATCTTATCTACGCCGTCCGGTTTGTATCTATCTATCTTATCTACGCCGTCCGGTTTGTATCTATCTATCTTATCTACGCCGTCCGGTTTGTATCTATCTATCTTATCTACGCCGTCCGGTTTGTATCTATCTATCTTATCTACGCCGTCCGGTTTGTATCTATCTATCTTATCTACGCCGTCCGGTTTGTATCTATCTATCTTATCTACGCCGTCCGGTTTGTATCTATCTATCTTATCTACGCCGTCCGGTTTGTATCTATCTATCTTATCTACGCCGTCCGGTTTGTATCTATCTATCTTATCTACGCCGTCCGGTTTGTATCTATCTATCTTATCTACGCCGTCCGGTTTGTATCTATCTATCTTATCTACGCCGTCCGGTTTGTATCTATCTATCTTATCTACGCCGTCCGGTTTGTATCTATCTATCTTATCTACGCCGTCCGGTTTGTATCTATCTATCTTATCTACGCCGTCCGGTTTGTATCTATCTATCTTATCTACGCCGTCCGGTTTGTATCTATCTATCTTATCTACGCCGTCCGGTTTGTATCTATCTATCTTATCTACGCCGTCCGGTTTGTATCTATCTATCTTATCTACGCCGTCCGGTTTGTATCTATCTATCTTATCTACGCCGTCCGGTTTGTATCTATCTATCTTATCTACGCCGTCCGGTTTGTATCTATCTATCTTATCTACGCCGTCCGGTTTGTATCTATCTATCTTATCTACGCCGTCCGGTTTGTATCTATCTATCTTATCTACGCCGTCCGGTTTGTATCTATCTATCTTATCTACGCCGTCCGGTTTGTATCTATCTATCTTATCTACGCCGTCCGGTTTGTATCTATCTATCTTATCTACGCCGTCCGGTTTGTATCTATCTATCTTATCTACGCCGTCCGGTTTGTATCTATCTATCTTATCTACGCCGTCCGGTTTGTATCTATCTATCTTATCTACGCCGTCCGGTTTGTATCTATCTATCTTATCTACGCCGTCCGGTTTGTATCTATCTATCTTATCTACGCCGTCCGGTTTGTATCTATCTATCTTATCTACGCCGTCCGGTTTGTATCTATCTATCTTATCTACGCCGTCCGGTTTGTATCTATCTATCTTATCTACGCCGTCCGGTTTGTATCTATCTATCTTATCTACGCCGTCCGGTTTGTATCTATCTATCTTATCTACGCCGTCCGGTTTGTATCTATCTATCTTATCTACGCCGTCCGGTTTGTATCTATCTATCTTATCTACGCCGTCCCGCTTGTATCTTATCTACGCCGTCCCGCTTGTATCTTATCTACGCCGTCCCGCTTGTATCTTATCTACGCCGTCCCGCTTGTATCTTATCTACGCCGTCCCGCTTGTATCTTATCTACGCCGTCCCGCTTGTATCTTATCTACGCCGTCCCGCTTGTATCTATATATCTTGAACAGCTTCTTCCCTTGAACTACTGCTCTGTGGAACTGACTCTAACGAGGATGTTTCCCCGATCACTACCCTCCTATCCATATCAAACTACCCCTTAATGTAACCCTCTACTTCAAGTGGCCCTGTGCCATGTACAGGACGGACCTTATTATAAAAGAAAAAATGAAAAAGAAAGAAAAAATCTCATCATGGCTTATCTGTCAGTGGCAACTCAGCTATGATGTACTATTTCTGGCTGCATTCCCAGGGTGTTTTGTTCAGCGTTGGAACTGATTATCAGCATCTCTTGATCATTGTATGTGCCTTTAGTTCATTCCATATTTATTTCCAGCTGGCATTTCCACAATGTACATTCTCGGCTGATGTCCTTTTCTTTTGCACTACTCACAGAGAGACTCCATGCTAGCATATTTAACTTGCAGATTTATGGGGACACCAACATTTAAGTCTATAGGGACCTCTATGGGCCTTAACCTGGCTCTGTTTGCAACCTTTCATCTGTGTGGTTGTCAACTGGAAAATAATTAATCACCCACAAGTTCACAGATTTATGGGTCACAAAAGTCTTTTAACTGCTTAGAGCCCTTACAGTCTTAATACAGTCATGCCCAAAAAGAATTAATCAAATAAGTTTTATTTATTTACATTTGGTTTAATGTCCTCAATTTTATTGCTATCATAATGTTTTGGTTGTTATGTCCTCTGTACTTCTTTAGATGGAATAGGCAAAAAGCAAACATTATGGACCTTGGGTTTTAAAATGAATTTTTAAAAATGAAGAATCTTTCTTGAAGCTTTTATTTTAGTTTAGAGCAAAAGGCAATAGTGTCCTTAATATATCTTATTTATAAAAGCAATTAAAAACTTTTCTAATTAATGTCATAGTTTTATTGCATTTTTTTATTTTACAATTTAAAGCAGATTTTCAGTCAATACATTTTACTGAAAAATAGAAATGTGAATACTTATTTAATTTTGTATTATTTTTAATCCAAATTCTTATATATGTATCAAAAGTATGCATTCTTAAAAACTATTACTTTTAAAAAATCTAGGAGATGTTAACTGTTGCCGAACCAGATATACAAGTTGCAGCTTCAACAGCATTCCTCCAGATATTGCAAAAGGAACTTGTACCTGTGCAAAGCTACCCTCAGATGTTTTTACAGACTATCCTTAATAGTATTGACAATAAAGATCCTGGTAAGATCTTCTTTCTTCTTCTTTTTTTTTTTTTTTTTTTTTTTTTTTTTTTACTTGTTTCTTAAAAATGTTATTTCAAATTTTAAAAACAAAAAAAGGAAAAGTTAATAATTGTCGTATAACTTTTTTTTTTCTATAGATATTTCTAATGCCTGGCTTGGAACTTTGCTTGATGTTATTGATCTTTTACCAAAGGATGTCATCAAAAAAGAAGTAAGAATTTTCACTAATTAAAGCATTTTTTTTGTTTTTGACGACCATGTGTATGTGTTGTTTGGAGTGATCATACCAGACTGCAGGTACCAAAAAGTACTTAACACTCCTTTTAGTATTGACGATAGTAACCAATAACTAGTAATTGATACATTGGAAGTGATTAAAAACACTAGTCTTTAAAAATTTAAATTAAAAACAAAATTTTCATCTAAAATTCTCGTCATCCCCTCGTCTTCATACACATATGTAGTCTCATCAACATAAATATCACTTTAGTTCGATGAAGTGCTAAATGACAAAAATGCATCACATGAAAATTTTTTTTCCAATTAGTCATAATTTTCCTTAATATTGTTCTTGATAATATAAAAAAAATTCTCACATAGTTTTCTCAATACTATTTCGTATTTATGATATCCTAATGATTTTTACCCTCCAGCTTATGTTTCATGAGTGTACTTTTTTTTTTTTTTTTTTTTGAATCACAGATATTGACAGCTGCAGTTGCCAAAGGACAGTTGTCCCAGTCTGTACCAGCCAGACTTTCATGTTGTCAAATATTAGGGAAAATTGCAACAAAATTTGATCCTTTTGTGTAAGTTAATATTTTTTATATTATTTTATTTTAAAATATTGGTAGATAGCTAAAAAAAATTTTTTTTTTTTTTTTTTTTTTTTTGACTTATTTAAAGCCAAAACATTACTTTAGGATTGTAAGAATAATTCTCTTTTCTTTTGCCACTCTTTCTCCTCTCCCTCTCGTTTCCTGTTTAGGAATGGGTTTCCAGTCCATTCTAAAGTTTTATCTTTCACTACTGATAGACCCTTGTGTCTTCATAACATTATCAACTTGCTTGAGTGAATTGATTTTTAAAAAAAAAAAAAAAAGATATTATCCTAAAAGATATATATTAGGTTGGTGCAAAAATAATGACGTAATAATGTCGGTTTTTGACGTGTTTTTTAGCGTCAAAAAAACGACATTATTACGTCATTATTTTTGCACCAACTTAATATTTTAAAATAAATTCTACTCGCCTACTGGGATATGCTTTTAATAAATAAAATATATATATATATACACACACACACTCACACAAAACTTAAGCATGTCTTTTCTCTCTTTTTTTAATGAATATTACATTAACAACTTTTTGAGATTTTTCCAGTTACAATTTCTACTATTCAACCCACAAAATAGTAGTAGGCAGTTGTGTATGAATGACTGTAATAACAAACCTGTCTGGAATATCAAAATTGTCCAATATACTATTAATAGATACTTATATTTAAGCATAAGCTGGCATTAATATGGGAGTAAATTTAAATAAAAAAAAAAAAAGTACTAATAATTTTCACTGATAGAGAACAAATGCATATGTCACTTTTTGGCATTAGTTGTCTTACAAGGCAATGCACTTTTGGTATTGTTTAATGAACTTCTATATCACCTTCCAAAAAGAAGCTTTACAGTTAGTAATGAATTTTTGTTTACACTGCTTGCTTTGTTAGCCACTCAATGTGCACAAAGTTTGATATCCCAACTCATTATGCATTATGGCTTGTGTAGATCCATAGTTGATGTCAATATTTGCCAACAGCTGTGCTAATGTGATTCATTGGTCTTTCCTAATCAATGCATCTGCCCTCTGGATCTATTATTCAGACCCTGTAGCAGTCATGTTAGTTTGTTCTATTATTTGTTAATTATGCTGTCCATGCTATTGTATTTGTTTCACTTTTATTTTTAAAATATCTGACATGTTATCAATCCAGGATATGTGATAAGCTCAGTTGATAGAACAGATGACTTTATTAATAATCAGCTGATATTTTTATGTTGTTCCAGAACAGAATTGTTTGATAAGGTTAAAAGAATTTGTATTTTTTTTTTTTAATACATTGGCCTAGTACTGAAACTGTTCATTATTCTAATGAAATACCAGCACTTCATGACCAATTGTAAATTAACAAACTCTTGATTGAACACAGATTGTATATCTGCAATTATTGCAGACAATCAAGCTTGATTAATCCAATACATGGTTTAATACTTGGTAGATATTTGGTACTAGTTGTTACAAGTATTTATTTGGTACATCTAAAGGCCTTCAAAGCTTAAAAAATAGCATGTTTTATTTTTACTCATGTGAAGCTGAAGAGATTAGATTGAGATATCAGATTTCAAAAAATTTATTTTCACTGTAATGGACTTCAAATTTATTGTGGCCACCAGTTTAATACTTTGTAAATGTTTAGTATCAGTAGGTACAAGTATTAATTTGCACCACCATAGATATTCATACTTGAAAAAACTGTTAGACATTTGATTATACAAAATTATTTTGGAGAAGACAATTTTTAAATTCTCCTGAAAATATATTTTTCAATACAGTGCTTTCACTGGATGACATTTTTTTTATTGTTGCTTACAGTAAGACAAAAGAATGTTGTGGTTTTTGGTTACAAAATTTATTAGTAGTTATAAAGGACAGGAAATTGTAGAGAGCCATGATCTTGAAGGGACATAGCTTATAGAAGTAGTACTCTCTTTGGGGGGAAAAAATGCCTTAGCGTTACAGCAGAGTGGAACCAATTTTATTTTATGTTGTTTAATGACTTTGTCTACAAACGATAGTGTTATGTCCACATTCACAAAAATATAGTAGTAAATACTGTATGTTGGTCTACAGTTTGAGATTATTATGGAATTCACTTGACTCACTTCTAGCAGTTGGCTACTTCTACATGCCGCTGGCAAATCTTATATGTATTGTTCTTGTCCTAAGTATTATCGTTCATTACTAACCTTCATTTGATTATTCTATTCAGTAACCTTCTCTAGGTTACAACACTTTGATATTTTTTTTTTTTTTAAATTTTATAAAGAAAATGCATGTTTCTTTTCCCTTTCAAATTATTTTGGAGAACATGTATGAAAAAATAGGCACACTGTAAATAAAAAGAAACAAGCATATTGAATCAATAGTACAAAATGCAATGTGTAAATTGTTGACATTTTATATTTTTAATTTCACGCATGCGTGTTGTTTGTCTTTGATTTTGACGACTGCACGGTATAATAGGGTCAGTTGGGCACGGTTTGTAAGAAAAAGAGCACCCTAACACAATTCACTCTGCCAGAAATTTGGAAACGGCATGCTGTACTGCTTGGCATTAGATGTAATAAAATAACCTGGCACCCCATGAGTGACTACAATATAGGTAGTAACTACCTATAAGTATCTGTAAGTCAATGGACTACAGAGTCTAACTGCGATCTGTTCCAGCTAAACAGTCAAACTCTCTGCCTTTGGGCAGAGAGGAATCCGGACGAGGCTCCACCGAAGGGCAGTCTCATTTGGGGAGGAAGACTGACACTGAACCCGTTTGCAGGTTCAAAAAGGGAATATTTTTAGCCAAGCCTATGGGCTCAGAGAACCCACATTAAACCAGCCTTGTGCCACATTCAACCCTCGTGTGGGGGTAACTAAATATACTAGCTGGGATCTGTTGAGTACGACTCACTTACGCGAGAACTACTAACCTTCTAATAGTAGCATTGACTACTGGATTGACTTGTGATGACCTTGTGCATAACTGTTACCTTTATTCTTATTGCACTGGTTTTTTACAATAAGTCTTATTTTATCCACATTGTTTTTTAAGTATATTCCTATTAGTACGGAATATAACAGCATTCACGCCAGAAGCTCCAATAAAAAAAATTCAGGTTATTTGAGTATCAATCTGAGGACAGTGCAGAGGATTCAAAAAGAGTTGGATGAGTCTAATGGTGATCATGAAGGTATGGCAGCTCGGAAAACTCACTCTGATCATTCTGATAAGAAAAGAACTCTCAAATTTGTTGGTGAGGGCCTCAGACTAAACATGGAGGCCTACATCAAGTGCCTTGAGAAGTTTGTGCTGCCCAGGGTCAAGAGGGTGGCTGCTGGAAAACTCTGTCTGGTAACAGGACTCTGCACCATGCCACACAAGCAGAATGCAGTCATGACTGTCAGACAATTTCTGTGACCACATCACTCCTTACATCTAGCCACCTAACTCCTCAGACTGCTACCCTCCTTTATGTGTGGGGTGCAGTTGAGTGAGAGACTAACAAAACTTTTTGTAACACCAAAGATAAATAAAGGCAAGGATTATGGTAGCATTCACCAATTTAAACAAGGAGACTGTCCAGAAGAGTTGCAGGAGATCCTGGAGTCTGTAGTCAAAGCCTGTAGCAATTTTATTGGATGTTATTTTTGCTTTTGTGTAATTTAGACGACTATTAATCCATCGCACCATATATATTTATAATTTCCTTCAGCTTCAATTTTAACATATAATTATAATCTGAACAAAATCTATACAAACAGATTTGTTCAAGATATTATTGGTAAATATTTAACTTTCAATGCAAGTCATTAATATCTTGTTTCAAAGATTTTCTTCAAATTTTACAATTTTACATGAAATATAACTCACATAAAATTTCAAATCCATTTCATATTTTGTTATTTTCATTATTTATTTCAGAATCAAAAAAGAAATTTTACCTGTTGTACAATCACTGTGTCAAGATGTTGATTATGAGGTTCGAGGGTGCATGTGCAAACAGTTAAACCCTGTAGCCAGAGGATTAGGGTATGATTGTGATAATAATTATCTTTTTCTTTTTTCTTTTTTCATTTTTTTTTTTTTTTATATTTGTGCACATACAATCCTAACATTACAAACAAAAATATGACTATCAGCAGAAGACAAGTCTGTCCTGGGTAAGACGATAAACTACGTCCAACAGCGAGGCCTCTAATCAGGAGGCTTTGAGGAGCATGGAACCACTTAATTACTGGTGTTCCCAAGCACCTGTTAGGGTCCCAACTATGGGCAAATAATTGACTCCCAAACTGAGGTCAAAACACTATGAAAATATAAAAATAGGTTTTAATACCAGAAATACATTGCAAAAAATTATTATCAGCAATTCATTTTTGAATGAAAATATTATCAGTAATAAAAATTGTCAGCATTAATTCATTGTGGTTGATATGCCATAAAACAAGCCAAACTAAGAAGACAAGTATTACTAGGCAATAATGAAATACTATACATGCAGAAGTATGTGTACAGTAATGAAAAACAAAACATACATACAAAACACCCTGTTTTTGATTTCTGAGGGCTTTGGTAAATGCCTGGGCAACTTGCATTTGTATTCTCTGGTGTTTGTCATGTATCCAGTAAATTGTGGGCCTCATTGTTGGAAATGTAAATGTTTCCAGACTGTTTTTTCAAAAGTTCACTAAGACATTGTTAAATTACCACTATATCAACTAGTACAATAGCTGTTGTACCAAATCATGAAATAAAAGGGGATGCAAATTCCAGTCTCACTGAGAGTTTAATTTTTCAAATTTCAAGTAAAATTGTTTATTAAGAACCATATAGTGTTGGTCTGAGTAAATATGATAAAAAATATTTGGAATTAAGAAATACTTGTTTAAACAGTAAAAATTAAAAAAGCATCTTCTAAGTTCAATATTATTACAAATATTATTTATTAATCAGTTTGAAATGTGGTTATTTATTAAAAATGTATTTTTCCATGATACACGTTTATATAATGCATTAAATCAGTACCACTTATTCAAACTTAATAAATAAGCTTGGCAATATTTCTGCATTTACATTCAAACTAATTTTTGTTATTATCATAATGTTTCGATTATTATCCCCCCAGCCTTCTTCATGTTTATCAAACCAGGTAACCTTCAAGGAATTTCAGATTTAAATTTTATTTAATCTATAGGGGTGGTCTGAAAGTCTTTTCACCCCCTACATAATATAATTTTCTATTTCAGATGGATGACACAAGCTCTTACTGTTTGAAAGAGAGAATCTTTTGAGAATCCAGTAAATTATTGACCTATGGGACAATCCTGAATGTAGAATTTGCAGCCTTAAACACTAATGAATATTAGGGTTTAATGTTTACAAGAAAAACACTAAAATTGGCAATTAACTATATTTTGGCTAGTTATAATTGCTTTTTGAATATATATAAACACACACAGATATACTTATCAGATTTATAATTTTTAACATTGATAAATATCGTAGAATATTAATTTGTTTGATTTATTTTGCAGGCTTGAGGCCACAAAAAGTGCTATCCTTCCAGAGCTGGTTGAGCTAACAAATGATGAAGAAATTTATGTCCGTATGATGGGTTTGGAAACAGTAGTAAATATATTAAGCCTTTTAGATGATGGTGAGTAGATACTAGAAATATTGTTTGTGATGAATATTTCTGACCATTTTTAAGAATTTGGTCTTATTTTATTGTTATTCAGCAAACATGGACCTTCGTGCCAAGAATAAGACAGAATGTTCAAAAGGCTGGTTCTTCCAATAACATCATTTTTATTTTAACTACTGCCAATCCTTGGCAGTGTTTGTTTTAAAGAACAATGATTAAAATTGTCATAAAATCTAAACATAAGATGAAAGTGAGTTTATACAGTGCTTTTTGTTGTTGTTTTTTTTTGTTGTTGTTTTTTTTGTTGTTGTTTTTTTTTTTGAAAATTTACAACAAAAATATTAAACACAATTAGATTGTTTATTTACAAGAATAATTTTATATTTACAAAATTTTAAAAACTAATAGAATTAAAACAAATGCAATGAAATATTTATCATTTAGCAACTTATAAAAAAATAAATATGAAAAAAAAAATTTTATCCATAAATTTATAAACATTTACTAAATTATTAAAATATGTGACCCAACTTTAAGGAAATCCTTATTTTACTATTTTTTAAAGTTTGAATCATTTGGTAATTAGCCAATGTTTTGCCAACCATTCCAATAAATGTAGTAAATAGTATAAATAAACAATCTAATAAATAGTATTTATTATTTTTGTTGTCAATTTTCAAGAACAATGAAAATGTATAAATTCGCATTCATGTGTTTTAAGTTTTATTCAAATTCTAATCACTTTTTAAAACAAAACATTGCCAAAGAGTGAAGTTAATTAAAGAAGCAATGTCATAGGAAAAAACAACCCTTTTGACACTCGCTCTTATTGCAAGTATGAAGGTTCATACTTGCCAGTTATTCAATGATTCCATCATTTTTATAATGATAGAAAATTAGATTGGGATGATGGGTTAAGTGTTTTGTGACAAAACAAAATTTTTAATTATACATCCATTGTTTATTTAAAAAAACCTTTTTGTCAAATAAAAAGAAAAGTCTGTTTTCATACACGGATATAAATGATATGTGCATATTTTCAATATAAATAAAATCTAAGTAATATCTTTGTGGGAGTTAGAGGTTGGTTTGACATTGTTTCAATGTTGTGAACTTGAACACCCTTCTGAATTGATAAATTTGATTGGAGTAAATAGGATTGCTTATTGTCCAGTTCACACTCCTCCCTGGTCTTTTGAATAGGAGTAAAGGTTTATTCTTTCTTTCTGTATTGGTTTTCCAGTTTCTTCTAAACTGGAAACCTAATTCACTTTTACTGCCAGTAGACACTTGTCTTAGTGGCATTATCATCTTCCTTGGGGTGAATTGATTTTTTTTTTTTTTTTTTTTTTTTTTTTTTTTTTAAAAAAAGCTTGCTAGATGCAATCAGATTTATTTTAATAGTTTCTTTTCTCACACTTCTTGCCTGTGGAACTCCCAATTTCTTGCTTCTATGCCAACTACGATCTTCAAATATTTAAATGCAACGTCAATTGCTATGTTTTTGGCTTCTTAAATCCTGTTTCTTTATTTGTCCTTTTTCTCATTTCTTCTCACGTAAGTCAATTTATTTTATTTTTTCTCAATAGGTGTAGATAGGTTTGTCTATTGTCCGGTTCACATTCCTACAAAGTCTTTTGAACAGGAATAACATTTTATCTCTTGTTTTCTGTTTAAGATTGGGTTTGCAGTTCATTCTAAGGTTTTCTTTCTCTTTCACTACCAATAGACTCTTGTGTCTTCGTCACGTTATCAACTTGCTTGGGTGAATTGATTAAAAAAATAAAATAAAAAACGTTATTTATTCTAAAAGATATATTTTAAAATAAAATAAAATTCTACTCACCAACAGGGGCGAGCTTTTAATAAATGAAGCGCACACACACACACACACACACACACACACACACACACACAATTTAAGCATGTTTTTTAAAAATGGCGAATTAAAAATGAAGGTTGAAAGACTTAAATTTAAATATTTGTATTGTTTATTTCTATTTTCACAAGAATTAATTTTGCTTTAATGAACAAAACGAGAAAAATGTTTTTTTTGTTTTTTTTTTCTGTCAATTTTTTTTACTAAAAAAAAAAATTGAGCCATTTACAAACAAGATTTATATATTTTCTGCTTATCATGAAATACATTGAAATGCTCAATTTACTCATGCAAATCTCTATTCATGATCATCCTACTCCCCGATATGAGCCAGGAAAAGCAAAGTGACCAGGTGGTTGGGCCATAGAAACCACAATTTAATGATTGAATGGATAAAAATAAATATCTATTTCCTAAATATTCTAATAGTTTTTATTAACAGATAATGACATCTATCAGAGAGATGAAATTTAAATTTTTATTTCATTATTCCAAAATTTTAACACATCAACAGATAGCAATTAATGTCAATAACTGAGCACAAATAGTTATTAATTAAAAAAAATTAGTAATTAATGTATATTATTATCCATAACTACATGTACAAGAATGTCCCTTTTGAGAAAAGTTAAAAAAAAACAAAACAGAAATACGTAAAAAATTCATATATTGCCCAAAATTTCTATTTCCACAATATAGCTGTTTGTGCTATGTTATAATGCTTATTACCTAAACAATAATAATACTGAATAATTTTTTTTTTAAACATTAAAGTATATTTACTCAAATCTCCCTAATTAGCTGTCGTGATCTGTAAATAAAATCTATTTTTAAAAAACTGTTTTATTATGGTGCTAACAAATATAAATGATAAAAAAACATTTTGGTTTTGGAATTGTTTAAAAATTTGGGGGGGGTGGACAATTGAAGTTCTTCAGAACAATGCTGAGATTAAGGTGAAAAAAGTTAATTGATGGGCCTGATTATGCGTGTATCATGATAGCTGATTATGCGTGTATCATGATAGCTGATTATGCGTGTATCATGATAGCTGATTATGCGTGTATCATGATAGCTGATTATGCGTGTATCATGATAGCTGATTATGCGTGTATCATGATAGCTGATTATGCGTGTATCATGATAGCTGATTATGCGTGTATCATGATAGCTGATTATGCGTGTATCATGATAGCTGATTATGCGTGTATCATGATAGCTGATTATGCGTGTATCATGATAGCTGATTATGCGTGTATCATGATAGCTGATTATGCGTGTATCATGATAGCTGATTATGCGTGTATCATGATCATTGATTTTGTAACCCAATATCACACTGTAATGTAATTGTTACCTAATTTTTTTTATTTTTCCAGATACTTGTTCAAATACAATCATTCCACTTGTAATTAGGTTCTATGAACAATGTCTTTCTTCAAAGGATCATACTTTGCCTATAATTGCTAAACATATTGGCAGTTTATGCCATGGACTCTCAGGTAAATAATTGTTTTCATTATTTTTTTTTATCTGGTTATAGCAAATGACTTAGAACCATCTTCACTGTTGTTAATTCTTTTTTTTTTTTTTTTTTCTTTTTTTTTTAATAATTCTACCGCCATAATGTTGCCTCTGTGTCTTTTCTATAAATACTTTCATGGTAACTGTTTGGGTGACCTCTTTGCTATGGTACCTAGACATTTTGAATTTAAGCACAGTATTAGACTAACAATTCAAATTCTAGTTGGATCCATTACATTCACTTACGTGCTAATACCCTTGGGAAAGATATGAACCCTCTTCTTCTTAAGACAGAATGTATGATTGTCAACAGAACAGCCCAAGAATTAAGCTACAAATTGGAGATGTTAAAATGAAACAAATATAAAATTTTAATTAGTTGAGGAGTATTTACATTGTTTGGACTGCTGTCCTCATCTTTGTTATATTCACAACACTCCGGCCTTCTTCAAGTGTGGAATTTTGAAATAAACCCTTTATTTCGTCCACTGGGAAAGATTGTTCTAGTTCCATGTGTCATGCCTCTTCCGGTTGGATCAGTTATCTCCCTTTAACTCAACTTTCCAAGTTTTTGTTCACTACAGTAGACAGGTATTGAACTCACAACTCTTTGAGTCAAGTCACTGGATCCAACCAACACTTTTATCCACTGGGCCATGTGTCCTACCCCAGTAGATGAAATAAAGGTTCACATTGAAATTCCAATCACCTGAAGAAGGTTGGAGTGTGCAACTGCTGAAACGTTGTGAACATGACTATAAAGATGAGGACAACGGTCCAAACAATACCTCATCTCAGAAATATAGACAGATAATAGCTGAGAAGTGTTTTAATAAATGATAGAAAAAAATGACACTAAAATCTGAAGATGCATTGGAATAGCAAAAGATGTCTTCCAAAAGCTAAGCAAAGTATTAAGAAATGGAAAAATTTCCTTAGAAACAAAGAAGAGTGTTGAATTACTATGTAATATCAGTTACCCTAGATGACATTGAACACTGGATAGTTTCTTCACAGATGAAGAGAACACTTGAATCAGCAGAGATGTTATTTATGGAAGAATGCTGAGAATATCTTTGACAGAACATATGAAAAACAGAAGTTTTAAGAAAAATATTAACAAAAAGGATACTTAGAATCAGAAAGAGTTGAAATTTTGGGGACACATAATGAGGAAAGAAAGCTGGGTGAATTTGACACTCACAGAACATATTAAAAATAAAGGGAGCATCCATAAACTGAATAGGCTACCTAACTAGTTTGTATGAATGGATGGTAGAACATGTGGGTGGGATATTAATAAGAGATATTACTAATAGCTGCAAAAGAGGACATTGTGGAGAGCCATGATAGGCCATATTGTGAAAAGACAGCACATAAAAGAAAAGTTTCCATACCAGGAGATATAAAATTACTATTACATTTTAAGTAAATACAAGAGTAGTAGTGCTTGGTAAAATCTTAGCAGACTATTTTAAGGGTAGAAATAAAAGGGGGATAACTCTAATAGTAGAAAATGCTTTAAACAGAAGTGAAGAACAGAATGTTTAATATTTTAATGATGAAAAATATAAGGGAGGTAACTCTAATAATAGAAAATGCAAAAAAACAACTGAAAAGAAAATGTTTAATATTTTAATGGTAAAATATAACTGTAACTATACATACTTTTTTGTATCCATAATAGTTTACTATTACAGTATATATTAGTATAATGTGCAATCTCGCGTTTTGTGTGACCTCCAAATTTTCACTTTGTACACGAGATAATTGATTTTATCATGTGTGTCATGCTAGTTCCTTTTTTGAGAGACCAAATTACAATAGACTAACCTCTTTTCCTCTATCTCTTTATCCAATCTTCTAGTTAACAAAGTTTAAAAAGTAAAAGAGAATGAATAAGCAACTGAACAAGAAAGTTAAATATCTTATAAACAATAGAAAAGATGCATATTCGCTATGTTTGTATTTTATAATACATACTAATATTTTGAATATCATATGCATTATTATTGGATACAGTTAAAGAAAAACATCAGTTTTATTAAAATTGTGTTTAAATACAGCTGTACTTTTTGATTATAGTAAATGGATATATAATTTGGTCAACAGCATAGACAGGGCCAACAGTACATACACTAATTTTACATCTCGTGTATAATGCAACCCTCTTAAAATTAGCTTCAAATTTAGATCTTCAAAAGTTACATGATACACAAGTATATACAGTAAATGTCTAAATCATATATCATCCAAAATAGTAAACCAAATGAAGAACTGACTATAGATTTAGGTACATTAGCCAATGGATGTTTGATTGTGTGTGAAATTTTGATTTTTTTTCTTGTGCAACTATAATATATAAAATGATACTTTTCATTATTATTATATTAAAGTAACCAGTATAAAGTTAACAAACTATATCATTTTATTTGGCTCTAGCTATAACGTAAATCAAGAATAGTAACAAAGGTAATTTTGGTAAACATAGGTATTGATCTAAATTTTTCATGTACCAAATTACATCTGACTAGCTGGCAAGGAAGAAAGAAAATGTCACTATATTAAAGTAGATACTTTGAAAAAAAATCATTCACCATATTTGCTTGTTGTTATTAAAAAAAACAAGAAAACTCAACAGTAATTGTTCTCTTATAAAGTAAAGGTGATAACTTTTAGGATTTTCTCAGATATATTAAAATGGGATATGGTGACTTTATAGTGCAGCATCAGCAGCACACAGACGATTGTAGAGGATATATGCTGCAGCAGAAGCCAGTTAGCACCTTAGAAATCAATGTTTTTTGTTTGTTTTTTTTGTTTTGTTTTTTAAGAAAATCTCTTCTTTTACTTCATAAGACAATAAAACTAATGCTAATTTTAAGGTGATATTTCCTTTAAGTGTTGTATTGTACAATAACATTTTTGTATTAACCAATAACATTCTTGCATTAACCAATAACATTTTTGCTTTTGTATATAAATACTTGTCACAAAATAAAATTCTTACATTTGTCTTGATAAAGTCCATAAGATGACAAAATATATAAGTTAAAATAAGTTTTCTTAGTTTTTTTTCGTATATACTCTATCATAAAATTTTACACATAAGGACTCTCAGATTGAACATATAATCAATGTTAGGTTGGTCTGACACTTCTGAAATGTTGTCCTTGCTCAGACAAATGAAAACTTCACAAAGTTCTTTTGTCTGCTGTAATACATGTTGCAACATTAAAAACAAATAGTGGTGATATATGTATTTTTTTTTTTTTTTTTTTTTTTTTTTTTTTTTTTTTTTCAGTAAACATTATTTGATTATGATGATATAAAAAAAAAATTTTTTTCTAATTTCAAATTGGATACCTTCAGGTTTTATTCCATCAGTTTATCATTTATTTCTTGTTACAATGTAACTATTTATGTTTATTACCTAAGACAATGTTTTATTCCATTCATAATATTTCAATAGAGCTTGTATTCATTTTTCTCTATTTTCAGTTAATTTAGATGAAACCCAAAAGGAATGGTTTTTGGATTGCTATAAGAAATTATGTCTAATTGGTTTGACAGATGTAAATATAGATGAGTCGATTGCTTCTGAATATATGGTGAGAATTTAATTAAAATTTTTGTTTTCTTTCTATTTAATCATTATTACTTTGTACAGAATATTAAAGTGAATAAGTCTATTGAATTTATAAAGTAAAATGATTATTCTATACCTTTATATTATGAAATGGTCTAAGTCCGACAATTATTTTTATATATATTTTTTGTTTATACATTATTTTTATTAATACAAATATTTAAATAAATCCTCTGTAGCTAAATGGTATAACACATCAGGCTATTTGACAATTCTGTGTAGGATACAGGTTCAATTCCAGTTGGAGGACACATATTTTCTCTGAAATTTCTGGGACATTCAGACTGGCAAATATAGTTAATACTGTTTATTATAAACAGTGCATTTACTTAAATATTTTTATCTATAAAAATATAAAATGATGTTATATATTATGAAATGGACTAAATCCGACAATTATTTTAATATATTTCTTGTTTATACATTATTTTTATAGATACAAATATTTAAGTAAATGCTCTGTTTATAATAAACTGTATTAACAACATTTATTGGCCTGAATATCCGAGAAATTTCATAAAAAATGTGTCCTCCGAAAACAGAAAATATATTAAAATAATTGTCAGACTTGGTCCATTTCATAATATATGATGTCATTTGTTTAGTTAAGATACACTTCAGATATGATCATTTGAAAAATTTGTTGTTTAAAAACAGTAATTTGATTTTGCTAACATGATGCTTCCACTGTTGCTAAATGGTAAATATGACGGTTTCATGTAGGATTCCTGTTAGATAACACATATCTCTTGGTAGTATGGTAACATTATAACAAAGGTATTTTAATATATTTTTTGTTTATACATTATTTTTATATTTGGTAAATTAATATACAGCTGTTGAATAAAGATTCTTCATAAAAGATGTTAACAACACTAAGATGTCAAAAATATCAACCAGATAACAATACATTCATACAAGATGTTACTAATACTACCAGGAAATTAATAGAAAATCATATTAAATCCAACTAAATCTTACAAATAGAAAGATAAGCCATATACAGTGCAATGCAGTACAACTAAATATAAGAAAAGTATAATCAAATTCCAAAGTTTTAACTAAATTGTAAGGTAAAAGGTAAACTGTTTACAATTTACTGTTAATTCATTTCTTTGATTTAATAAGGAAGCTTTATTGAATCTAATAATTTGCAGTTTTTCATGTAAGCACAGAAAACAGGGTTCATATAAAGACAAAGTCCTTGCCATTTTTAAAATATTCCATTTCATTTTAGGAGTTTTATTATCATCTTTTAAACTCCAAAAATATTTAGAGTTAATACATCACTTTCTATCTTAAACTTTGGAATTTTATTGTGTTTTTTATTATATTTTAGTTGTACTGCATTGTACCATATATGGATTATCTTTCTCTTTGCCTGCTCTCAGCTGTCCAATTAACAATTCTGAGCAATTATACATTATACCAAGCAGTCACCCATCTAGGTACTGACTAGGTTCAATGATGCTTAACTTTGGTGATTGTATGTGAACAAATATTTCAACATGAGGTGGCTGTAAGCCCTGGATACATATTAGTTTTTCAAAAAAATACTATATTTGATTAAATAGTTTATAAAAGTGGTAAGTCTAATGTAAAACTTTTATGATTAATTAATTATTTCACTTGTATTTTTCTTTAACTTTACAGTATGGCAATCTAACGCCTAACAAACATCCAATTCTGGATTGTAGAATAAATGCAGCATATAACTTCCCTGTAAGTATTTATAAAATATAGCCATTTTATTCCAGTTTTATTTAATAAAATACTGGCAACTGAATATTACTATTTCCCTGTCTAATGTTAATGATTCAAAAACATAATTCATTATCACTTTACTTCATATTAATAAAACAAAAAATACTGATAACTAGATATTACTATTTCCTTGTCTAATGTTAATTATTCAAAAACTGGAATCCATTGTCACTTTACTTCATATTAATAAAACCTCAATATTACTATTTTCCTTGAATGGAAAGTTTTTGTAATAGAAGTTTAATAATGAAATACAAAGACAAAAAAAAATCACAATTTATAAATCATAATCAATAATAAAAACTTAATTCAGGTCAATAAAAAAAAAGATTCCATTTTTAATATCTGAAAGCAAATATATTTTGGTAAATACTTAAATTAGTAAATTCAGATTCTAAATCCCTTTAAAAAATACATTTGCCTTCAAGTATAAATATCAATGCTTTTCATGTGGATTTGAATTAATTTTACTTCATGCTTTACAGTCATTGAATTTTAATATGAATTTTTTTTCTAAAATATTAATGACATGCACATTAAATTCAACAAATACTCTTAAAATACAGCTTTAAGATGATCATTAGTTTCCTGCAATTATTTCAATTTTTATGAAAAAAGATTATTTAAAATATTTATAAGTAAAAACTTCCACTTGTTTTCCGGGGTTAAAGTGGATAGTGTTAATTAAAGTTTAATTTTATTTTTTCAGCCATTAATAATAAACTCAGTCCTCAAAGTAAATTGTATACAATTAGTTTTATCAAACTCCTGACAAATAAATTCAACATTATAATCTTTCCATAGATTTTTAGTTCTTTAACATATTTAAGCTAATTTTTTTTACATAAATACAGAATGTTTTAACATTTTTGTAAGAATATTTTATCATATATAATACTAAATAAGTACTTAAATTCTACTACTCGTTCAAGTGTATTAATATACTAAATTAACAATGATTTAATATGAAGTAAAGTGGCAATGAATTTTAGTTTTTGAATTAACATTAGACAAGGAAATAGTAATATATATTTATCAGTATTTTTTGTTTTATTAATATGAAGTGACAATGAATTCTAAATGTCTGATGTTATTGTGAATAGTTGACATTACAATTAAATAACAAAATTCATTCTTTTTTTTTTTTCTCTCTCTCTACAAATTTCTATCCTACTTTAATGCTATTACAGTGTAACCCAACCCGGATATAAGAGAAACTCGGGTATAAGAGAGATTTTCTCTGGTCCCAAATTAGAGCCATACTTACCTAAACAAAATAGACCAAACCCGGATATAAGAAAAACCCGGATATAAGAGACTTCTTCTCCGGTCTCAACAACTCTTATATCCAGGTTATACTGTATAAATAATTCAGTTATTTTTGTCTCTTCTGAAAGTGTTTGCAGATCACAACATCTATCAGAGAGATGAAATTTAAATTTTTATTTTTGCATTATTCCAAAATTTTAACACATCAGCAGATAGCAATTAATGTCAATAACTGAGCACAAATAGTTACCAATTTTTAAAATAATTGGTAATTAAGTTATGATATTATTCATAACTACATTTACAAGAATGTCATTTTTTATTATAAGTTAAAAAATAGCCATAAATACATTAAAAAAAAAAATGCGTATATTGTTAAAAATTCCTTTTCCGACAATATAGCTATTTGTGCTGTTATAATGCTTATTACCTAAATAATAATAATACTGAATAAATTTTTTTAAACATTAAAGTATATTTAATCATTTCTCCCTAATAGCTGTCACTATCTGTTGATACTTGTAGCTGTCTACTTTGATACACATTAATATTATTTTTTAGGATTTTTTGTTTTTAAAAAATATTTGACCATTTTAAGTATAGGAGAAAGAATTTAAAAATTTTAATCTTCAACTTATTTGTTATTTATTTAAGAATATAACACTTACAAATATTTTTAATCCTCTTTCTCTTTTTAGGCAATTTGTTTGTTTATTGGTTACAAAGATTTTGAATTAAAACTACAAGAAACATTTTCCCTATTATGTGTCGATCCTCTCCCTGCTGTTCGAAGAAACATAGCATATGGATTTCATGAGGTTTTTATCTTATTTATCTTACAATTTCATTTTCAGTGTGTGTGTATATATATATATATATATATATATATATATATATATAACTTCTGCTGTTTTTTGTGTTTTTTTTTTTTTTGTTTTTTTGTGTTTTTTTTCTTTGTAAGCAATCCTTGTTTCACAAAATTCATACTTTTTTGTTTTGTTTTTGTTTACCTTTTAATTTTAAGTTACTACAAAAGGTTTTTACTTAGGCTTCTATTTTTTTTTCATTTTCATATTATATTTTTATTGGGATGCCTGTAGATAAAACAAATATTGCTTAATACTTAAATTTCCTGATATTTATCTATTTGATTCTTATATATTATGTTTAAATTCAAACATCCAAATGGCTTTTCCTTTTTCCAAAAATTTAAAACTAAAATATATGTTGATCAAATAGATTTATGAATTCTGGGGCTTGTATTTTATGATTACAAGTTTGTATATGTAACTCTTAATGTCATATTGACTAATAATTTATGTTTAATTAAAAAAAACTTATTAAAATTTAAAAAAAAATGTGTTCAATTTCCATGTTTGTAAAATTTTCAATTTCAGCTACAGAACTTTAAAGAAGGCTAAGAGATAACATAACAGGACTGGAAGCCAAAACATTTGAATGGTATCTTAAAAAAAACACATCACAGCAAATATGCAATAGTAATTAGTACCACATGCTCTAATATGCTTACACTTAAACTGCACTGCCTAAAACAATTTGCAATGCACTATGCATTATTGAAACTGAACAGCAGAATTATTTATTTTCATATAATTCAAAATACAAACTCATATCAAATGAAATATACTTATATCTTTTAGTATACAAGAAGTATATTACAAAATAAATATATATATTTAAATTTCATATATTTTGGCATCAATGAAATTTCCCAAAAGGTTTTAACAAAATGAAGACATTTTGTTTATTAAATTTATTGATATTTTTTTCTAATATCCAAATAACTAATGTAGCTGTTGTAGATGTGTTAAAAAAAAAAAAGCTAAAATTTGTTTTCTGTCCAACCTTTTAACTCGCATGAGTCATCTTCAGGAGTGAGAAAGAAGGGGAAAAAAATCAAAATTTTAAGCAACTCATTGTTTTTAAGAATGTTATTATATTTTGTTTGAAAGTTAAATTCAAAACACAAATACATAAATTCTGGAAGCTTAGGATTGGAGCTATTATTTTAAAGAAATTTTAGAAAATTCTAAACATTTTCAGAAGTAAAAAAAAAAAAAAAAAAAAATATGTATATTTGAATTTTATTGATAATAAATAATAATGTCATTATTTCAGCTTTTATAATTTTAGATAAATTTTAAATATATTTCATTATTGGAGACGTTTTCCTAAGAAGTTTTAAATATGTTCTTTACCTGCTACAAATATTTTGGGTGTTGGGATATAAAAATAAAATTCTCTATATTAAACTATTACTTATACAAATATATACAGATATACTAATTATATATATAGCGTGTATCAAAAATACTTTAACAAACATTGGAGGTGAGTTTCTGATACCAAAACAAGGACAAAAGTCCATATAAACATGTTTGCAAATCTTTCATTTTTGAGTTATTAAACTGTAAGAAAGTTTACAGAAGATGGTGCCGTGTAGACTAGGTTACATTTGTCATTTATGTACATTTGTGGCTAGTCTGTCTTCAACGTTTAATGTGTGTAGTAGGGAATTAACTGAGAAGTGTTATGTTTAACAATGGCAGGATATTCATAACATGAGCAGGCAGATATGATATTTACATAGGGCTGCACAAATGGTAATGGATATAAGGCTGCACAGCTGCATTAGATTGTTTCCAGACCAAAGCCAACCAAGTCATCCAATCTTTGCTGCTGTTTAACGTAGTGTTGCTTAGACAGGATCCATGGCTTAGACTGAGATCCACTCATATACCTTACAACAAAAAACGCATTCTACTGGCTGAGACGATCCAGGTATCAGCACACATCATGTGGTCTTAACATGTCTTACATCTCATAGTACCAAATTGAGGGTTTTTCCACAGCAACTCCTGTATTCATATCGTTTTTCATCATGTTCAAGGTCTTTTGCCCTCTGATCACTCACCATGGGAGAACTTTTGCTAATGGTTTATCGCACAAACTGCTGATCTGTTGTTTGTCTCTTCATTCTTGTTTACTGATGAGGCAACATTTGGAAGAGATGAAATAACAAATTTATGCAACCAACATTTGTGGGCGGATCGGAATCCCCATCGTACAATACAGGCTAGACACCAATTCATATGCAGGCTGGAATTGTAGGTCCATATGTTCTCCCAACACATCTTACAGAAGCTGTCTACAGGGATGTTAATTCAAACACACTTCCAGACCTGCTAGAGGGTGTATCTCTGCTAATACAAAGACACATGTGGTTCATGCCTGATGGAGCTCTAGCACGTTTTAGTCACATTGTGATGCATTGGTTGGCATTTACCTTCAAAGATGGATAGGTAGGGGAGGGCCAGTTCCATGGCTTGCATGTTCCCTGATCTCAATCCTTTGAATTTTTATCTGTGGGACCACCTAAAGCAATTGTTTTATGCAGTAGATATTAATAATACAGAGACACTTCATCAATGTATTATGGGGGCCTGTGAAACCATTCAACACCATGTAAGAGTATTTAAAAGGGTTCGCCTTCCAATGATCTGACAGAATCATGCATGTGTAGAAGCAAGTGGAGGAATTTTTGAATTTTTATGAGTTGCTGTGTGCAATGATGGCCTTTTGTACATAAATTTATATGGACATTTTTACTTCGTTTTGGCATCAGAAATCCACCCCCAAAGTTTGTAAAAATATTTTTGATAAGTGTGTGTGTGTATATATATATATATATATATATATATATATATATATATAAGGATTGACTTTTTTAATGAACTTTTGTTCAAAAGTAATGAAAAAGCCATTAATTTGTTTTAGTTCCTGAAAAGGGTAACCCCCAAACTGAAAATTTTTTTACCATATACACATCAAGGGTAAAAAAAACAAAATATTTCAGAAGCTTTATTTTTCAATTTGCTAATCTAAGTATTTTTTAATTCATTTAAAATTTATAGCTAATAAACAAAAATTGCAAACTTGCAGGAACTTTATTTTTCAACTTGCAAAGGATGTAATTGGATAGTACTTATGTAATTGGATAGTTCTTATGCATTTTGTAACACATTTAACAGTTTATAGCCATAACATAACATAGAAATAAACAAAAAACAAGTTCTAGAAAGGCTCCAGAAAGTAATAGTACAACTATGGCTCATATATGATTTTAGAAATTTCATATTCGGAGTAACATTTTTTTTTTTTTTTTTTAAAAACTGAATTAAGCCCTTCTTCAACTATTTTTTGAACAAAAGTTCATCAAATTATGATACAGGAAATCAATTATTTTACAAAAAGTCATAACCCTTATATATATATATATATATATATATATATATATGCAGCATATTTTCATTCAAGCATGTTTGGTTGAATAATGTGGACATTGTCTATTTAATTTTTTTAATCCTCTCAAATTCTCTGATCAACTTAATGTAATTCATTAAGGGAGGTGTCATAGTTTTTTGGGGTTTTTTTTGTTTTTTGTTTTTTTTTTTGTTTTTTCATTTACTTTCCTAAGTACTTTCAATCTCATCTAATGGAGCACATTCATATATGAAAAAGTGCATTTCATGCATGTTTTCAAACAAATTCATGTCTATCAATTACATTAATTTTTTGTCTTAGCAATTCATCCCTGAAGATAATCTTGAAACTACTTCAGAAAATAAAAGAAATGAAAAAAAAACCAAAGTGCCTTACTTAATGAATTCAATATCAACATTAAGACATTGATCTGAGAATTCGAGAGGATTAAAATAAAAATAGACATATGTCCAGATTATTCAACCAAACATGCTTGGAATATATATATATATATATATATATATATATATACATATATATATATATACACACACACACACACTAATGTTATAATTATTTTCTTTTTTTAAAAATATGATTCCATTGCAACACAGAAATTTCTATGTTTCAAAACTGAAGCTAAAATTGTAAATTTAATTATAAAAATTAAACATAAAATTCGGTTTTGTTCCATTGTCAAGCAATGCTAGGAATAACTTTCTAAGAAATTCACTTAATTTATAAGCACAATCTTAATATTTTGAGTTGTTATGGTTTCAGGAAAATTTAATCTAGGGAAATTAAAGCCCAACCACCCCTAATCAAAATAGATTAAATTTTCCTTAACCTTAACAACTCAAAATATTAAGATTGTGCTTATAAATTAAGTAAATTTCTTAGAAAGTTATTCCTAGCATTGCTTGACAATGGGACAAAACTCTAATTTTATGTTTAATTTTTATAATTAAATTTACAATTTAAGCTTCAGTTTTGAAACAGAAATTTCTGTGTTGCAATGGAATCATATTTTTAAAAAAGAAAATAATTATAATATTATGCTCTATTGTTTGTAACAATAAAAATAATTTCTAAGAACACCAGATTATGAATCTTACTGTTCTTATTATTTATATATATATATATATATACACTAAAATAATAATTAAATTGTCCATATTGCACTATCACCTCTTCCATTCATATAACATACATCATAACTTTTTTAACAGTAACACTCTATCTTGAGAGGCTCTTGAGCTTTTTATTTGAACTTTAGTGTAACAGAAAAAAATAGCTAACAGAGTAATACAGATGCATTTACTTTCAGATTTTTCAAGAATTATGGATATTCATGAATTACTTACTTTTGATTATTAAGATGAGTTGAGAAATTGTTTTTTTTTTTTTTTTTTTTTTTTTGTCTGTTTTTTTCTATTTAATATTTACTTGTAACTCATTTTGCCCTTCAAGTGCTAAAATTTATTTCATTCTTTCTACATTTTCTGTCATCTTCAAAATTGTTTTAAGCCACCACTAAACTTCTTTGTAGACAATGATTTATCTTTTTAGCTATGAATTTACCAGCATATTTTTCAAGACTGCAAAACAAAAAAATTATTCCCTGATGATGGTCAGGTGGAGCCAAATCAGGAGAATGGGGGAGGGTGATCAACCAGTTCAAAATTAACACAGCTGTCATTGAAACCAAGTGTGCTACCACATCGCTCTGATTAAACAAAATCCCTTTTGTCAGTGATTAGTGGGTGATTAGTCTTGATAGCGTTCCATAACTGCCTCAGCAAGTTGGCATAGTACTCTCCATTAATGATGTGGCCCTTTTGAAGATATTCAATAAACACAATGCATGTTAAAAAAACTGAAGCAGAGGAAAACAACCTTGGCCTTCTTCGGAGTAGGTGAGGAGGGGTGTTTCTACTGCATGTATTGTATCTTTTTCTGGGATGTAGCCAAAATGGTGAACCCAGAACTCATCCTGGGTTAAGAAACATTCAAGAAAATCATCTAAATATGTTTCAAACAATGTCAGATATTCCCATGATCTGATCAGCCTGGTGCACTTTTGATCAGGTGTCAGAAGATATGGCACCCACTGAGCAGAAACCTTCACCATACCAAGTTCATTGTGCAAAATATGCTCAACTTTCTCACAGGAAGTACTAAGATTGGCTATTTGATTTATAGTCAATCACCTGTCATCCATCAGCATTTGGTGAACATGATCAATGTTTCCTCAGTGGTAGAAGTTGCAGGGCTTCCAAACCTTGAGTCATCTTCAAGACTCTCCCTAAACATTGTAAATTCAGCTGCTCTTTTGCACTGTTGATAAATTTGGGGCATCACCCCCTAATGTGGCAACCATGTCAGCATGAATGTTCTTGAGGGGATAGACCCTTTTTATGCAGGTACTGATGCCAAATTTTGTCCATTTTCAAGAGAAGTCACTATTAGTTACTTTTGAAGTCTTCTTTGAACAGTCAAATGTCAGTTTACCTGGAAAGAAACAATGCAGTTATTAATAAGAAGAGTTGAAATGAATGAATGCATGCAAGATTTCACAGTTCTAGCATCACTCTTTCATAGTCAACCTATGAAGTTTTGAGACCACTTTCACTTGTTAATAATTCTCAATCCTTACTATCATGAAAATATTTTACTGAAATGAGAGCTGCCTTTGGATTAGCCATCATTCAGTCATATGCAAACTCAGAATGAAATTACAGAAATTAAAGAAAACCTTGATATCTAAATTCCAATATGATAAACTCCTGAATGATTCAGCTTTTAAATGTTCTTGTTTTAATCATATATAATATATAAAACCAAAGCTCTGAGAGACTCCTTTCACCCTCATCAAAAGCAGCTAGCCTCTACTATATATCAACCTGCAATACTTTATTATTTGTGGTCTTTTATGCAATTCTCAAGCTAGCCTCAAATCATAGCCACATAGATATGCAGATAATTAGTAGGTGGTCGTTGGAACCTCATATATAAAACTCAACAGGAGAATCTAGTGAATACTGGTTTCGGTGGTCTACTTAGATAACACAACTATAAACTATATATTAATAATAAATATGCATTTTTTTTCCTCTCAGGTAGCACAACTCTGACTTTCATGCATAATGCAATCTTCAGGTGCTGATTGAAAATTGCATTGTGCATGAAACTCAGAGTTGTGCTACCAGTGAGCAAAGATATATTATATTAATCTGAAAAAGTTCCTTCTCAGAATTAAATGCATCACTAAGGAGTTTTTTCCTATTTTATTATTGGCTTAACTACAGTTTTGTAGTTATAAGTAACAATCTAACAGTATACTATTCTTGCCAAATTGTTTAAACTAAGATATCTATCTGCTTAATTTGAATCTTCTGAGTTTCATTGGCTATGGATTGAAATCAAGTCATTAAAAATAAACTTAAAATTAAGCCAAGACTGTATTCATATTCTAAAAATAAAAATATATTTCTTCATCAGACATTTAATTGAAATTTACCTGTTCTAATTAGCAGGGCTGATGCAAGTGTCTTCTGTTTCCCCCCCCCCTCCCAAATCTATGATACGGGGCCTCCCCACTTTACTACATCTAAATTTTCATAAGTTAGTATTCATATAATATACAAATTTTATTGTTATTTAATTATGTACAATAATGGTTCATATGCAATGTAGGTGAACAATTCAACTAGAAAAATTGAAAATAAATACTATATATCTCGGGAAATATGTAATAATAGATTATTCCATCTTAAATAAATCAACAATGTTTTGCAGCAATTTTTAACATCAACTTGAGATTTTCTTGTTAATAAGTTAAAGAATTTTAACACATTCAACATTATGGATGGAAAAAAGTGAATTTTATATAGTGTTATTTCAAGACTTAGCATGCACAAAACAAATTCACGGATTTGGATTAAAAAAAAGTGGGGGCTTCAGAATAGCATCAAAATCCGTGAAATTTTTTCACCCTTTGATAATCAATTGTACTTTGTTTAATTTATAGTATCTATAAATGATGGTAGAAAAAATAAGCAAATGAGGGTCACAAAGCACTGGATTGGGCCCCGATTAGGCTCCCGTTCAGTTGGAGGGTTCAGATGTTGTATGCACCAGCCCTGCTGATTACTTGAGTTTGCATGTAATTTGATAGTTGCCTTTTATTTAGTATATGAAACTTAAATGAAATATTTGTATATGAAACTTACATTAAAATAACATTTTATGCTATAGATATATTTTTCTATACTTCAGGTCATTAAATTATTAGGCCCCCTATCAGTAATACTATTGAGAAACTTGGCAAATCTTTTGAGAGATAATAATATAGAGGTATGTATATTTCTTCATATATAGTTTTAATTCCCTCTCTTTCTTGCCTTCTCTCATCAAAATTTTGAATTCATTTAATATTATATCATGATATGTTTTAGGTACTAAAAGGAATTTCACCCCATCTACCTGAGATATTTGAAGTACTTGGCAAACATAAAGTTTCGGAAACACAAGTGAGTAATTTTCCTGTTACATTCAAGTCCATGAAATTCTTATTATTCTTGTTATTCTTACTATTCTTGTTATTATTCTTACTCTTCTTGTTATTATTCTTACTCTTCTTGTTATTATTCTTACTCTTCTTGTTATTATTCTTACTCTTCTTGTTATTATTCTTACTCTTCTTGTTATTATTCTTACTCTTCTTGTTATTATTCTTACTCTTCTTGTTATTATTCTTACTCTTCTTGTTATTATTCTTACTCTTCTTGTTATTATTCTTACTCTTCTTGTTACTCTTCTTATTCTTCACTATTCTTCTTATTCCTTACTATTCTCCTTATTCCATACTATCCTTATTCCTTACTATTCTTCTTTACTATTCTTCTTATTCTTACTATTCTTTTTATTCCTTACTATTCTTTTTATTCCTTACTATTCTTTTTATTCTTCTTATTACTATTCCTTACTATTCTTATTACTCTTCTTCTTATTCTTTACTCTTCTTTTTATTCGTTACTATTCTTCTTATTTCTTACTATTCTTTTTATTCTTATTACTCTTCTTATTCCTTACTATCCTTCTTACTATTCTTTTTATTCGTTACTATTCTTTTTATTCGTTACTATTCTTTTTATTCGTTACTATTCTTTTTATTCGTTACTATTCTTTTTATTCGTTACTATTCTTTTTATTCTTCTTATTACTCTTCTTATTCCTTACTAACCTTCTTACTATTCTTTTTATTCATTACTATTCTTTTTATTCGTTACTATTCTTCTTATTCGTTACTATTCTTTTTATTCGTTACTCTTCCTTTTATTCGTTACTCTTCTTCTTATTCCTTACTCTTCTTCTTATTCCTTACTCATCTTTTTATTCTTCTTATTACTCTTCTTCTTAATCTTTATTCTTCTTCTTCCACTTTACTATTCTTCTTATTCCTTACTATTCTTATTCCTTACTATCCTTCTCATTCGTTACTATTCTTTTTATTCCTTACTATTTTTTTTATTCCTTACTATTCTTCTTATTCTTCTTATTACTATTCTTATTCTTATTCCTTCTTCTTCTTATTCCACCTATTCTTCTTCCTATTCCACCTATTCTTCTTCCTATTCTTTACTATTCTTCTTATTCCTTACTATTCTTCTTATTCTTCTTATTCCTTACTATTCTTCTTATTCTTCTTATTACTATTCTTATTCTTATTCCTTACTATTCTTTTTATTCCTTACTATTCTTTTTATTCCTTACTATTCTTTTTATTCCTTACTCTTCTTCTTATTCTTATTACTCTTCTTTTTCTTCTTATTCCTTACTATTCTTCTTATTATTATTCCTTACTATTCTTCTTCTTCTTATTCCTTACTATTCTTCTTCTTCTTATTCCTTACTATTCTTCTTCTTCTTATTCCATACTATTCTTCTTCTTCTTATTCCATACTATTCTTCTTCTTCTTATTCCATACTATTCTTCTTCTTCTTATTCCTTACTATTCTTCTTCTTATTCCTTACTATTCTTTTTATTCTTCTTATTACTCTCCTTCTTATTACTTATTCTTTTTATTCCTTACTATTCTTTTTATTCCTTACTATTCTTTTTATTCTTTTTATTACTCTTCTTCTTATTCTTTACTATTCTTTTTATTCGTTACTATTACTCTTCTTCTTCCTTATTCTTCTTATTCCTTACTATCCTTCTTACTATTCTTTTTATTCGTTACTATTCTTTTTATTCATTACTATTCTTTTTATTCCTTACTCTTCTTTTTATTCCTTACTGTTCTTCTTCCTATTCTTACTATTCTTCTTATTCTTTACTAGTCTACTTATTCTTTACTTTTCTTATTCTTATTCCTTACTATACTTCTCATTCTTTACTATTCTTTTTATTTGTTACTATTCTTTTTATTCTTTACTATTCTTTTTATTCCTTACTATTCTTTTTATTCTTCTTCTTCTTCTTATTTCTTACTATTCTTCTTATTCTTACTATTCTTTTCATTCCTTACTATTCTTTTTATTCTTTTTATTACTCTTCTTATTCCTTACTCTCCTTCTTACTAGTCTTCTTATTCCTTACTAGTCTTCTTATTCCTTACTAGTCTTATTACTCTTCTTATTCCTTAATATCCTTATTCCTTACTATTCTTCTTATTCTTACTACTCTTCTTACTATTCTTTTTCTTGCTTACTATTCTTCTTGTTCTTCTCATTCTTACTATTCTTATTACTCTTCTTATTCTTATACTTCTTATTCCTTACTATTCTTCTTATTCTAACTATTCTTTTTATTCTTCTTATTACTCTTCTTCTTATTCCTTACTATTCTTCTTATTCCTATTCTTATTCTTATTCCTTACTATCCTTTTTACTATTCTTCTTATTCTTTACTATTCTTCTTCTTATTCTTTACTATTCTTCTTTTTATTTGTTACTATTCTTTTTATTCTTTTTATTCTTTACTATTCATCTTATTCCTTACTATCCTTATTACTATTCTTTTTATTTGTTACTCTTCTTTTTATTCGTTACTCTTCTTTTTATTCCTTACTGTTCTTCTTCCTATTCTTACTATTCTTCTTATTCTTACTATTCTTCTTATTCTTTAATATTCTTCTTATTCTTTAATATTCTTCTTATTCTTTACTATTCTTATTCTTATTCCTTACTATCCTTCTCATTCTTTTTATTCTTTACTATTCTTTTTATTCTTTACTATTCTTTTTATTCCTTACTATTCTTTTTATTCTTCTTCTTCTTCTTTCTTACTATTCTTCTCATTCCTTACTATTCTTTTTATTCTTCTTATTACTCTTCTTATTCCTTACTCTCCTTCTTACTATTCTTCTTATTCCTTACTAGTCTTCTTATTCCTTACTAGTCTTCTTATTCCTTACTAGTCTTCTTATTCCTTACTAGTCTTCTTATTCCTTACTAGTCTTCTTATTCCTTACTAGTCTTCTTATTCCTTACTAGTCTTCTTATTCCTTACTAGTCTTATTACTCTTCTTATTCCTTAATATCCTTCTTATTCTTACTACTCTTCTTACTATTCTTTTTCTTGCTTACTATTCTTCTTGTTCTTCTTATTCTTACTATTCTTATTACTCTTCTTATTCTTATACTTCTTATTCCTTACTATTCTTCTTATTACTCTTCTTCTTATTCCTTACTATTCTTCTTATTCCTATTCTTATTCTTATTCCTTACTATCCTTTTTACTATTCTTCTTATTCTTTACTATTCTTTTTATTTGTTACTATTCTTTTTATTCTTTTTATTCTTTACTATTCATCTTATTCCTTACTATCCTTATTCCTTACTAATCTTCTTACTATTCTTTTTATTCCTTACTATTCTTTTTATTCCTTACTATTCTTTTTATTCTTCTTATTACTCTTCTTATTCCTTACTCTCCTTCTTACTATTCTTCTTATTCCTTACTATTCTTCTTATTCCTTACTAGTCTTATTACTCTTCTTATTCCTTAATATCCTTATTCCTTACTATTCTTCTTATTCTTACTACTCTTCTTACTATTCTTTTTCTTGCTTACTACTCTTCTTACTATTCTTTTTCTTGCTTACTATTCTTCTTGTTCTTCTTATTCCTTACTATTCTTCTTCTAACTATTCTTTTTATTCTTCTTATTACTCTTCTTCTTATTCCTTACTATTCTTCTTATTCCTTACTATTCTTCTTATTCCTTACTATTCTTCTTATTCCTTACTATTCTTTTTATTCTTTACTATTCTTTTTATTCGTTACTATTCCTATTACTCTTATTCTTCTTATTGCTCTTCTTATTCCTTACTATCCTTCTTACTATTCTTCTTATTCCTTACTATTCTTCTTATTCCTTACTATTCTTATTCTTTATACTTCTTATTCTTTACTATTCTTCTTATTCTTACTATTCTTCATTTTCTTACTCTTCTTATTACTCTTCTTATTCCTTACTATTCTTCTTATTCTTTACTATTTAAAGGATTACAGAAGCACAGCTTATACTGATATGCATGGAATATAATGACTAACCCTAGGCTTGAACAGGTTTAGATTGTAGTTATCAGGGAAGCAGCCTCTTGGGTGTCAGTTCCACAAGGTAGCAGTTCATGGGGAAGAAGCTGCTTGAATGGAACTTACACCTCACCAATGTGTCATGAAGGGAACAAGGATGTGTGTAGTCATAGACATGAGGGTTAGTGCTAGTGGAACTAAGGAGTGTAGTTCATCTGAACACTTTCCATAGAAATAGCAATAGAGCAGAAAGAGGCTTGCAATGTTTCATCTGTGGAAAGAGGTTGTAGAGTGGAAAATAATTTGTCACCCACAAGGACATGGAAAAACTTTTGAACTCTATCTAGACTGGAAATTAAAGACTGGGCAGCTTCTGCTTATATATGACTGCAGTACTCCATTTGGCTCTTGTAAAGGTAGAGGATCGTAGGAGGAGTCAGGTACTTACTGGAGTGGTACAGTGAGAATATAATAAAATAAATGTTTTGGCAGCATTTTCTAGATGATGTAGGAGAACTGTGACATTAGTAATTATGTCTGTAGTGATAACTATATCATCTATGTAATCAATATCAGTCAACTTTTTTTGCAGGATATCAACTTCAGACTCTTTATTACATGTATTCTTCAAGTAATTAAAATATTTTTTATTTTTGGCAGATTTAATTGCAATTTATTTTCAGTTCTTTGTCTGTGTAATAGAGAAATTAAATCTTTTTTTTATTTTTTTTTTTATTCCATATTTTGCAGGTTACAGGAATCATTCCAGCCCTCATGGCAGCAGTATCTGTGATTTTTTCATCTTTTAGTTGGCGACTACAAAAAGAATTTATGCTCAGCTTATCAAGTATCCCAAAGTGCTTTAACTCAGAAACAATATATAATAAAATCATGCCTGTGATTTATTATAGACTTAAAAAAGCAGTAAGTTTGTTGAAACATAATTTTATTTACACTACAGGCATCCCTCGATTAATATGTTTTTGATTAGTGCACATGCAAATGCAAATTTTTTATATACCAAAATTGGATTAGTGCCTGCATAATACTCAGTGCAATAAAACATTCTTCAGTTTATCCATAGTAATTGAAAATTGATTTTTTTTTATAGTTACCGATATACACATTAGCTGCACTAATTGAGGGATTCCTGTCTTTATGTACAGACTATTGTCCTTATCTTTGTTGTTGCTATCAAAACATTATCTTCCTTTTTTTTATGGAAGAGCATAGATTGCTGATGAACTGGAAATTATCTGTGACTGGACTATAAATTGCCAAGAGGAGCCACAGTGTGTGATTAAAAATGAGGAAAGTTATAGCTGACGAATGACCTACAAGTCAATACCCAATCAGTATCAACGTAGAATGGGCGTATGGTGTTTAATGACCCAAAACCTCTAATGAACTTCACCTAAGGAAAAAGCGTCCTGGGTATGACGATAAACTACATCCAACAACAAGGCTTCAGATAATGTTATTGGAAAAATAATGTTGCCAGCTATGCGTTTTTGAAACAATGATGTTGCCAGCTATGCGTTTTTTGGAAAAAAATAATGTTGCCAGCTATACGTTTTTTGGAAAAAAATAATGTTGCCAGCTATACGTTTTTTGGAAAAAAATAATGTTGCCAGCTATACGTTTTTTGGAAAGAATAATGTTGCCAGCTATACGTTTCTTGGAAAAAAATAATGTTGCCAGCTATTCCTTTTTTGGAAAGAATAATGTTGCCAGCTATACGTTTTTTGGAAAGAATAATGTTGCCAGCTATACGTTTCTTGGAAAGAATAATGTTGCCAGCCTTGGAAAGAATAATGTTGCCAGCTATATGTTTCTTGGAAAGAATAATGTTGCCAGCTATACTTTTCTTGGAAAGAATAATGTTGCCAGCTATATGTTTCTTGGAAAGAATAATGTTGCCAGCTATACGTTTTTTTGGAAAGAATAATGTTGCCAGCTATACGTTTCTTGGAAAAAAATAATGTTGCCAGCTATACTTTTCTTGGAAAGAATAATGTTGCCAGCTATACGTTTCTTGGAAAGAATAATGTTGCCAGCCTTGGAAAGAATAATGTTGCCAGCTATACGTTTCTTGGAAAGAATAATGTTGCCAGCTATACGTTTCTTGGAAAGAATAATGTTGCCAGCTATACGTTTCTTGGAAAGAATAATGTTGCCAGCTATACGTTTCTTGGAAAGAATAATGTTGCCAGCCTTGGAAAGAATAATGTTGCCAGCTATACGTTTCTTGGAAAGAATAATGTTGCCAGCTATACGTTTCTTGGAAAGAATAATGTTGCCAGCTATACTTTTCTTGGAAAGAATAATGTTGCCAGCTATACGTTTCTTGGAAAGAATAATGTTGCCAGCCTTGGAAAGAATAATGTTGCCAGATATACTTTTCTTGGAAAGAATAATGTTGCCAGCTATACGTTTCTTGGAAAGAATAATGTTGCCAGCTATACGTTTCTTGGAAAGGATAATGTTGCCAGCCTTGGAAAGAATAATGTTGCCAGCTATACTTTTCTTGGAAAGAATAATGTTGCCAGCTATATGTTTCTTGGAAAGAATAATGTTGCCAGCTATACGTTTCTTGGAAAGAATAATGTTGCCAGCCTTGGAAAGAATAATGTTGCCAGCTATACTTTTCTTGGAAAGAATAATGTTGCCAGCTATACGTTTCTTGGAAAGAATAATGTTGCCAGCTATACGTTTCTTGGAAAGAATAATGTTGCCAGCTATACGTTTCTTGGAAAGAATAATGTTGCCAGCTATACGTTTCTTGGAAAGAATAATGTTGCCAGCCTTGGAAAGAATAATGTTGCCAGCTATACTTTTCTTGGAAAGAATAATGTTGCCAGCTATACTTTTCTTGGAAAGAATAATGTTGCCAGCTATACTTTTCTTGGAAAGAATAATGTTGCCAGCTATACGTTTCTTGGAAAGAATAATGTTGCCAGCTATACGTTTCTTGGAAAAAAATAATGTTGCCAGCTATTCCTTTTTTGGAAAGAATAATGTTGCCAGCTATACGTTTTTTGGAAAGAATAATGTTGCCAGCTATACGTTTCTTGGAAAGAATAATGTTGCCAGCCTTGGAAAGAATAATGTTGCCAGCTATACGTTTCTTGGAAAGAATAATGTTGCCAGCTATACTTTTCTTGGAAAGAATAATGTTGCCAGCTATATGTTTCTTGGAAAGAATAATGTTGCCAGCTATACGTTTTTTTGGAAAGAATAATGTTGCCAGCTATACGTTTCTTGGAAAAAAATAATGTTGCCAGCTATACTTTTCTTGGAAAGAATAATGTTGCCAGCTATACGTTTCTTGGAAAGAATAATGTTGCCAGCCTTGGAAAGAATAATGTTGCCAGCTATACGTTTCTTGGAAAGAATAATGTTGCCAGCTATACGTTTCTTGGAAAGAATAATGTTGCCAGCTATACGTTTCTTGGAAAGAATAATGTTGCCAGCTATACGTTTCTTGGAAAGAATAATGTTGCCAGCCTTGGAAAGAATAATGTTGCCAGCCTTGGAAAGAATAATGTTGCCAGCTATACTTTTCTTGGAAAGAATAATGTTGCCAGCTATACTTTTCTTGGAAAGAATAATGTTGCCAGCTATACGTTTCTTGGAAAGAATAATGTTGCCAGCTATACGTTTCTTGGAAAGAATAATGTTGCCAGCTATACGTTTCTTGGAAAAAAATAATGTTGCCAGCTATTCCTTTTTTGGAAAGAATAATGTTGCCAGCTATACGTTTTTTGGAAAGAATAATGTTGCCAGCTATACGTTTCTTGGAAAGAATAATGTTGCCAGCCTTGGAAAGAATAATGTTGCCAGCTATACGTTTCTTGGAAAGAATAATGTTGCCAGCTATACTTTTCTTGGAAAGAATAATGTTGCCAGCTATATGTTTCTTGGAAAGAATAATGTTGCCAGCTATACGTTTTTTTGGAAAGAATAATGTTGCCAGCTATACGTTTCTTGGAAAAAAATAATGTTGCCAGCTATACTTTTCTTGGAAAGAATAATGTTGCCAGCTATACGTTTCTTGGAAAGAATAATGTTGCCAGCCTTGGAAAGAATAATGTTGCCAGCTATACGTTTCTTGGAAAGAATAATGTTGCCAGCCTTGGAAAGAATAATGTTGCCAGCTATACGTTTCTTGGAAAGAATAATGTTGCCAGCTATACTTTTCTTGGAAAGAATAATGTTGCCAGCTATATGTTTCTTGGAAAGAATAATGTTGCCAGCTATACGTTTTTTTGGAAAGAATAATGTTGCCAGCTATACGTTTCTTGGAAAAAAATAATGTTGCCAGCTATACTTTTCTTGGAAAGAATAATGTTGCCAGCTATACGTTTCTTGGAAAGAATAATGTTGCCAGCCTTGGAAAGAATAATGTTGCCAGCTATACGTTTCTTGGAAAGAATAATGTTGCCAGCTATACGTTTCTTGGAAAGAATAATGTTGCCAGCTATACGTTTCTTGGAAAGAATAATGTTGCCAGCTATACGTTTCTTGGAAAGAATAATGTTGCCAGCTATACGTTTCTTGGAAAGAATAATGTTGCCAGCCTTGGAAAGAATAATGTTGCCAGCCTTGGAAAGAATAATGTTGCCAGCTATACTTTTCTTGGAAAGAATAATGTTGCCAGCTATACTTTTCTTGGAAAGAATAATGTTGCCAGCTATACGTTTCTTGGAAAGAATAATGTTGCCAGCTATACGTTTCTTGGAAAGAATAATGTTGCCAGCTATACGTTTCTTGGAAAAAAATAATGTTGCCAGCTATTCCTTTTTTGGAAAGAATAATGTTGCCAGCTATACGTTTTTTGGAAAGAATAATGTTGCCAGCTATACGTTTCTTGGAAAGAATAATGTTGCCAGCCTTGGAAAGAATAATGTTGCCAGCTATACGTTTCTTGGAAAGAATAATGTTGCCAGCTATACTTTTCTTGGAAAGAATAATGTTGCCAGCTATATGTTTCTTGGAAAGAATAATGTTGCCAGCTATACGTTTTTTTGGAAAGAATAATGTTGCCAGCTATACGTTTCTTGGAAAAAAATAATGTTGCCAGCTATACTTTTCTTGGAAAGAATAATGTTGCCAGCTATACGTTTCTTGGAAAGAATAATGTTGCCAGCCTTGGAAAGAATAATGTTGCCAGCTATACGTTTCTTGGAAAGAATAATGTTGCCAGCTATACGTTTCTTGGAAAGAATAATGTTGCCAGCTATACGTTTCTTGGAAAGAATAATGTTGCCAGCTATACGTTTCTTGGAAAGAATAATGTTGCCAGCTATACGTTTCTTGGAAAGAATAATGTTGCCAGACTTGGAAAGAATAATGTTGCCAGCTATACTTTTCTTGGAAAGAATAATGTTGCCAGCTATACTTTTCTTGGAAAGAATAATGTTGCTAGCTATACGTTTCTTGGAAAGGATAATGTTGCCAGCCTTGGAAAGAATAATGTTGCCAGCTATACTTTTCTTGGAAAGAATAATGTTGCCAGCTATATGTTTCTTGGAAAGAATAATGTTGCCAGCTATACGTTTCTTGGAAAGAATAATGTTGCCAGCCTTGGAAAGAATAATGTTGCCAGCTATACTTTTCTTGGAAAGAATAATGTTGCCAGCTATACGTTTCTTGGAAAGAATAATGTTGCCAGCTATACGTTTCTTGGAAAGAATAATGTTGCCAGCTATACGTTTCTTGGAAAGAATAATGTTGCCAGCTATACGTTTCTTGGAAAGAATAATGTTGCCAGCCTTGGAAAGAATAATGTTGCCAGCTATACTTTTCTTGGAAAGAATAATGTTGCCAGCTATACGTTTCTTGGAAAGAATAATGTTGCCAGCTATACGTTTCTTGGAAAGAATAATGTTGCCAGCTATACGTTTCTTGGAAAGAATAATGTTGCCAGCTATACTTTTCTTGGAAAGAATAATGTTGCCAGCTATACTTTTCTTGGAAAGAATAATGTTGCCAGCTATATGTTTCTTGGAAAGAATAATGTTGCCAGCTATACGTTTTTTTGGAAAGAATAATGTTGCCAGCTATACGTTTCTTGGAAAAAAATAATGTTGCCAGCTATACTTTTCTTGGAAAGAATAATGTTGCCAGCTATACGTTTCTTGGAAAGAATAATGTTGCCAGCCTTGGAAAGAATAATGTTGCCAGCTATACGTTTCTTGGAAAGAATAATGTTGCCAGCTATACGTTTCTTGGAAAGAATAATGTTGCCAGCTATACGTTTCTTGGAAAGAATAATGTTGCCAGCTATACGTTTCTTGGAAAGAATAATGTTGCCAGCTATACGTTTCTTGGAAAGAATAATGTTGCCAGCCTTGGAAAGAATAATGTTGCCAGCCTTGGAAAGAATAATGTTGCCAGCTATACTTTTCTTGGAAAGAATAATGTTGCCAGCTATACTTTTCTTGGAAAGAATAATGTTGCCAGCTATACGTTTCTTGGAAAGAATAATGTTGCCAGCTATACGTTTCTTGGAAAGAATAATGTTGCCAGCTATACGTTTCTTGGAAAAAAATAATGTTGCCAGCTATTCCTTTTTTGGAAAGAATAATGTTGCCAGCTATACGTTTTTTGGAAAGAATAATGTTGCCAGCTATACGTTTCTTGGAAAGAATAATGTTGCCAGCCTTGGAAAGAATAATGTTGCCAGCTATACGTTTCTTGGAAAGAATAATGTTGCCAGCTATACTTTTCTTGGAAAGAATAATGTTGCCAGCTATATGTTTCTTGGAAAGAATAATGTTGCCAGCTATACGTTTTTTTGGAAAGAATAATGTTGCCAGCTATACGTTTCTTGGAAAAAAATAATGTTGCCAGCTATACTTTTCTTGGAAAGAATAATGTTGCCAGCTATACGTTTCTTGGAAAGAATAATGTTGCCAGCCTTGGAAAGAATAATGTTGCCAGCTATACGTTTCTTGGAAAGAATAATGTTGCCAGCTATACGTTTCTTGGAAAGAATAATGTTGCCAGCTATACGTTTCTTGGAAAGAATAATGTTGCCAGCTATACGTTTCTTGGAAAGAATAATGTTGCCAGCTATACGTTTCTTGGAAAGAATAATGTTGCCAGCTATACGTTTCTTGGAAAGAATAATGTTGCCAGCTATACGTTTCTTGGAAAGAATAATGTTGCCAGCCTTGGAAAGAATAATGTTGCCAGCTATACTTTTCTTGGAAAGAATAATGTTGCCAGCTATACTTTTCTTGGAAAGAATAATGTTGCTAGCTATACGTTTCTTGGAAAGGATAATGTTGCCAGCCTTGGAAAGAATAATGTTGCCAGCTATACTTTTCTTGGAAAGAATAATGTTGCCAGCTATATGTTTCTTGGAAAGAATAATGTTGCCAGCTATACGTTTCTTGGAAAGAATAATGTTGCCAGCCTTGGAAAGAATAATGTTGCCAGCTATACTTTTCTTGGAAAGAATAATGTTGCCAGCTATACGTTTCTTGGAAAGAATAATGTTGCCAGCTATACGTTTCTTGGAAAGAATAATGTTGCCAGCTATACGTTTCTTGGAAAGAATAATGTTGCCAGCTATACGTTTCTTGGAAAGAATAATGTTGCCAGCCTTGGAAAGAATAATGTTGCCAGCTATACTTTTCTTGGAAAGAATAATGTTGCCAGCTATACGTTTCTTGGAAAGAATAATGTTGCCAGCTATACGTTTCTTGGAAAGAATAATGTTGCCAGCTATACGTTTCTTGGAAAGAATAATGTTGCCAGCTATACTTTTCTTGGAAAGAATAATGTTGCCAGCTATACTTTTCTTGGAAAGAATAATGTTGCCAGCTATACGTTTCTTGGAAAGAATAATGTTGCCAGCTATACGTTTCTTGGAAAGAATAATGTTGCCAGCCTTGGAAAGAATAATGTTGCCAGCTATACTTTTCTTGGAAAGAATAATGTTGCCAGCTATACTTTTCTTGGAAAGAATAATGTTGCCAGCTATACGTTTCTTGGAAAGAATAATGTTGCCAGCTATACGTTTCTTGGAAAGAATAATGTTGCCAGCCTTGGAAAGAATAATGTTGCCAGCCTTGGAAAGAATAATGTTGCCAGCTATACTTTTCTTGGAAAGAATAATGTTGCCAGCTATACTTTTCTTGGAAAGAATAATGTTGCCAGCTATACGTTTCTTGGAAAGAATAATGTTGCCAGCTATACGTTTCTTGGAA